>CM032392.1:15602269-16138411 GCA_019049475.1 Eueides isabella
GGTAGGCAGAGGGAACGGAAGTGAAACCTAGTGTTATGACACTCCGTTCCACTTCCGTTCCCCACTTTCCGCCGAATTTGAGGCATTGCGTGTTGAGTGGCGGAACTCAACGCCGCATTAACGCCGCCGCTATAAAATATTTCATTCCCTCGATAGGATCGAACCCAGAACCTGACGCGTTTACAGTAGATTTTTTATCTTAAAATAAGTCTATACCGCTCATTATAATAAGTAGGAAAGATTAAGATAATCACCAATAATTACACGCTACATGACCACGTTGACATACTAAATGTGAAAAACAGATATCGAAACTGTCGTTTGTGATAAAAGCTTTGTGACTTAGAATAAAGGAACATTAGATATAATTTTAACTTATCTCAGTTTATTTAAATGGTAGCTGGTTCAAATTCTATATTCATTTATTATATGAATTATAACTATAGCTGTGTATAGAGGATGGTATGGTGCAGGATAGCCGTGTGATTCCGGCTTAGAATAGGATCACCCTGGTACTGATGGTGTCGTAAGAGGCGACTAAAGTGCGTGTGGTAGAGTCACGTTGCCAGTAATGGTAACACGCATGGGCAGACTCGACCGGATTATTACCACCCTCGGCATTTAAGACTGGTGTTAAGTAGTGGCTTTGGCCACTGCGTTTCGCATTAGGTAATGCCGGGCCCCAGTGCCCCTCCACCTTAAAGGACGGTAACGCTCCTGTAGCTCCTCTTGAGATACACGGGGCCGTGGGCGACGGTGATCACTTACCACCAGGTGACCCGTACGCTCGTTTGCCGTCTTTTCCATAAAAAAAAGCATACCACCTGATTGTAAAGACGACCGACATTGTAATAATTAAGTATTTTAATTTTCCCCACATTGGTAGTGAAAAAGCGGCCTTAAGCTCTCAATACGCAATCTCTTGAAAATTAGGCCGAAAAAAAGTAACAGGAAGTGTACGGTGCTATCGTACATTGTACTATGGCATCACTCAGCATTTTATATATAATTTGTTACTTCATATTTAATTCAGTCATCAAAGTCCCCAGGTGTGCTTAAAGCATATCATTATTCACTGTATTCTACAGGTTATCAATTTATTAATATGTCCTTCGAGCCGGATGTAACTACATATTACACTTAGCACTAGGTTACCACTGGCTAACACGCTACGCATGAAATAACCACTGGCTAACACGCTACGCATGAAATAACCACTGGCTAACACGCTACGCATGAAATAACTAAAAGCCAATATACGAGTATATTATAAAATTGAAACAATTTAATAAATACCCAAAACGATGGTCCGATCCGTCACAGACAGATCTCAGTTTTCGGCCCACTGGCTCACAGACCACCGCGTCTACGTCCACGCTCACGAGTCACAGCGACCTTTGTCTAATCATCGATATAGAGTGATAAATGTATAGAGTGTACACCATTATAATTAAGTAAATGTAAGTGTCGCGTCATTTTACAGTTCGCTTTGCTCGCTGTAATAAAATGTATGCAATTTGAGGATAACAAAAATGTTATATATAGCATTTTATTTATTTTGATATTATTTAAAAAATAAATTTAAATATACTTTAAAAAATAAACTTTAATTATTTAAAAATAACCGTTTAAACCTTTCTTTGTACAGTAACTCTTTTACATACTAGTTTCACATACTTGGATATCACGATTTTTTAAAAATTTACGATAGATATCTCATTAAAAAATAATAAGGTAAAAATACTTCTCAATTATGATTAAGGGCTGTCGTGGTGCAGTGGCACAACCGTGTACTGTACGTGTGACTGTAAACGACACATTTTTGATCCCTACTCAAGGAAATGATTTTTTTAATATTTTTAAGTAGAATTTTTATTGTTTTCATTTCTACACTCTGGTAACAAAGCAAGGCGCGGTGTTAAGTTCTGCCACTCAACACGTGATGCCTCAAATATGGCAGAAAATGGTGAAGGGACGGAGTGACTAAACACTAGGAAAAGATCCTGCCATGTGCGGGTTACTTTAAAAAACGATAATCTTTCTTCATTATATATTAATTAATATTTGTGTTCAAATTATAATTATTTTCTTATTTGAAGTCATTTCTATCAAATTGCAGGTCAATTCGTGTCACCAGCAGGCGACTTTTGGAGTGGAAAGTGTAAACTAAGCGGATATTTCAACTGTTTCGGACATACTCTTGCTACACCATTGCGGGCTTCACCAAATTCATAATTGTCGATATCACATTAGTATTCAGTAAATAAGGTATTCAAATTATATATGTGTTGTGTTGTATTGTTGTTGATATTTACCGTTTTTGCGTATTTTTTATTAAAATCCGTGAAAAAAATATTTTAAAAACATATTTTAAATATTTTTGAAAAAAGTAAGTACAATTTGAAAACGTGACAATCATCATGTCACGTAGGTTTTAATATGTTTTAAAAATAAAATATGTATTTCTTTATTTGTCAAAAAAAAAAACATAAGAGAGATGATGAGATTTAATTATTATAGTTTTCGAATTAATTAAGAATTTATAAAAAAATGTATTTAATTTTGTGCACAGGCATAAGGTGCATTCGGACAGCCAGACAGGGAACACATGTGTACGCGTGCTGCATCTAAACTAAACTGGGTAAAGGGTATATATACAGATACACATTAAAAAACTAAAATAGAAAAGAGACATAGACAGAAAGAATTGAAAAAAATTAATAAAATAGAACAGAAAAGGCAAGCCAGAGCAAAAGCAGTAAAACGTAGTTTGAAGGAACATAATGCAAGGCAAAAGAAAAAAAAAGCTAAGAAAATAGAAAGCGATTATCATTCAGGTGAATTGCAGTGGCATCGAAGGATCGCAATTTTGCTTGCGGCAGAGTTCAACATCTCTTTTAGCCTTGTGATTCCGGCTTAGAATAGGATCACCCTGGTACTGATGGTATCGTAAGAGGCGACTAAAGTACGTGTGGTAGAGTCACGTTGTCAGCAATGACAACACGCATGGGCAGGCACGACCGGACTGTTACCACCTCCGGCATTTAAAACCGGCGTTAAGTAGTGGCTTCGGCCACTGCGTTTCGCATTGGGTAATGCCGGGCCCCGGTGCCCATACATCTTAAGGACCTGTAACACCTCTATGGCTCCTCTGGAGCTACCCGGGCGCGTGGGCGACGATGATCACTTACCATCAGGTGACCCGTACGCTCGTTTGCCGTGTCTTCTCCATTAAAAAAAAAAAAAAGACAAAGACATACATACACCTTGTATATCAGCGATATCGCCATGATCCTCCTTGACCCTCAACCACGGACGGGCTACACATCCAGAACGGCTAGAATTTTTACTTTCACAGTCAATTTAAATAATAATAATGTAGAATTTGTTGCAAAGTAATAAACAAATGTATAATTACCTATTTTAATTTGAAATTGTCAAGGCTGCACAACGATGTCATACAAAATGATTGTAAACATCTTATTTAGACTGTAAAGCTAAGAATTATCAATAAGTGATTAGTTTACTTTTGGACGAACAATTTTATTTTTTGTTATTTTTCTAAAGAAAGATTAATCGACTATAAGTCAAGTTACTAGTTATTAAGTTAGTTCTTCGATAAATAAATATTTTTTATAATAAAGAATAAAAGTTTCACAACTTCAATTGGCCTTTTAATTTCCTGGACAAATTAATCATAAAGTAAAGAAAAAAAATCTAGAGAGTGTACGAAGGCTGTTTACACATTTATGGAATTTTGGAATTTTGAGTGGCAGAACTGAACTCTGCGGTTTATCAGTGGAAATTAACATAATTAATTTGTGTGTAGTATCTTTCAATATCGTTATTATTTTCATCTTCAATCACATTAACTTAACCAAAAAGAAATATTATTAAATATAAGTATCTTAAGCTTGAATAAATTCATACAAGTTTAACAAAATATAATTTTCACTAAATATATTGTTTAGGAAAATATTTCTCCCTTATAGCTTTTGGCATCTACTTGCCATGGTCATTGGACGAGCCCTATATTACAAGAAGTACACTATAAGCTTGATTTGCGTTTGCTGATAAAAAAATTTGATTAGGCATGAGCATTTGGCTTAAGAGTAATATTTAGGGCACTGTACATTTATCACCTATTTATATAATTTTTTGGGCCCGTTACGCCGGCGAAGCTCTAAGGCGGGACGTGCGTCGCTTACAGCTACCCTTTTTAGTAGAATCAAGGACTTTTGTAGAACAGAGACAGATTGTGAAGTAAAGGTTTTTTTTTTTATTATAAAAGCTTTTATTTTTTTTTCTCGACTTCACACTACATTCCACATAACAGGGGCAAAGAAAACCTGGGAACCTAGAGGTAAAAAAATGATTTTTTTTCAGAATTTTAAAATTTTAATTTGAATATATATATTTCATTCGCCGAATGAAAATTTATCTTAAAGCAATCGCATAAACAGTTTAAAATTTTGTACCCCTTGAAAATGTATTAGAAAATATGTATGAACAATGAACATCAGTATTTTTATTCAGAAAAATGAACAAAACAAAAGCATTTGAATTTCTTAACTAACTGATACTAACACTTGCTATAGCATATTTATGTTAGCTAATGCCTATGGATTTGATGAAGTAAATTTTCCCCTACAGTCCCAAACGAACTAACACGTCAAAATTAACGTTGTTCACCTCATAGTTTCTCTCTGCATTATCTCTCATCTCAGTAACAAAACATTTTTATATAAAAAAATTTAAAAGTGTCTAAACAACCCAAATCCATCTCTGTAATCTGCACCTCCTTTCGTTTCATTCCATTCATTCCAACGGATAAACTCTAATGAATATCTTCGAAAGCTCGCGATACAATAGTTTTTTTCCCCTCTTTCCCTCAGATTACTTAGGATTGTTGTAAATAGAGACAAGAGGGCTGATTAAGATATTTCACTATAACGCTTATGGTAAATCGCTGGAGAGTTAGCTCCTGCATCTAAATGTTGCTTGTTATTCGCTTGAGTAGTTTAGAAATATATCGTGATTTGCGTAAATAAAATTTGTATATTATGTAAATTTAATTTTATAAATATATATTCATATGTTAGTTGTTACTTTGAATGCAAGAGTGAAATCTGGTTTTTGTGATATACATATAAATTGTCAGTTGCAGAAAAATGTTAATAAGATATATGAATAAAAGTATAAGTCAGATTAAAGAACAAAAATGAAAGCTAAAAAAATATTATAGAGTTATGAGACTACAGGGAAAAAGCTCAAGATCCCTTTTTAAATATGGATTCAAAACGATTAGCTTCACGGTGAACATTGTGTCAGTCGGTGGAATTAAATCTTTTTTTTACATTTTCTACCGAACTTAACTTAATCTTGAGTAGATGAAATATTTTATTTTATAACAAAAATATTTTTATTGGAACGGAGTATCTTACCGCTAAGTTCCCACATAACCTCTGCCTACCCTACTATGGCAGGATACAGCGAGAAGCTTTGTTTTGTTATAATTAACAAAAATAATTTATTTTCTCCAGTACAAACGTAACCCACAACTAACGCGATTGCAGTAAGACTCTGCCTTAACTCAAGTTCTAATCAAGTTTGACTTTTTTGTCCTAAACAGATAAAATTCTTATAAATTTTTCTTACGAATATAATTGACGTCCCTGAATCTGAACCACCTATCCAAAAACACCCATCGACCCTTATTATTTGTGAGCATCAACATCTCCATGCAAATGGTGACAAACAGCCGCCTACGTTTACAGTCGCACAATATACTTTTATGGCTTAGGAAAAGCCGAAATACTTACCAAGAGTAAACTAAATATTGCTAAAGAAAATTCAACTTTTTCAACACACTGTATAAGAATATTTGAACAGCAAGCGCACGAGATATTGTTTCACGTGTTTTATGAGGTGGGTCGAGATTTCACGGGATTTTTGTTCGGGCATTTTTGAATGTTTTCCACCAAATGTAATGTTTATTTGTAGGGTGCAGGTCGGTTTGTAATTCATACCCGCTGAGACATTCATATTTATAGCGCGGGGCGCTGTATTTATTGAGACGTCATTGTTTCTGTATGATATACAAACTATTGTTGATAAATTGTATGTTTATATAGATTTCAATGTTTAATTTGACTGTGGACACGAATGGTTGTAAGTTTTATTTCACTAGAGGAAATAAAATATATATATTTTTTTATTTTTTCGCTTTAATAGAGGCAAAACGTAGCGTAAATTTGGGTCACTTAACACGAAATTAGAACTTTAATGGAAAATGTGGAATGGATTTGTCTTAATGGGACCGAAGTGTATTAACACTAGATTCTCAACCTATATACCTCTGCTTCCGCTACTATGTCTGAAAATTAAAGTAAAAATAAAATAGTAGTAGATAATATTAGTATACAAACTTTTTATCAGATATTAAAACAATATTAAACTCTTCTGTACTAAACAAGGCGTTTGGTTATGAAATCGTCAGTTACAGGTTCGATTTCGACTTTAAGGGATTATGTTCATGTTCTCAATTAAAATAAGTATTATATAGTTAAAGAAAGTAAAAAAATAGGAAATTTAGTGTTTCACACTAAATTACCTCTGCTTACTCTTTTATACGGCGTGAACCTAAAAATATAAAAAAATAAGAATAGTTACTAAAAAAAAAACAATCCATACAAAATCTAAATACACAATAACTCTTCCCCTTAATTTTATGTTATCATCTTTACTCCATTGCGAGTGTATAGACGTAAGTCCATCGTGTTTATAGTGACAACACGTCATGTCCGGCGAGTGGCGCCCGATGCGGGATCGGCGTCTAGCATATATCTTATTTGAAAACTAAGGATTTCTTCTCAAACTTTTGGATTATTTATAATGTTTTATATTTTTTCGAGTTTTACGCTGTATCCTGTATATTAAATGCAGGGTTAATATACACGGTTCTCCCTGTTCTACCAAATTTTCCTAATGTTAGTGTTCAGTAGTGTAACTCAACTCCACGCTTTGTCTTGTCAGCAGAATGAGAGTCGTCAATCAGAATTCACTCCCTTAATTGGGGATCAAACCTACAGCTATTCGTTTACGATCAGACAATGTGCCGCTGCGCCACTAAGATTAAATTTACATTATTGGAAAAATAAATCTCTACATATTTTTACTTACAGTTTTTACTATATTAATAAAAACAACAAAAAATATATATTTGTTTAACAATGTGCTTGTTACTCTATTCACTACTTCCTGCCTGGTTTGCGACATATAAAACAAGCGCAGCGTTCAGTTCCGCTGCGTCTACACGCAATGTCACTGTCACTGTCAAATTAGGCAGCAATTGAGCAATACATTCCCTCTGCCTACTCTGCAAATACGTGACACAGTGTGAACCTTAAAAGAAAATAAAAAATAAACTTTGAGGATCTTAGCCAATACGTCCATCGCAAATTTCACTGGCAAAGCATAACGCAAAATAAACAATGTGTTATTGTAGCTTATTTTCATAAGTTAATAGTCGGACAACGATAACAGCGGACCCCCGGACAGATACGCTTTTTTATTATTTATGTAAATATATAGCTCCCAACCTGATTGCCAGTATGTGTAAGTATGCTATCGTCCCCTTAAGTACTTAGTTACATTTGAAATATGTAATTTAGTGAAATTTCTTGAATATTTCTTTAATTTTGTTGTTACATATATCTGTTTTTATCTAAATTAGACGATGTTTATTAAATGAGTTTGTTTATAATATGATGTTAAAAAGTTTTAGTTCTTAAGACATTTTTAAATTTTGGGTTTTTTTATAAAACTCCACACTTACAGATGTAAAATATTGTCAAAAGAATTATTAGTAGTGTCCAATCACACTTCAAGTGTGATTGGACACTACTAATAATTTTTATGATTGGACACTACTAATAATTCTTATCATATGATAAAAATATAGAAGCCTGTTGTGGCGCAGCGGAACCCCACTCGAGGAAATAAATTATTTAATAATTTCAAATTAAATTTTATTATTTTATTTTATGATTTTTAATTATTATTATTTTATGTTTTCATTTCTTGTCTCTGGTTACAAGGCAAAGCGCGGCGTTGAGTTTCACCACTCAACACGCAACGCCTCAAATTCATCGGATATTGGGAAATGGAAGTGGAACGGAGTGTCTTAACACTAGGTTCCCAAGTTCCCTCGGCCTACTTTGCCGTATGCGGAACACAGTGTGAAGCTGAGTAGAGAGAGAGAATATAAAAATATATATAATTTGAGCTGACCAATATATATATAGATCAAAGTAAATACCAATTTCTAACTTAATATAAGTGTGGAATTCAAATGCTGATAGCGGTAGCTTATTTTACTTTCTATGACATCAATTTGATAGCTGAAAGACCTATATTCAGTACTATTGTAGCCTAGACATTTCTTCGAGAGGCCAGTAGTGGTGCAGTAATACAAGCGTGCGATTGTAAAGACAGGTCATGGGATCTATCTATCTCCAATGAAGTAAACCTAAACTAATAATAAATCTGAAAGTTATCGCTGTCTGTTCATTAAACGTACATTTTTTTATTAATATAATAGGGCCCAAAATAGTAAACGTTAAAATGTTTGTCCGTATATTATATGTTTTCTGTGGTTGTGTCTGCGTTAGTTCGCGCTAATCTTAAAAAGAGCCAGATTTAATTGCAGCTGTCACTATTGTATTTTGACAAACATCGTTCAATATTTTGTGTTTGTTTTATTTAAATCGGTTTAATAAAAAAGTTACGTCAATTTAAAACATTTAGTTTAACAAAATGACCACAATATTTTCTTCAATACATTTACACAATTTTTTCTATACATTAAAAATTATTATCTTAAAAATTACAACTTTGTTAGAACAAGGAAGTAATTGATATTAATAAATAAGAAAGTATAATCCAAGTCGGAAATCGAAAACCGAACACAGTGTCTCACCGCTAGGTTCACAAGTTACCTCTGTATCCTCTACCATATGAGGGATACAGTGTGAAATAAAAAAAAATCTACAAAAATATTAAGAGCCATACCTTGTATAAGGGAGAGTAGTAATAAACATAATAGAGATGACGGAACGCCATATCGGGGCTCGACCGCGCATGAATTCAAATTGCAAATTATAAGAACATTCCCAGACTGGAGTTAATAGATTAGATTTTTTTAGCTTCACAATGTATTCCGCACAACGCAGGGTAGGCACTAAGAACCTAGTATTGAGACAATCTGTTCCTATTGAGACACTGTGTTCCCCATGTTTCCCTAATTCCCTAATCGAGACATTACAAGGTGAAAATATCACGAACTTTCATTTAAAGCCGACGTTAAGTAGTGGCTTTGGCCATTGCGTTTCGCATTAAGTAATACCGGAACCCGGTGCCCATACACCTTAAAGTCCGGCAACGCTCCTGTAGCTCCACTGGAATTACACGGGACCGTAGGCAACGGTGATCACTTATCATCAGATGACCCGTACTCTCGTGTGCCGTGTCTTGTCCATAAAAAAAAAATGACGGAAGTCAACGATTCCCGATTGGAAGAATCTATGATATGCTAGATACAGCATGAAGCTAAAAGAAAATATTCTAATAAAATACAAATTTTATTCAAACTAAGATAACTCCACATACTTTACTTTAATAATATTAAATATTTTAACTTCAAGGTAAGGAATTCGTAATAAATAGATGACAGACTATCGCGCAGCATATCCGCCTCGTATGAATACAAAGTGCGTATTACAGTGGAACTTATCTAGAGTAAGCTGGAATACAATTTTGAGTTGAAAATTATTATTTTTTCTTGTTAAATTACATAGGGATTGCATATTGACTGGTGGATCTCAACAACGCGTCATATTTCCTAATTAGAGCCAGAAATTGAAAATCTTTCGTTGCCCTAAGCTGGAACCGGACAAGTAAGTATCGCTATCAGACGCTATCGATATAGTACACCGCGAAGGCAAAAAAAAAAATTGATACACTAATTTACTTTAATTCATTTTGTTTGTATATTACTGTAACGATTTAAATTACTAGTAATTAGTGATATGTTTTAGAAATAAATTGAATAATAAGAGAACGAAAGAAAGATGTATGGGATCAATTTGTAGGATATGCGGAGTCAATTTCGCTGACCGAGTCCACAATGAATAGTTACACAAAAAGAAAGGTAGTAGCGAGGATTTCACAGGACAATAAAAAAAACACAACAGAAGTGGTTTAGGAATGGTGACAATATTTTTTTAAATCTCACCTTTCCTAAATCACCTGTGTATCATTATCGATAATACCACAGGAAGACCACGTAAAAAGCAGAAGAAATCCTGAAGGACAAGTATGAATAACTTCACACAATGTCTCTACCATGGCAGGGTACGCAGAGAGTTATAGAACGCTCTGTTTCGTTCGTTACTTTTACCCAAATTGGAGGCATTACGTTTTGAATGGCGGAAGTCAACGTCGCGCTTTATCTTGTTACTTGGCCGAAGATATAAAAATATTTAATAGTATATTTCCTTGAATAAACATTGAACCTTCAAGCCACCACGTTTACAATCACATGCTTGTAACCCTGCGTTTCAGTATAGAGAGGTTGAGGACAATAGACGAGACAAAATAATGAATCTTAGCGTTGGTCGCTCTTTTCTTAACTACCCTGCTGGTAATAAAGCGTGAAGCTAAAAAATATACACTGTTTACTTCACAATCTCAAGGTGGATGAATATAAAAAGGATTTATGGGGATTATTGTAGAACTCCCCACCCCCGGGGTTATAGCCTTAATCCCAAGGAAAGCGGTGCGCTGGAAATTGAATTGATTTTTATATGTAAATTGTCGCGTGTGAGTAAATAAATATACAGATCGTAGAATTAGATGCGTCGTTCCATCGGTAAGTACCTTGCGATGGGACTTTTATTTCTTTTGCTAGTGGAATTTATTGAAATTTTGCTGATATATGTATATATATTACGTGTAGGGGCTCAAGATAAAGCACGGTGTTTAGTTCCGCCACGCAATGCCTTGAGAATTCAGTGAAAAGTGGGGGACGAAATTTCTGATAAAAAAATATGAGTACGGTACATGTAAGGATATTATTCATGGTAAATTAGGAATGAAACTTGTGAAGAATTAGTGGGGGAAAGTAACGATCGCCACATTTTAAATACTATAAAAAAATGTTGTAAAAACCTGTAATTTGTTAATTTCATTTTTAATATACCTAGTAGGTAATTCTGTGTGAAATAAATATATGACAAATACTTTGAAAAATATAAATTCCATTAAAACTAAATTAAAGCCCACTTCGCACAGCGTTACCAATAAACGTCTGAGTTTAAGCATACCAGTCTTCAGTTAAATTGCGACTTAGAAAAATCTATGAGGCTTGTCGTGGCGCAGCGGCACAAGAGTGTGACTGTAACCGACAGGTTCTGGGTTCGATCCCCAGTCGAGGAAAGGAAATATTTAATATTTTCAATTCAAATATTTAATGTTTCATTTTCTTCGCTCTGGTAATAAGGCAAAGCGCGGCGTTGAATTCCGCGGAAAGTGGAACGGAGTGTCTTAACAATAGTTTCCCGGGTTCCCTCTGCCTACCTCGTGCGGGATACAGCGTGAAGCTATGTATGTAAAAATCTATTATCTCCTTTTTACTCGCTTGGCTCAAGAGGGGAACAGAATGAAGTGTCTTAACACTAGGTCACTTAGTTCATTGTTCAGTGTCTACCCTGTCATGTGCGTGAAGCTGAGTGAGTGAAGAATATAGCGTAAAATTCCGTTACTCAATTCTATCGCTCAAAAAATTGCTTTGTGCATCAGCTTTTTTCTGCTTACCCTGTTATGTAAAGGATACTGAATATATAACATAAGAATTACATTTTCGTCCTATAAATAAAATAACTTATACATAATTTGCCCAAAAATATATAAAACGGTTTCCAAATTTCGTAACAAAAACCTACAAAAGAGATCATTAAAATCAAAACTAAAATCTTTAAACCCATTTTGGATCCAGCGTATAATTTGTAGCAAAAGTATCATAAACATTCGTATTTCGAGTATGAATAATATTTAATAGCGAAATGAATAGCGAGTAGGCGTTTTAATGCGTCGCAATGCGCACATTACACGGCGAACGACCAAGATACTAGTCATATTATTTACGAGTAGAGGCACCATAGATTTATAATTTGAGAAATATTCTCAAAAAACGTATACTTAGTTTATTACACATATATTCAATTTTTTTTTATTTTTTCCTTTTCTTTTTTTTTGTTCGGCAAATAAGTGGTATGCCACGTTCTCGGTTTACTTTTAGTTAATTTAGACACGTTATGTGCTAAGTCTAGAAAACAAACGAAATTTTCAATATTAAACAACCCAAGGCCCAAAATTTCACCACGTCATTTTGGCAAATAACGTGTAGCTTTTAAACTAATAATGATAAAACATTCCCAAGATTAAAAAAACACATGCAATTTGCTTCATTAGTTCAGGACATACGTTGTCACAGACAGACCAACAAATATATAAGCATATAAAACTTATAACACCCCTCTTTTAAAGTCGGAATCTAATAATTTCTAGCTTTAATACAATTTAATATTATATATTTTGTCCTACAAACCCAAATCGCTTAGTGAGCCTATTCACAAGTCGTTCCCGACACTGTCGCTATTCCGTGCATTTTTATCGACAATTATCATTTTGCATTTCTTCCTGTATGGCCGCACTCTGTTGACACATTACGTGGAGTCTCCAATATGAGTTAGCGATGTTTATGACGTCATACTTTTTATTTTATTACCTCTCTGGAATTATGTAAATAATAAGAATATTACCCTGTAGGTATATTACCTTGCAAGTCACAAATTCATATATAAAAATTTTGCTATAACAAAGTATACAATATTATTCAAAGTCCAATTTCATATAATATTAATAAATATATGGGATTTTTCAAAAATAAATATGATTTTTTATAATTATAAAATATTGTGTCTATATAAAAAGTTGTGCAAATTCAAAATAATAACGAAAGCATTAAATTGAGACGTCGATTTCTGAAGCGTAACTAAAATAGATAATGCTATAGATTTGACCATCACGTATTGTTCGCCCCTTACCAAAATTTAATGTTAAGAAATGTACAGATACACATGCACATTTTTCTTTTACATATGTAAGATTTTACACTTACCAATAATGCATTTTTAATCATTTAAATCATGAGCAGGGTAGGCAGAGAAAACCTGAAAACTAATGTTAAGACAATTTGGTTGGTTTGGACTTCGGACCATCCGTTGTCCACTTTCCGCTGAATTATATTTTGAAAGGCAGAACTCAACGCCGCACTTAACCTCGTGAGTATTTTCTCAATTGAGCATCGAACCCACAAACTGTCGCCTTTGAAGCCGCACGCTTACACCCCTGCGCCACGATAGTTCTAAATCATCATATAAGATCAAAAACCCATACATAACGACACCGCAATAACGCTACGCTTATAAAAAAAGTTACAGTCGCCATTTCCTTAATGAATTATGTTAATCTGTCATCTCATTTGGATTACAGCTAATTGAATATTAAAAAGTAATGATTGATATAAAAGTCCGAATTGCCCTGGGGTGAGTGGACAGCGGGGAAGTACCGTTATATGCAATTTTTATTGATATTAAAAGTATCTTAACCTCATCGTAACTTATATTGCATATATGCTGTATTAGAGCTGAGCTGAATTTAATTTTGATTGTAATTACTCAGCTTCACGCTGTATCCCGCACATGGCAGGGTAGGCAGATGTAACTTAGGACCATTGTGTTAAGACACTCCGTTCCACTCCGGTTCCCAACTTTCCGCCATTCCGCTTCCAAATTTGAGGCAAATTGGCGTGTTGAGTAGCGGAACTCAACGCCACGTTTTGCCTTGTACCAGAGCGAAGAAGTGAAAACATAAAATATTTAAATTAAATATATTATTTACTCGAGTGGGGATCGAACCAACAGCCTGTCGGTGACATGCGTGTTCAGCTGCGCCCCGACAGGCCTCAAACGATGCATTAATTGTAATTAACAATTTCAATCTTTAAAAAAAAAATTAGTAATAAAACAATTAAGATTCAAATTCAAATTCAAATATTTTTATTAAAAATAAGAAGTTACAAGCTTCGTTTTTTGAACGTCAAACAATTTACCACCAGTTCACTAAAGTTACTGCCTCAGACCTGAGAAGAACCGGCGAAAGAAACTCAGCGGGACATGTCTTTTTTTTTAATCAAATTTTACATCATATAATATATGTGACAATGATACATTTGAAATAGCCTGGAGCGAGCATTTTATTCCCAAGGCGTGTTATCATTTATGAAATCGTTAATTTGGTAATAACCTTTAACACACAAACGTCCTTTCACAACTTTTTTAAATTGTGAAATAGAAAATTCTCGGACTCATAAAAGAATTACGGACTCGATGCAATCGAGTTATAGGTGCACTAAGATTAAACTTATTTCTAGTATTAATATCATGTATGTCCGCGATTTTGCTAAATTCATTAATATTTTTCTTAACATACATAATATTTTCAAAAATGTATTGCGATGCAACGGTCATAATATTGATTTCTTTAATTTTTTCCCTTAAAAAATCTTTAGGGCCTAATTTATAGATTGCTCGAATAGCTCGCTTCTGCAAGACAAAAATTGATTGAATACCGGCTGCATTACCCCAACGATAAGAACATAGTTATATTATGTTTTAACACTAATATGTTGTTCCATACTGAGAAAACGCATAAACGTAGCGTTAAACGTTTAAACTTAGCGGCGGCGAAAGTAAATTGTAACAAACGTACATATAAAACTTTTCGTGTTGTAGTTAAATAACGAACATAAGATTTAATAGTTTGAGGCATGTCGTGGCACAGCGGAACAAGCGTATGACTGTAAACAACAGGTTGTGGATTCGATCCCCAATCGAGGAAATGAAATATTTAATATTTTCAAATTAAATATTTAATGTTTTCATTTCTTCGCTCAAGTAAGAAGGTAAAGCGTGGCGTTGGATTCCGCCACTCGTCATACAATGCCTCAAATTCGGTGAAAAGTGGTAAACGGAAGTGGAACGGAGTTTCTTAACACTAAGTTCCCACGTTCCCTCTGCCTACCCTGCCATGTGCGAGCTACAGCGTGAAGCTATAAAAAATATTAAGTAGCCAGAACTGACGATTTTAAATAGGCGCGGATTCAAATTCCGCTAGGTTCAAGTTTTATCCGATTTTTAAATTAGTAACATTGTTGTATTTGTAATATTAATATTTATCTTTTTATAGTGAAAATATTGTTATTTTATAATTTTATCTTCATCACACTTTGTTCTGATCGAGAAAATAATATATTGTGACAAAACTACCTTGCACTGTACTCAGTTATAAATAACTATATATAAGCGGCGTTGAGTTCCGCCACTCTGTTAAGTTGACCTTGCCATGCCTCATATTCGGCGGAAAAGTGGGGAACGAGATGGAACGGAGTGTCTTAATACTAGGTTCCCAAGTTCCCTCTATCTACCCCGCCACGTGCGGGATACAGCGTGAAGCAGACTGTTAGTACTGAATACTATAAGATACTTTATGTATCCTCAGAGTTTCTCAATGCGTGGAAACCTGCTAAGTTAGCTTCAAACAAGTTTTTTTTTTTTATGGAAGAGACGGCAAACGAGCGTACGGGTCACCTGATGGTAAGTGATCACCGTCGCCCTTGGCCCCATGCAGCTCCAGAGGAGCTGCAGGAGCGTTGCCGTCCTTTAAGGTGGATGGGCACCGGGGCCCGGCATTACCTAATGCGAAACGCAGTGGTCAAGGCCACTACTTAACGCCGGTCTTAAATGCCGGGGGTGGTAACAATCCGGTCGAGTCTGCCCATGCGTGTTGTCATTGCCACATATCCTCGCATAATCTATCAAATCTGCTCAGTGTCTCAATGGTGTACCTATTTAACTATTTAAAGCTATCCATGGTCTGTGGTTAATCTAAAACGTGTAAATTTCAGTAAATATGAGAAATAATAATAATCCTGAATATTTTCATTTTTGTGTATAAAACCATAGCTAATTTCTAGTGGAATATAGAACCTTTATTTTTTTTTAATTTAGAATTATTAGAACTTCATAAAACAAAAACAAGCACCACATTTTGCCTATAATAATATTAATAGTTGGCATGACACGACAGACTTTTCTTACAGCAACTTTCTTCTTTTTTTTTAACATCGCACGGTATCCCGCACATGACATCTTAGGCAGAGAACACTTGGGAACCTGGTATTAAGACACTCTGTTCCCATTTAAATACTTCCGTCCCCACTTTGCACCGAATTTAAGACTGTGTGTTGAGCTGTGAACTCAAATCAACGCCACTAAAAATAATATAAAATAAATAATTTTTGTCAACAAAATAAATGTCAAAACCCTATCTTCATAGTAAATTAAAATATTATGAGCAAGTTCAAATAAAACAGACTGCACTAAAAATGCAGTAGAAATAATAAAACAAACATAAAAATCAAAGATTGTTGAACAAAACAAACAGTATATACATATTCGAGGATGCAAAGCCGAAGCGATCTCAACAAAGATAATGATGTTTTGAATGGCACTCAACTCATTACGTACCGATATCTTTGCAGGAAACCTTCTCGGACTGCATCTGTTTGAACCTTCCTTCGTAAGTTAACCGAAATGCCAGACAAAATTGCTTTTTGTTACAATTGAGTAAAGTCCAATTTTAATTGTAGAGTCCAAAGAGTCACGCTAAACACTTAATGAGGGTTCTCCAGTTTTCTCAACTACAAAACGCCCTAATTACTCTCTCTTCACCAGTTTCGTCTGAACTTAATAACTTTAAGGTTTGATTTGCCTTGCCTTTGATATTTCTTTGATGAACATAATAGAACTTCGATGTAGAAGTATTCCTTAAACGTAATTAGTCATTAGCGACAGAATAGTGGGCAGGAAGCGGCGATTGATAGGAGGTGAGGTTCGGTCTGATTGGTTACTTACTTAATGTTCGATAAGTTGAGGTAATATTTGTAGCTTCTGCTATTATAGTAGTATAGTGATATACCTATCATTTTTATTGCTCTATTACATGAATTGACTATATTTTTTTTTAATATTACGCTTCGCATTATGGTTAACCGGGGCTAACGGTAAAGGCATTGTAATCAATAATTTAGTGATAAGTAGAGACAACAGTGTCCTTAATCTTGTTACCAGTGCAAAAAAAATTACAACTGTTTTATTTTTAGTCACATACTGTGTCAATGCGCCATGATAGCCTCTGTCGTTATTATGTATTTGAGTCTTCTTACTTTATCATAATAAGATCAAGAATTTATTTGTTTATTTGAAATGCTACGTATTTATGAAATAATGTCTACTTTGTGTTGAAAAGTAGAGAAAAAGTCTATCTTTTTAGTTTGGGCCGCCAATGTTAAATTTTAAATTTCGACTTGCAACGATGGCCTCAAATTTGGCACAAAGTGGGGAACAAATGTGGAACGGGGTGTCTTAACACTAGGTTTCCAAGTTCCCTTTGCTTACTCTGCCATGTGCGGGATATAGCGTGAAGCTGTGTGTGTGTGTGTGTGTGTGTGTGTGTGTGTGTGTGTGTGACATCCAACTTTATTCTGTTTTATACTATTTTTTTTATATAATATATTTTAAAAACAGAGTAGTATTCAAACTCGATACCATAATGCATTCTCCGTTTACCTCATCGCCCATATTTATGCAAATTCTTTTAAAATAATATAACTAGCCTTTCAAACCGTTGGTAGCTTCCTATGGAACTAATACTACTGACGTGAGTATTTTCTAACTAGATCATTATAAATGTACATTTGAATAAGACAAATTAAGGAGTCAGTAGACGAAGGTTCTGGTATTTGAAAGAAATGAAGAAAGAACAGTTTGCAAGGTCAGTGTAAATGATAAGATATTAGAACAAGTGAATGAGGTAGTATATCTGGGAAGTATGTTTAGCAGAGACGGTAGATAGGAAATGGATGTGAAAAGGCGTAGTGCTGCCGGTAACAGAGTTAACGGTGCCTTAGCTGCATTGTTGAGACGGCGAAACGTCAGCATAGCTGCGCGTTTGGCCGTACACAATGCAGTGTTGGTATCGACACTGTTATACGGCAGCGAAACGTGGGTATTACAGAAGAAGAATGTAAGAAAGATGATTGCTGTAGAGATGCGATCTCTTCGTCGGATATGCGGAGTCAGTTTATCTGATCGCATATCCAATGAAGAAATACACAGAATGGCAGGTACTAGCGTGGATGTCACAGTGAGAATGAAGAAGAACGTGCTCAGGTGGTTTGGGCACGTCGAGCGAATGAGTGAAGAAAGAATGGTAAAAAAGATTTGTGAAGGAAAAGTGAGTGGTAAGAGAGGGAGGGGGAGACCTCGGTTGACCTTCGAAAACACAGTATCGACGATACTGGAGGAAGGTCACGTAAAAAGCATGAGGACCCCCCGGAGGGCATGTATGAAGAGGTTGATGACAGTGGACGAGGCGAAAGTGGTATGCCGAGACCGTAGCGTTTGGCACTCCGTTCTCTCTGCCTACCCCGCTAGGGATATAGTGTGAAGCTAAGTAAATAAATAATTAAGGAGTCAGTAAATACTCGTCACTGAGACTCTCAACTCAACACCAAATGCCGCAAAAAAAATTAAGAAAAATTGATTTACGGAACGGGATATTTCAATATTAGGTTCCCAAAATTCCTCTGTCTACTCTACGATGTAAGGGATAAACGTGATATTAAAACACAGACAAATAATCTTCAAGTCATCCAGATTCTTCATAATCAATCCACCAGCTATCACCCGTCCATAAATCCCATACGAGCAGTTCTGTTCTGTTGCGAAAACACTCAAATAAACTACATTATCTGTATTAACGAGATATCTGTTATAGAGACGTAAAAGAAGTTAAGACATAACAGTCGATCGTTAATTACTCGATTGGCAAATTTATGATCCATGGGCTTTTAGTCTGAATTATGAATTGTAAAAAAATTACTATACATATATTAGTATGTAATATTTTTTTGGCAGACAATGGTAAAGCAGGGGGAACTTGGAAACTTAGTGTTAGGACACTCTGTTTCGTTTCATCTTTTCTTATGAATTTCAACCTGTATTTGCTATTTAAGTGTGGTGAGGTGAGGGTTGTTCAGGAGGGAGGGCAGGATAAGGTTAAAACATAATTAACAAACTTCAGCAACTACACTTAAAAATATTTATACAAATTAAAGTAGGGAACGGAAGTGGAACGGCGTGTCTTGACACTAGGTTCCCGGGTTCCCTCAGCCTACCCTACTGCCTCGTGCGGGATACGGCGTGAAGCTAAAAAAAAACAAATTAAATGAATTTAATAATAACGTAATAAAATAAACACAACAAAATAAAAATAACATAAGAAATATTTTCCAAAACTTGTACATTATATGTATGGTAACACATAAGTCAGTAGTGATATAAAATATAAGACTATCGGTTCCTATTAAGAAACGTCTGTTTCCTACTTTCCACCGTATTTTTAGAACATTACATATTGAGTGGCGGAACTCAACGCCATCAAGCTTACACACGACTCAGGAGTTACAACCACATTTGTTTCCTACTACGACGGTCTCAACACAATAACTGTAATAGACATAAATTGATAATTAATGTAATAATCAACTGATGTAAAATAAATAAATCTATTAAAACAGTATACCAGCATTGACAAATTCTTTAAAAAATAAATCGTTATATTAAATAAATATTCTTTTTATATGTGAAAGACATAAGGATACCTATAACGATCCCCATAACTGCGATTAACTGAACATAGAAATCCCTTACTACTTTAGTTGGACACATCAATATTTGCCTACATTTTCTCCACATATAGGTGATTGGCCATACGTTATTATCAATTTATAGCACCGGTAACACTTATGACATAGTCTGGTTACAATCCAGCCATGTCATTCATGAGTAATAAAAAAAAATATTTATATTTTCAGCACGATGCTGGTTAAAGAGAAAAATATTAATGATATTAAAACTACTCGTCTTTATCTTGGACCTATCATAAAGACATATATTTATTAACATTTTGCCGTGTGGTTCCGGCTTAGAATAGGATCACCCTGGTACTGATGGTGTCGTAAGAGGCGACTAAAGTGCGTGTGGTAGAGTCACGTTGCCAGTAATGGCAACACGCATGGGCAGACTCGACCGGATTATTACCACCCCCGGCATTTAAGACCGGCGTTAAGTAGTGGCTTTGGCCATTGCGTTTCGCATTAGGTAATGCCGGGCCCCCCGGACTTCCACCTTAAAGGACGGCAACGCTCCTGTAGCTCCTCTGGAGTTACACGGGGCCGTGGGCGACGGTGTTCACTTACCACCAGGTGACCCGTACGCTCGTTTGCCATCTTTTCCATAAAAAAAAAATAACAACACCAACAAGTCCTTGATAGAGCTGATCCAAGCTATGTTCCAAGAGAGTCGTAAAAGAAACGTTTAATACGCGCGATGATATCGCCTCGTAAAGCGTGTTACTACTTCCTGTGCTAAGGTGTTTGTCGAGAGCTCAGTGATTTCCTAAGATAGTGTCTTTGGCATAGCAGTTAGGATTTTTTGACCAAGAACTGAAAATTGTTGGTTCCCATTTAATTTAAAATAGAATCTAAATTTTTGGTGTGTTTGTTAATATTAAGTACATAATTTTCATTTGAAAATGTCATTATTCCCACGTTTAGTGTAAAGAAATAATGTACTATATGATACAAGTGATTACGCCTAAAAAGCTTTAAGCCTTGTGTGTAGCTTTCATTAATTTTACTATTTTTAAAATGTTAATCCACACTTAACAATGAAAAATATTTATTAAAAACGTAAATAAATTAGATATTAACGGGACTTTAAATTTATACATTTATACATTTATAAATAAGTAGCTATAATTATGTTTATGGGCACAAGTTTATATTATTTGTTTATACTTATTTTCTTATCTATACTCCAACATGAATGGTGCATATACAGTTATTAGCGAGTTCTATTAGCTACAAGCTGGATTCCGCTTACAACAGCTCAATCAGCTTAAAGAGCATATCCGGGTGACGCTTCTGGAAGCTGACGCTAAAGCTTGGGGGCAACGAATCGACACGAGACACAACGAGAACCAGCCCTGCTTGAACCGCCTATGACTAACTAAAAAGAGGCCTCTACTCAACCTCTGCATCACTCGGATGGCTCTCTCTGCTGTTTCGCCGATGAGAGAGCTGAGATATTAGCTGTATCCCGCATACACCACCAACAACAGTTTTTCAAAATGCAAAAAAATATTTAAAAAATAGATTATTAATATGATACGTATAACAAGTTTATATCAAGACAATCTAGCAGACTCAAGTAAACAAAAAGTATTATCAGTATGCTGAATCACGTTCGACATTTTTTATCCGTACATATAATCTGGGATAAGCCGTATTGATAACATCGTCTGTCCGTCAGCTTCCGCGACACGGGGGGGTCGCTGGAACACCTAGCTATTTGTTTATATTTGCTTGTTTTTATGTTTTTTTGCTTATTTTCCCATAGTGAGGCGTCGAGGGGTAACAATTTGGATCATTTTCTTTAAACGGTAATATTATATAATACGGTAACAATAGACAATTTATATCGTTGGTGTTCGAGGTCTAACGTGGCGCAGTGGTATGTTGTGGGTTCGATCCCTACTCTAGGAAATGAAATATTTATTATTTTCAATTTAAATATTGAATACTTTAATTTCTTCAAAAGAAGTCAAAGCGCGGCGTTATGTTAGGCTACTCAATACGCATTGCCTTAGATTCGACGGACAGTGTAAAACGGAATGCAGTGTCTTATCACTTAGTTTCTAGATATGCTCAACATATTATTCAGTGAATTTAAAAAAAAAGCATTATTTCAACGCGGATTAATGAGAATCTTGCAATATTTGTCCAAAAAGTTTTAACAACAATTTTATTAGCTTCACCCTTAACACCGCACAAGTGGAAAATTTAATTTAATATTTATTAACTATCTTATTATTTTGAACTCAATTTCAATAACCCATGTCCATATATTTACAATTTTCAGTAACAACTAATTTAAATGCAAGGTGGCAAGTATAAATAATGTTAGTGGCAACAAAACTTGTGTCTCGCGCGAGCCGTTACGTTTCTTACGTTAACTCAATTACGCGCGACGGGCGGAGCCGCGATAAATGCGTTTTGGTGATGCTGGCGTCTAAGTGATGAGTGGTAGCGATGATGTATAATGTTAATTCACTCACTTACTCACTCAGCTTTCCGCTGTATCCCGCACATGGCAAAGAGGGCAGAGGGAACTTGGGACTTAGTGTTAAGACACTCCGTTACACTTTCGTTCCCCACTTTATTATGTTATTTGTAATTTATATTTATTAAAATCTATGAATATAATAAAATGGTAACGTCGTTCGACGAAATTGCTAAAATTAATATTGAATTGGCTGAAAGTTTATTTTCAAATAAGTAGATATTATTTTTGAAGTGTAACTAAAAACACAAAAATAATTTAGATTTTTAAATAAATAATAGTATACTTTAAGCGAGCCAATCCACAAGATGCTCGCTAGTATAAAACTCTTCCGTAACTGAGGCTGACATCAGTCAGCTAACATGAAAAATTCCATCTTTTCCAGTTCTTATAAGAATTTAAAGAAATGCTCTCTTTATGATCCACTGCATTCTAACTTATGTTCATGCCAAATGTAAACCCCTTGTATTGTATTTATTACCCTTTGCTTCTTCATTGTGAAAGAATACGACAACTCATAAAAAATCTAATAAATATATACTTTTAACTCACGCAATTAAGACACCTCTTTCCGTGCTTTAAGAAAATATTTTTGAGACATTTTTTGGCTTGTGGGCAAATTCAACGCCTATACTGTTTTATTCTAAGAAAACACAAACGTGGCGTTTACAACCGCCTGTCACCTACAACTTGCCCCAACTCACGAACGGGTATGCGGTTAGCATAACTCATACCCTCACACCTCGCACTCGGTTAAGTTGCAAACTTTGATATATTACTTTGTTTCTACTCCACCTGAAATGGGTCCACGTTGATTATAATAAGTTGGTGAGAAATGCCCTCGGCCTGTTTACAGCAATAGTTTCCACCTATTAATCAAACTGATATATTGGCTTTGAGATATAACAGCTCCTTACATTGTTTACCGACAGTGAAATAGGTGGTTCGATCGTTTGGCATGTCCTTTAGCATTAAGTAGTTGTGCAGATTTTTAAACGTTTAATGTTTACAAGTAAGCTACTCGGGAAATTGTTGGGAACGGTCGTTTTTTAAAAGGAACGAAGTGTCTTTACAGATGTTCCCTTATTCTCCCTGCCTAGTCTGCCATATACAGGATACAGCTTGATGCTATAAAAACCATTTGTAAGATATGGTACGATCTGTAATCTCACAGTAACGTACTCTAATCAAATATTAATCACATTTATTAATTATATTCATATCTTGAAATACAATAAATACACTAACAGACTATATGTTTACAACTATTATTAATAAATAATGCATGTCGTGGCGCTGAGCCACAAACGTACTGCTGTATACGCTACAGGTTGTTAGTTTGAATTTTTGATCTGGGAAAAAATTGTAAAGTTAAGTAATTCGATCGAAAGTGGCGAATAGAAGTATCTTAAAGTTAACAGAGTTTCTGGACACCAAGGTTCCCCAGTACCCCCTATCGCGTACGGGATACAGAGTGTAGCAAGAAAAATGCTATGAAGAAATAAAAGTACCTTGAATTACGTAAAACATGTAAATAAATACTTCTTCAACATGCATTAAGCGCAGTTATAAGATAAGTCCTACTTGGCCAACTTGCCACTCCATATAATCAATATCACAAGTCGTTAAGAACAATTAACAAGTATGGGGCAAGGTGGGACTAATGGGGCTTTATGGGCCCCTTCATGATATTACTCGAGGGACACTAGATTAGAAGTAAGAGTTTGTATTGAAACATTAACTGCAATAGTGTTGAGTTATTAAATTATTGTATATATCTTTGATGATTTTTGAAAGTTGAGATATTTTTTTTATAAATAATGTGTTTTTCTGTTCGAATTTAGAAAATTTAGTGTAGTGTTTAATTACGCCGTTTGACAAAAAAAACTTAGAATTGTACTCCCTATACTACCGTATCAGGGAAACTTAAAGCTAGTAAATCAAAGAAACGTATATTAGTAACTTGACGTTTAAATACGCATTTTAATAAAAACATCTCAGAAGTGGACAAAATATAATATTTTTTAGGGTCCTCTTAACTCCTGAAGATACTTTAAGCTAGCAAATAAAAAAAAATATACAAACTAAATAAAAAGGTGTCCACAAAATGTCCACCAAAAAAAATCCCAAAAATTTAAATCATCACGTTTATTAATTTAAAAATAATGCCAAAACACACAATAACTTCGCCTCACCGCCTCGAAACTCAGTTACGAAATTAAAAATAAATGAGTCAGAAAAATACACCGGAGTCCATGATTTGATTAAATTAAGAGGAAAACACAATCGGCCGGGCGCGATTTCTTTTCTTATTATTTCAAATCTTTCTTTTAACTGCTAAGCTTTGCTTCGTAAAAACCATTTGCATGAATTTACTCGCTTAGGTAATGGAAATAAGTAGTAATATTTGTGTATTCTTCTGTTTCTTGATAGTACCAGTTTTTTTGCCTAATGAAATGCTCGACATTGAATGTCATGGTGCAGAGACACAAACTTGTGAATATATATGAGTGCAGTATATATGAGATACAAACGCTGCAGTTCGATCTTCACTAGAGGAAAAGAAATATTTAATTTTTTTTTGCTCTGGTAACCAGACGTGGCGTTGAATCCCACCGCTCAACACGCAGTGTCTTAAATGTGGCGCAAAGTAGGGAACGGAGATATATTTGACTGAAACAGAGTGTCTAAACACTAGGTTCGTATGTCCCCTATCCGACAATGTGTGGGATACAGTGTGAAAATAAATCTCGCAATAGATGAAATTTTGTGTAGTTGAAGATGTGAACTTCATGTAAATAGTGTTATTATTAGTAATATTTTTTTATATTTAGGCAGTTTTTATTTTTTATATATAGATTAAGGCTTTTATATTTATATTTCTCACATAAAAATAATTTGTATATCAATATCGGTGAAATTAAATTACAATACATAAATATTTAATATTTTAAAATATTAGGTTTTGATGATTATAATGTTTTGCATCACATAAATGCTAAGGTACTAATGATCTCTATTACCGGCAGCATCGCCGCCTCTATCTATTTATATATTTGGTACTCTTACGACATTAAAAAAGAAAATATAGTATAACACTACTAGTATTTACATATGCATATATACGAGTATATACAAAGATTTCAAAACAAACACCAAACATCCCCTTCCATAATTATGATTGCCAAACTCATTTGCAACACGAAGTCCATCTAAATCTCATCTAATTGGCCTGAAAGTGGACCTTTGCCCATAAATTCTTACGATTTCGTAACCATATTTGGGCATATGGTCAATTTGAACTTAAAGCAATAAAAGGCAATCGTTAACGGTTAATTAGACTGGGCATATAATTTAGGACTCGATATCAGATGACTGATAAAGTGTGGTCACCCTCGCCGCAGGCCGACTATTGTACCCTAGAGGACACTTCTTAGGAACAATGTGGCTTGAGTGAGCGGAATGTTATGTGAATTATTGATTAATATATCGCTGTTTTGTTTGCCTGTTTTATTTTGAAAATGTATTTATTTACACTACAATTAGCTTTTTTTTTTAAACATATTCCAATAATATATTTAAGATATTATTATTAATTCTTAAAATATTATTCGTAGTTTTTACTGTCAGAGCTGTAAATTCGTATGTAGAAAAAAAATAACACCTAATGCCGCACTTTGCATCGTGAGGAAGAACAAATGAAAATATTAAATAATTAATTTTCTCGTTTGGCATCGAACCCGCAACCTCTTACATTTACAGTCGCACGCTCGTGACCACGCCACAACGGGCCTCGAATATTTATTTCTTCACAATTTAATTATGTTAGCAGACTCCAATGACGTCACTGTGCCGATTACAACAACTATCCTAACAGATCGTGGCGAGTATAAATCACTGTTTGATCAAATCGTTGTGAGGCGCGAATGGTACATTTTGAATCTGAAAATCACGATTTAGGCTCGAAAATATTTTTAAAGTGGTATGGTATAATTCTTTAATTATGGCGTTCCGATTTTTAATTTTTAAAGTGAATAATATTTTGCAAGCCTGTCATGACACAGTGGTTTTATCGTCATTCGCGGATTGATATCATATATTTAATATTTATTATTTTGTTCCAGATTACAAAGCGAAGTATGTTGACACTAAGTGACGTAACTTAACGCTGCTTTTTGTCTATACATATTGTAAAACTAGAACGGAGCTAGCGAACAACGATGGGGGTCGACAATTTAAGAATGTTTAAAAAACGGTAAATAAAATAATTTATTACCGGAAATCTTCTTGAGAACAGATATGTATTGAAGATAGTGTTTATTTACACAAGTTACTTATACGGTGATTAGTGATGGGCATCGCTACTAAATGTCAAAATGTCTCGAAATGTAAGTATTTACGATCGTCGCGGAAGCAATTAAATTTAATGTTAAAAATTTAATTTGTTTTCAAATAAATCAATGGTCCTCTTTATCTTTATATGCACATGTTTATTATGTGAAATGTGACGTGTTCCAGGTTGACTTAATTTTGTGTAGTCAATTTTTTAATATTATTCGGTTAAATATCTTTTGTGGTATCTTTAGACTTCCTCTGAGGTTCCCAAGTTACCTCTGCCTACCGTGTCATGTGATGGAGCACAAGGCTATAAATATGTTTTATGGAGATAATGTTTCTGACACATTTTTTTTTTAATTTTCTCAATTACTTTATTTCTCAATTATACGGGTAGTATAACTCACTCACTCACTTAGCTTCACGCTGTATCCCGCACATGGCTGGGTAGGCAGAGGGAATTTAGGAACCTAGTATTAAGACACTTCGTTTTACTTCCGTTCCCCAATTTCCGCCGTATTTGAGGCATTGCGTGTTTTTTTTTTTTACTTTTATAAATTTGAGGCCTGCCGTGAAATAAAATATTAAATATTTTCAATAAAATATTTAATATTTTCATTTCTTCGCTACAATAACAAGGCAAAACGTGGCGAAAAGCTCCGCCACCTCAACACATAATGCCCCAAAATGGAGAATGGAACGGAATGTCTTAATACTGGGTTACCAAGTTCCCTCTGCCTACCCTGCTATGTGTGGGGTACAGCGTGAAGATAAAAAATATCTAATTTATATTTTGAATATCAAATGATAAAAAAAATACTGTAGTAATAAAGCGTAGCGCTGCGTTAAGCTCCACCACTCAACATGGAATGCCTTAAAAGTCTGAGGAAACTGAGTATTTTAAAACTCAGTTCTGACATTCCCTCTGCCTACTCTGCTATACAGCGTGAATCTATTATAAATATAATTATATATCTTAACCTATATACTATTTAGTTTTCATACAGCATTAGATATTGTTCCACGCAATAATTTCCACAATGAATCAACCTGATAACATCGTATCTTAAGGGACTATAATTATAGTGGCCACTGATAAGACCAAGTAAGATATGTGATAAGACGCAATCCTTCATTTTGGAAACTGGACCCTGACATTTGACGCAGTGGTATAATCTCTAATTATGTAGGGTACAATAGGTTATAATACATTTTATAAAAATAAAAATATTTCTATATTAAGGTGATAGTGACGCAAGGGCAAGAGAAGTATTTAAATATAAATGCAATGGTTCCGGGTTCGTTTTCCACTCAGGGGAGTTAATAATTTAATATTTACATTTCTTCTTTCCGGTAACGATGCAGTCAGTAACTTTCAAAACCGCCCGCAATGCTCAATAAGTCAGTGGAAAGTGGGGAAAGGATTATCTGAATAGAGAACTGAGTGTACTAATTCTAGGTTCCCAGGTTCCCTCTTCATAGGTACGGCTATGAAAATCCAGTATAATATATCTTGTCAATTGTTGTATTGACCAATATTTACTGTTTACGATACTTAAATGCTCTATTTTCCAACGAATTTTTATTACGAAACTCAACACCACAAGGACGTGCCACAGATATACTATAATTTAAAAAAAAATAAACAATAATATCCTCGAATACAATTATCTTTACAAAAACAACAAATAGGCATACCAAATTCGATTTTCAATTCCAAATATTTGCTTTTAAACAAAACTGATAGCAACTCCATTATTAACGTTCAAAGAATAACGACTGATCCAGTCCAAAATCTCCCAGTTTAAGTTTAATCGGTACAATCGCTGGATTATCTGAGACTTGGTCTGAGTTAATTAAACATGAAATTCAATTAATAGAGTTATCGCGTAAGGAATAAAGGGAACCTTCCCCCCTTATTAAAATGTATTGCCTTATTTTACTCATTTTCCACTTACAATGACATCGCGAGACCGACTCCCAACTTTTTAATCTTTCGGTATCTTTAGTATTACGTTGTTGATATACAAAATTAAAACTTATTTCAGATATAAATAAAGTTGATATTTCATTGTTTGTTTTAGAAACGAAGAAAATCGACTACAGCTCAGGTTCGCAGCAAAGGCGTCTCAGTACGCCGAGAGTCACAAAGAGGTATTTGCGGTATTAAGCCCGAACATTAGTTTTTAAGGGTCTTATTTTGTTGTGCGCTATTAAAGCGAGGCGAGTTTGATAGAATTAGCCGAGGCAATAAAATTAATCGGCGTTCTGCGTTACTTAGACGGTGCCGGTGGTTATTGCTTACGGCTTTTAAAATAATTGCTTTTGAAGTTGTTTGCATAAATTATAAAAATATTACTTTTATATATATATATGTAGGTATATGTTTACTTGCTATATCAGTTAATATATACTATAAATATATAATATTTTTATTACCTAGCTCCTGTAAAGTGGCCAAGGCCTTGAGAATCCGATAAAGGAATGAAAGTGCTCTAATAGGAACGGGAAGGCTTAACATTAGATTGTCCTAAAGTAAAAACACGCGTGCGGCGTATACAAAGAAGGTATTTTACAATGAATAAAGAGCATAAATATTTTCATTTATATATTTATCTATTTTATATATATATATAATTTATATTTATTTCATTAATAGAATCTTAGTATATTATAAGCACGTACGTACATATATACATCTATACAAACGCTAATCTCAGCAAGTACTCCATTTTTAGCTTCTCACGTGGTAGAGGAGGCAGATGAAACATGGGAACATAGTGTTAAGATACGTCCCTTCCCCACTAACATCCCTTTCATACTTTACATGTATTTATTAGGTAAATCAACATTTACAATACAAAATTCTACAAACGCCAACAAGAATACACATAAAAATTGTAACAGCTATTATTACGAAAAGCACAGCTTCCTTGACACTGAACCGAATGAAATACGCTTGCATTTCATACCATTAAACAAAACGTACCAAAAAAACTACAGCAAGACAATTCTCTATCTGTACATAATTTTACTTGAAGTGGCCAATAAAAATAAAAACTTCAAGGCGTAGGCTCGCGTTCCAAGTAATTATTAAAACGGAGATAATATCAAATGTACTGGTTTGTATGTACATAGAGTTTCATCTGACACCGGGTCATTAGAATGATTCATCTGAACGTTCGTTGGTAGTGTAATAAAGGTCGTACCAGTCACTATGAAAGAAAACTAAATTGCCCGTGCCGACCTAACTGGCTCTTGAAAGCTTACCCATGGCTATAAGCCCACCAATTTAATTTGAACCGCCTGCTTGTACTAAGCTTTGCGTTTTGCGTTCGTTTAGGTAGAGTCGAGGGGAGAGACAGGGGTCAGCTGTGAGTGGGGGCGGCAGTAACAATTATAAATAAGTAGGTTGAAGCAATAACGGCTGCGACGTGCATTATATCAAGCAAACTGCCTCGATGCACCACCTAAGAGACACTTGGCATAGACTAGTGGAATCGCAGACACGGCAAGTGACCTGAAACGGATTATAATAGTTTATAGAACTCATATAACATAATTTATTCTTCAGTACATTAAAAAATATATATATATTTTTTTGCTTTACGTTATATCCCGTATACAGCAGGGTAATCAGAGGTAACCTGGGAATCTACTGTTATGACACTTTATTCCCATTTAGACACTAACTCTATTTTCTGCTGAACTGAGTGTTAAAAGGCGAAACTAAACACCGCGCTTTGCCTGTTGGTTGTACTTGTTATACATACTTATTATATTTATTAATTAAGACCATTATAAATATGTTGCATTTTCTGTTATTCTCATATTTGGTTACATCATCCTGCCGTTCTGCCTGATTGAAAATAGAAACGACTAAGAATTGCCCTCGAATGGTCTGAAGCTCTACAATTTTCAGTGTTACTTTACTGTTATTGGCCATAGCGTATAGCTTTATTTAAAAAATGGAGTGTTAAATACAAAAAATATATCAATCAATGTAAGCATACTATTAAGTTTATTATTTAAACAGTATTCTTCTTTATATATCTTCTCAGTATTCTTCTTTATTCTTATCGGATACTGATAAGAATAAAGAAGAATACTGAGAAGATTCTGACAAGAAAATAAAAGAAGCGTTAAGATCAAGAAGTTGCAAAGAAGCACGCAACATAAAACTACAGTAAAAAAGGACACTAGATTACCTCAGCGTACCCTTCTGTATGTAGGAAATATCGTGAAAATATTATATAGGTATTACAAATGCCGTCTCTCCAGTTACATATTCCCGTATACACAATTCATAACGCGCGTCGAGACGTTTTTATTTCTCGCGAACATAAAAACACTAGTCAACTCAACTCAACGACAAATAAACAGTACTTTAGAGCTTTAGTTCATTCGCATTAGGTAGTTAAATTTACATTTTACAATATAATATTTTGCCGCCGTGAAAGTTTTATAGTATATCGTAGATTTAATATTTACAAAGGCCGTTGTGGTGCAGTGGCACAGGGTCTGAATATAAGAAGACAAAACGCGATGCTAAGTTGCGCTCTTCAACTCGTAATGTCTTAGAAATGGAGCGGTGCATGACGAAGGTTAGGTATCCTAAATACGTGTTTAGAAAACGTATGAAAAAAATCACGTAGTTGGAGTTGAACTCATGATCTCCTGGAGCCCGTCTGAGCGTTCTGACCACTAAACCATAAGTTCACATAGTTTCGTCGGACTTTTTAAACGCTATTATAACAACAACCCTGCCGTATCGGTGCGCGGAAATATAAATATATATGTTCATTTCAATTAGTTACTTTGTCCATTTTACAATATAATATTTTACCATCGTGAAAAGTTTATTGTATATATACAAATTTTTATTTATAATCTCCACCATAGAACAGCGACACCGGATATCAACATAAAAAAACACAAAACGTGGCGTTCAGGCTTACCACCCATCACACAATGTCTTAAAAATGGACAGTATCTTAAACCTAGTTCTTAAAAAGCTTTATAGCTATAGTTCATTTGCATTAGATAGTCAAATTTACATTTTACAATATAATATTTTGCCTGAAAGTTGTATAGTATATATCGCAGATTTATCACCCGTCGGCCGTACCAGTCACATCCTTTGTTGTAACAGTTACGTGTATTTATGGGGTAATTTAAACAATGCGAAATGCACCATTTTAGCGGAGTGTTTAACGGTCAAATGTCAATTTGTATGGTTTTTTGTTATTGTTTGTTATTTATGTTGATGTTTGATTTTTTTTATTTGTTTTATTGCGTTGTTTTTTTTTTTGGTTTCATTTTATATTATTTATTTATTTACTTAATTTTATTTTTTTTTTAATTATTTGATCAGTCAGTATGCAATATTTATAAATTTTAATGAAAAATGCGATTTAAAGTATCAAAATACACTTCACTACACCATCACATTCCACTTTTAGTAAAATGCTAATTGCACCAATCGTATATAAATAAATAAAAATAACATCTTTATTGGATTAAGGTATATATGATAAACTAAATATTAGAGGCCTGTGGTGGGACAAAATTACAAGCGAGCGACTGTAAACGCGACAGGTGGGATGTGGGTTCGATCCCCTCCCGAGGAACTGAAATATTTAATATATTAATTTCTTGGCTTTGGTAACAAGGCAGATAGCAGGCTATGTGTTCCGCATCAACACGCCCTAAATTCAGCGGAAACGGAAAAAAGTGCCTTAACACTAGGTTCCCAAGTTCCCTCTGCCAGCTCTGTAATAAACGGAACACAGTGTAAAGCAGAAAAAAAAATAGAAACAAAATAATACTATTTTCATATAAAATTAAGGAACAATCCATTATATTCTCGAATTAAACAACTACAATAATTCTGTAATACCCATAACAAATGACGTTCATCAATCTAATTAAAGATAGGCGGTGGGAGGGCTGTTATTTTTTCTCTCTGTTTGTTTCTTGTTTGCGGTCGAGCTTCCCTTAATCCTTGCTCATCCCGGGATCAGTGGGGAGGTGTTGTCTTAACATTTTTTAAGATACGATATCGGCAACAATGGTTAGGGGTACCACGATGTTCATAATTTTTAGGATGTTTTGAGTAATATTTTTTGTATCAGTTTCCCAAGTTTATTAATTCATTGAAATAATTTGATATATTAACACAGATAAATATGAATTATTATAAATATAACGTATATCATCTGTCTTAACATTATTAGTGATCTTGTTGATATCTTTAGCGTATCGCTGTATCCTGGTTATAGCAGGAGAGGAGGATATTATATTAAAATACAAGTCCAGGTCAATAGTACAGTCGTACTGCGTCTGATTATAAATGCATTTCGCTAACACCTAATGCATTTTTAACAATGTGCAATAATATCCCGCACATGGCAGAATAAACAGAGGGGATTTGAGAGCCTAGTTTGAAGATAATCCATTTCCCACTTTCTACTGGATTTATCATATTGCGTGTAGAGTGGCGGAACTCAACATAGTGTCAGTATGAAGAAATTGAAATATCTTTGGTTAAGGTAGGATCTAACTTACAAAAAGTGTAAAGTGTGTAATCGCTGTCTTACGCACCTGCGCCACGACACATATCAGCTCTCCATTGCATTGTAAAAAATTAAGATTAGTATTAGCTTATTCAATTTTCTAAATTTTTTTTTCAGCTTCACGCTGTATCTTCACTTGGCAGGGTAGGCAAAGGGAACGGAAGTGAAACCTAGTGTTATGACACTCCGTTCCACTTCCGTTCCCCACTTTCAGCCGAATTTGAGGCATTGCGTGTTGAGTGGCGGAACTCAACGCCGCGCTTTGCCTTATTACCACAGCGAAGAAATGAAACATTAAATATTTAAATTTAAAATATTAAATATTTCATTTTCTGGGGATCGAACCCAGAACCTGTCGGTTACAGTCACACTCTTGTGCCGCTGCGCCACGACAGGCCTCATTATTAAAAAACTAATAAAAAGTCCTACAAAACTCTTAAGTATGGTATCCCAAGCCGTGACGTTTAGTAATATTTCAAAACTTGCAATAAAAGAAGAAGCAATTAGTAATGTTTTGTTTGTTACGCGACACTCATTGTTAATCTAATCGGCGATTCTTTGCAACTTCGACGATTCAATGCCTATCTCAGCTTTACGGCTCCCAGGATGGAGGATGTTGAAAAATATAACTTGACAGTTTTCTATTGTTTCCATTGAAAAAGTAACGCGATTTTGTAAGTATTTTTTTTTGTTTTGTGTTGACGAATTTTCGGGCTGAGCTCTTATTTTGGTTGGTTTTAAGTATTTATTTTGTCAATTAGTTGTTAGAGTATAGGCATTGTGGCCTGACGTGGCGTAGAGGTGTGACTATAAGCAAGACAGGTTGTGGGTACACTCTTCACTCAACAAAACACAATACTTAATATTTTAATTTTTTCGTTCTGGTAACAAGTTAAAGAACTTTAAGTAATATGCCTTAAATTTGACGGAAAATGGAGAACGGAAGTGTTTCAATGGAAACGGAGTGACTTAACACTGGGTCCCTAATTTCCCTTTGCCTACTCTGCCATGAGCAGAAAGCAGCGTAAAGGTGAAAAAAAGAAAAGTATATGTGAAATATAATATATAGAGAAATGACCTGTTAATACAGCAGGTTATGATTCATTGTGTATCGGCTAGCAGAACTGAACGCAGTACTATATATCATATGCTTTACAAACATTTATAATATTTATAATAAAAATTTAACGATCAGAAAGTGGAGATGGAAATAACTTTGCAACATTATATTAACGTTTAGTAAGCGTTCCTGCTATTTTTATTTGAACCTGTGACCGACTTTTGTACTTAGAATTTGCTATAATAAATGCAACTATAAGAATTACCTCACAATATAAAAGTTGACCGACAAGTTTAAACAAATGGAATAAAAAAAACATAATACATAATATAAATTAAATACAACTTCTCAATTCAAGCAGCCGTGATTATTTCCTAATATCAAACACCTCAGCGGGTGTAATCTACCCGGTTATTGTCTAACTTGGGTGCTTACCAAGTTGGTAAGTGTCAAAGCGGGTGTGAATGTATCTATACAATTTGTACGTAAACACGTATGTATGTATGTAGGTAGTGCTTAGCTTTGTGATTCTTGATTTACTTATTTATGACTTGTTGCTGTATCCCACAGATAGGAAGGTAGATGGAAGGAACTTTGGAACCTAGTGTTAAGACTCTCCGTTCCCATTAAGACACTTATGTTTCACACCTTCCGCCATAATTGTTAAGGCATTGACGATGTGTTGAGAAGCGGAACTCAACGAAGTGCTTTGCCCCGAAAATATAAAATATTTGATTTTCGGAATCGAATCCAAAATCGACGCGTTTTTGCCCCGCATGTTGGCGTCAATACTATATCACTAAAAATATCTGAATGAAGGTATTTTTGACTATTATACTATATAATTTTAAAGTTATTTCATGGATATTTAATATAAAAAATACAATATTGAACAAACAAGAAGACCATACGCTAGATATAAAAAATATATGTATTGATGAATTAAATTTTAGTGACTTGTACGTTTTACCCCACTATTATATCTATCTACAAGAGATCTTTGAGCGAAGGGCGTCATACAAAAGAATTACTTTTGATAAATTGAAACATTCCTTTAATATTTTTGTATTTTTGCCTAAGTATGTAGTTGCGTTTTCAATTTCTTACTTAATTCCGTATGTAACAGGACGGAGTGTTTAAAGTTTCCGACGCGCTTTATCTTATAAGAGTAAATAATTAATTCCCACAAGTGAGCTTCGAACCTAAAATCAACGCAATAATTCTATATTTCAATGATATATAAAATTTCAATAATTTGTATATATTTTTTTCTTTCTTAACTCCACGCTGTATCCCGCACATGGCAGGGTAGGCAGAGGAAACCTAGTGTTAAGACACTCCATTCCACTTCCGTTTACTACATTCCGCCAAATTTGAGGCATTAAATATTTAATTTAAAAATATGAAATATTTCATTTCCTCGAGTGGGGATCGAATCCACAACAAGCCTCATAATAGGTATATTTTAAATTGACATAATTAATTAAAATTATATTTATATTTATTACGTATATTTACATAAAACTAAATATTTTCATTTGTTGAGTTTATGTTTAAAATATGTTGCATATCTACAAAAGCTCAACCAACCAGATTTTAGCGAAGTGTTGTATAGAAAATCTATTTCGAACTGCACAATTGTGATTAAATAAAGTACTTGGTTGTTAGAAGTTTATTAGACGTAAGTTTAGTGGGGACATGTGAACTTCATTCCGTTTTAAGTGAAGGGAGTGTCCGCCCGCGGCTGTTTAGAACTCGCACAGTACTTGAAAGATTTGCTAGAGTTAGCCTCTATTTATAGCTTTTGGTCATTTCTTTGTTTTTAGTGGTTAAATGATTAACATTGTATTGAGGCCTGTAATGGCGCAGGGGCACAAGAGTGTGACTGAAAACGCGCGGTGCTGAGTTCGATCTCCACTCTATTTTAAAATTAAATGTTTAATTTTATTATTTCTTCGCTCTGGTAACAAGGCAAACCGCGACGTTGAGTTCGCCGCTCAACAAGCAATGCTTTAAATCGGCGAGATGTAGGGAACGAAATGAATCATCTTTACACTAGGTTCCCAAGTTCACTGTGCCTGTCTATGGCAAGATGCCATGTGCAGGATACAACGTGAAGCTGAGTGAGTGAGTGATGAGGCCTGCGATATATTTTTGGTTCAATCTCAGTCGAGAAAGTTAAATATATATAATGTTGATTTCCTCGCTACTAAGCGAAAACGAAGCCACTTGAAACACAATGCCTTTAGGGCTCAGATAAATATGAGGAACGGAAACGTCTTAATGTTACCACTGGGCTTCAAGGTTCCCTCTCCCTGCCCTGATATGTATGATATACAGCATAAAGCTGCTATAAGTAATGTAATGTATTTCTTAAAGTTTCCATATGTCTTATAATGTGCCCACGTGTGTTACCATGTTCCCACAGGTGTTACCATGTTCCCACATGTGTTACCATGTTCCCACGTGTGTTACCATGTTCCCACATGTGTTACCGTGTTCCCATATGTTGCTTTGAACCCGCACCAGTTGGAAACCGTTCATACACACTTACCAACGAAGACATAATCTCATTTAGCCCTTGTTACAATTTCTTTACTTTATTGTTAGCATCTCAACAGAAATAAGTTAATTAATCCCGGTACATTGAATTTTTATACGTTTTCTTGCATTAAAATGTTGCAAAAACGTATTGTCATAAGGTAGAGAGTTAATGTTTAGACATGACATCTTCAATTTGTTACTAAATATTGAGATATTAAAGGTTGAGTGGCGGAATTCAACGCTGCATTTTATGCAATATAAAAATAATACTCAGCTTCATGCTGTATCTCGCATATGGCAGGGGATGCAGAGGGAACCTGAGAACCTAGTGTTAAGACACTCCGTTCCACTTACGTTCCCCACTTTCCGCCGAATTTAAGGCATAGTGTGTTGAGTGGCGGATATCAACGCCGTGTTTTGCCTTGTACCAGAGCGAAGAAATGAAACATTAAATATTTGAATTGAAAATATTAAATATTTCATTTCCTCGACTGGGGATCGAACCCAGAACCTTTCGGTTGCAGTCACACGCTTGTGCCGCTGCGCTAAGATAGAATATGAAAATAAAAAGATCTTCACTGCACCATGACGGCGTCTTGTAATTCATTTTTTTACATAATATTCAAGCATAACGATAATATTATATATAAATAATGTTTAAAGCGTTATTTAATAAAAAAAAAATATTCCATAAAATATTTGAATTCCGCTGCGTTAATTTTTTTATGCTTTCTATAAAACACGTACATTTTAAAATCACATACAAACATACGTCTCTACTTTAGTTTTCCAAGTACAGACTTAAATCTTGAAGAGACAATGGATTTTTCTCCAAAGCGACCGTGTAGTACCCCTTACCGATACACAATACTGCCATTAACAGCCGGCCGCACTCGCCTCGAGACCGATCGTGTTCTATACTTGTGTCTATGAATTACTCTAAAAAACCAAGCAGGGAAGTCGGAAGTAACCATTTAGAAAAGGGAACCTCGATTCCTCACGTACTTACCGATTTTTCAAGAATTATTACTTCCCGAAGTAGGAATTGAGCCCACAACATTTGTATTTATAGACGGATGCTTGTACTACTAAGCAGTGAAGGCCTTGGATTATTACATAACCTGTGGCTTCCTTCCAAGATAACTCTGTAATAGCATAGCCTTCAATGTTAAAGAGTTAAATATTTTTTAAATCAGTAATGTCAGAGAACAGTGCGTTTAATAAACGATAAACTATATACTATATAGTATAATAAACGATCAACTATATAGTATAGATAACATGTTTTTTTGTCAGTTTCACACTGTGTCACGCACTTAGCAGGGAAGTAGAAAAGTTTTTTGCCGTGTGATCCCGGCTTAGAATAGGACCACCCTGGTACTGATGGTGTCGTAAGAGGCGACTAAAGTGCGTGTGGTAGAGTCACGTTGCCAGTAATGGCAACACGCATGGGCAGACTCGACCGGATTGTTACCACCCTCGGCATTTAAGACCGGCGTTAAGTAGTGGCGTTGGCCACTGCGTTTCGCCTTAGGTAATGCCGGGCCCCGGTGCCCATCCACCTTAAAAGACGGCAACGCTCCTGTAGCTCCTCTGGAGTTACACGGGGTCGCGGGCGACGGTGATCACTTACCATCAGGTGACCCGTACGCTCGTTTGCCGTCTTTTCCATAAAAAAAAAGCTAGGAACTTCTAAGAACTTAGTTTTAAGATACTCCGTTCCAAAGTCACTTCTGTTCCCCACAATCCTAATTTTTGGATTTTCTCTTTTGAATAGTGGATCTCAAACAGTGCTTTGGTTTTTTTATAATAGGTGAGGAAATAAAAATGAGTGGACATCATAGCCATAACCGTCACTCTAACAATCTTACGCAATGACGATCGAAACGTATACTTTTTTCAGCTTCACGCTGTATTCAACAGTGGCAGTGTAGGAGGAAACTTGGGAGCCAAGAGTTAAGACAGACTGTTCCGTTACCCAGACACCGCCAAGTTTGCTGTATTGCGTGTTAATGGCGGAACTCAATGCCACGCTATATAGGTACATATTTACTTTATTCGAGTAGAGATCGAACCCACGACCTGTTTGTTACATTTACATTCACACGTCTGTGCCCCTGCGCACAGCATAAACTGCATTTACAAATTCAATATTCTTGTACTACTTTAGCTTAAAGCTCTTTATTTTTGTAAATTTATTGAAACTCACATACAAGTATAAATCAAAGTAATAAATGCGAAAATGAAAATATTTTCCTTAATAAACCCAAATCCAATTTTAGAAGCTTACAACATTGTTGAGATAGCGTACCTGAGGCGATGAATCAATATTGGGCTCGATCCCGGGATCTTCGGGATCTTTAATAGTGTATGCACATCGTGGTGTACACATTGCTATGAAGATCGATCGCTATGATGGTTGGACTTGAAAAGTTATATTCGTTTTTTTCATAATTTTTGAGGAATTGCGTGTTGGGTGGCGGAACTCAACGCCACGCATTGCTTCGCCGCGTTATCAGACCGAAAAATATGTAAAAAATATTAATTATTAGCGACCCACGAGTGGCATCGCTCGTTTATATTTATTATTGTATTATATATCTACAGAGATAGTAAATAAATTGTCTATATACTGATTTGTAAGCTATGTTATTATAAAGTTTAATCAAAACCTGTTCAGTATTTTTTGCGTAAAAGTGAAACAATTATCCATCCACACAAACAGTTAGTCAGTAATATTAGTAAGATTTCATTCCTCTCCTCTACTCATATATATAACCCAAAAACCATCAAGTTAATTTTATCAAACATAAAATAAATATTAATTACTTTTAATACCTTCACGCAGTGTCCGTGAAGGTTTAAAAATACTTGGCAGGGTATGTAAAGGGAACTTGGGAACCTACTGTTAAGATACACTCTTTAGTTCCCAACTTTCTACCTCTTACTTATTTTCTCATTTTACTCCATCATAATCGACTGTGTGTAAGAAACAAGCTTACATCCTCGCGGCGCCCGAGGCGGTACCTAATTTGTATTGATTAAAAATATTCAGCATAGTTCTAAAGGAATGCCCGCCTTATGCATTATTGCTTCATGTGATTTTCTTAGAAAATCCGAGATCTCCTTCATATAATGGAGTGGAACATAATATTTATATTGGCCGGTACTTTATGGCTACTCTATATTATTATAATAAAAGGTTAGAATTTTAATTTTAAATCGATTACGATTTTAAATATTTTCTATTTAAAATATATATTTAAAAACTTCAAACAATAATTTGTTTGGTGTATTGTATTATATCTTCATTTGGTACCCATATAAGGTGGGTAGAACAATAATTAAGAAACGGCCATTTTAGTGCAGCGGCCATTTTAGATTATTAATAATACTGAATTAATTCAAAATGTAATTTAATATAATCAGAACTGAAGTTGCAATCAAAATTTTAGATCCATCGAACACTAGGAAATGGTAATATTTCATACATAAATGGGTCTAGGTGATGCTACGTTAAATAAATACAATTTAAAATCTCTGAGCCCGATACCTAACTATTGTTGTAATTGACAACGACTTAGAAACTAAAAAAATCTTATTTAATTATATTTTGTTTTGTCCAATTAATATATACACACATTTATTATTACTTTTCGGTTAAAAGTAAATCGATATTTTTTTATGTTAACAATTATATTATTGTAAGATTTCAAGTGATCGGTAAATTTAACAGTCTTCTTTTTTCTTGCTCTTTTCTCTTTCTTTTCCCAGCTTTACGCTGTATCTTTTGTTATCTTTTATAAATGTGACATTGGGTTTCTCTCATCGCAAAATATATCGAATGTGGATAAATGGATAATAGAATGTTAGCCACAAATTACTCTGTCTACCGTACAATGTGGGGTTAGCAAAATTTTAAATAAAAGAAACACCATATTCAAAAAAATACAACCTCATCTTGGCCACATATTTGTATCTTAAATTACTAATGAAATTTGTATATAACACAACTAAGAGCCACCATGATGAATAAAGATCTTAATTAAGAAAACATTAATTCAAGAGCCAATTCACGGTGCCACAGATAAATATATAGATTGTGTTACAAAATACACTTCTTTACTTTCACTTTGTAAATATATTATCAGTATCAATATACAAAAGTCGAAATAGCCATATTTTAGAACAACAAATATTTAACAATATTTACATGAACTACAAAGTAGTGATTGATAGACGACAATATGCTAACAAATTTCATAGAAGATACTTGTTCAAATTTTAGGGTTATTGATATGATAAAATGTGTGCACATGTCAAGTCTTTAAGAGTACATAATTTTACAACTATACTTATTTTCTTATTTGTAGATGAAACTTGGGAACCTAGTTTTAATACACTATGTTCCCTCTAGGATACTTCCCCGATTCTGTAAGCGTTGTGTGTTCGCTGGCGTAAGTCAACGCCGCGCCTTGTCAATCAAATGAACCTACAGCCTGTAGCGTTCAAAGCCATGACAGACCTCAAACATTTAGCAAGTATCATATACAAAGTAAATTCCCCAACGTCCGATCAGACAAAGCCATAAGTAAAAGCTAGCTTATCATAACATAGCAAGTAAAACTATCATTAAAGTTACCAAAAGCTTTCAAACAACACCGCTATAAATAATGCGCGGTGCCAATGTATTTTGTCGGTCATTGTTGTGGGATAAACACAATATTTTGTTGTTGACGACATTATTTATGTTACGATTGTTGTTCTTCAGGTACGTACATACCTACTTATGTTAAGTGATTTCGCGAACGAAAGAAATGGAAGCGTTTTAGTACAAGTGGCAAAGTTTTTCAGATATACGTACGTAAATAAAACCGTAAGCTGTGTTTGTGATTCGCGATACGGTAATGTGTGAATGTGAGCAAGTTATTTAAGTAATAGAAAGATTTTAGCAATATTAGTAATCTTCATTCGTCAGTATGACAGGGAAGGCGGTGGGAACCTAATATTTGAGTCGTTTTGATCCTCACACCATGCCTAATTTATGGGATCTCGAGCTTTACGCGGCAGAACTCAACGCCACTTTTGGTCTTTTTGCTTTTTGAATAGTACATTTTTAGCTATCACTTATGTGAATAAGTAAGCAGGATAGACACACGTACAAACTAGACACTTTACTCGTGACGGAGCTTAACACCGCAATTTATCTAGCTTTTAAGATCAGGGCAATAATTAATATAATTTTAACTAAAGAGAAATCAATTTGTATTATTTTTAAAGAAAAGAAATAACGTAAGCAATAAATTGTAAAAAATATATTTTTTGTTTATTTTCTACTAAGGGTGGTTTCTACTATATATGACGAGGTCGCAAATCTATAAACATTTATGAGCGTTTTGTTTTTTCAAGCTGAGATTTGTACGTAAACTCTGTTACCATATGTTGGTACTAAACAAACTTACTTTTTTGCTACAACAAATAATTATACAGAGAAAGACCCTCATAGCTCAGTAACAGTTTAATATTTCTGATTTACATACTTTGTCTACAAGTTCAAAAAAATATATTTATATCTTATATTGTACAGAATGTATGTTTCATATCAACATTAGCCCCTTACGTTGATTTTTGGCAAATAGTCAATGAACGGATACAATTTTGTACTGATTTATTTCAAGGTAAGCTGCTGCCTGCTAATGTTACCAGAACCGTTATGGTATTAGTAACAGTTAAGAAAGTACTTAGAGAAATCTCCAAGCACTGTCCAACTTTCACGACATAACGTTGAGTGGCGGAACTCAACACGGCACTTTATCTTATTACCAGAACATAAAAATAAAAATAATCATCGCTTGAGTGTGAACCCACACTGGACGCGCTTACATTAAATGTACGATTTTTATTAAATGTCCTCAATAAATAGTAACTATTAAGATATTTGAAATAACTATATTCACTTGTCCATCTGTACATAAGTTATACATAATCACCTTACAATAATATTCTATGAAGTAAAGCACCGCCAGGTGGCCGCAGCGGGCGGAACCGCGTGTTTAGACTAGTTTACGAGCGGCTATCATTTAGCGTAAACAAAGTGCACACCTTGAACTGTTAAAGGAAATGTATTCATAAAGCGAATGCCGGTATTAATGTTATATTTATGTGTACTTACTATTTTTAACTATTTTTAGACCAATGGGGTTTTAACACTAAGTTCCCATGTTCCCTCTGTCTACCCGCGTGTCATGTGCGGGATACAGCGTGAATGAAATCATTAAATAGGTATGTAAATTGAAAATATTAAATATCTCATTTCCTGCCGTTTTATTCGTTTTATACACGCTTGTGCCGCTGAGCCACGACAGGCCTTAATACATTACAGCTTCTAAATTTTAAAAGAAAGAAGATGCCTCTCGTGGCACAGCTGCACAAGCGTGTGACTGTAAACGGTAGGTTGTGGGTTCGATCCCTACTCGAGGAAATGAAACAATTAATGTTTTCAAAATAAATATTTAATGTTTTTATTTCTTCGCTCTGGTTACAAGGCAAAACACAGCGTTGAGTTTCAAATCAGTTTCCGCAGAAAGTCGGGAACGGAGATATAACATAGTGTCTTAACATTAGGTTCCCAAGTTCCCCCTGCCTACTCTGTCTATAGCGTGAAGCTGAGTATATTTTAAAAGAAAGTAGGTAAATCTTTTATATCGTAAATAAACGACTAACAGTTGATCTCATTCAAACTTTTAAAGATTACAAGGTGTTACGAGATCAAATACGATACGGGATTTGTGTGAAAAAGCTATAAATTCATAGCTAAGTTGGCAAATGGCGCATTTACAATTCATGTCAGAGTCGCCCGGCCAAAGTGATATTTATGGGACCGACGCACTTCACGCGTCAACTTTATTTTTGATAAGTAAAGTATTAGGTATACTTGGTATATTCGTCATAAAATAAACTTTTCAAACAAGATTTTAGTGCTTCTTTGAAACTTGGTACTGTCATTGGATTTTTTAGCTTCACGCTGTATCCTATAAATGGCAGAATAGGCAGAGGAAGAGGCAGAAGGAACTTGGGAACCTAGTGTTAAGACATTTAAGATACTTCTATTCTCTACTTTCCTCTGAATTTGAGTTTTTGTTTTTTGAGTGACAGAACTCAAAAGCCGTTTTAGCAGCTGACTAAGATGTCGCGATTGTTTTAATTTCGAGGAATAAATTTATTATATAGTTTACCAATACTGGTAAGACACATTGCGGCATTCCCTTAAAAGTTATATGTTAAGTCCCTAAAATGAACACGATATGCGTCAAATATTACAAAAATTGAACCCAAGTACCGTTAAAAATTATGAATGTTAAAATGTTATTACCAAAAACAAAGCTTTAAACAACCAAACTTTACTAATATCTAAAATCTATCTTAATAACTCTTTTTTTGTCAATGAATCAAATCACCAACTTATCTGCTTTACGCTGTATCCTCCCGCAAATGGAAAGCAGAGAGAACTTGTCAACTGAAACACTACGTTCTGCTTTTTCCACACTTTCCACCGATTTTTTGAGGCACTGCATGTTGCGTGGCTTATTGTTAGAGCATAGATATAAAAGTATTAAATATTACATTTTTGAGTGGGATCAAACCCACAACCTGTCGCTTACAGTCACACATTTGTGCCCCTGCGTCATCTTATATTTTATTTTTAAATACGTATTACTATAACACGTATTTAAAAATAAAGACTTTTCTATATTTAAAATAAATGAAATTACATAATTTCAACGAAATCGTTTATATTTCTTAACATTGGTTTCCTGAAAAACGATAATTCATGGCTTACTTGCGGTCGGCTCCACCTTTTATTTATTGTTGGTGCCTGCGAGCGACGTGCTTGGGGGTCACATTTAAATGTGGATCTTATTCGGGAATAATTGAGGGTAGTACGAGGAAAGGGAGTAATGTAAACAGTCCAGTGAGTATGTATTTATTTATTAATAAATACTATGTTTTTTTTAATTCACTTTATTTACAAGGCCTGTCGTGGCGTAGCGGCACAAGAGTGTGACTGTAACCGACAGGTTCTGGGTTCGATCCCCAGTCGAGGAAATGAAATATTTAATATTTTCAATTTAAAATATTTAATGTTTCATTTCTTCGCTCTGATAATAAGGCAAAGCGCGGCGTTGAGTTCCGCCCCTCAACACGCAATGCCTCAAATTCGGCGGAAAGTGGGGAAAGGAAGTGGAACGGAGTGTCATAACACTAGGTTCCACTTCCGTTCCCTCTGCCTACCCTGCGTAGTGCGGGATACAGCGTGAGGCTGAAAAAAAAAAAGAAAAAAAAAAAAAAAGAAAAAAAAAAAAAAAAAACCAGTAATAAACATTTTATAAATACAAAAACTTTCAAGCTAGTTTTTAGATGACAAATAAACGATATTGAAACAAAATATTCCACTATAGAGAAAACTAAAAAAGAATATACAAGAATACCAAAAAGTGTTATAAAATTGAATATTTTTATCGGACGTGAGAAACGAGCCATTAAGCCTCAAACGCAATAAACTTTTAAATTCGCCTTTTTATGGTACCGGAGGACAACTAATATGCAAATGGGTACCATTTCTTCTTACTTTGAACATCTACTGGCGAAATTAAAACATAAACCGAATTCGCACTATTGTCATGTAAATCTGTCCGTACTTATAAAATACAGGAAAAAATACAATATTTTTTTATATATTGTATTTTTTTGAACTTTACTCTGTATCCCTCATGGCAAGGTGGTGGAAATATTCTATTAAGATATCCAGTACGTCATATACTGCTATATATTGCGTGTTTATTTCCGTAACTGAACGCTGTGATTTGTCTTCTTACCAGGTTTTGTCTCCATACTAGTGATGAAACAATTCATTCCCCAATTGAGAATCGAACTGACTACCGCCACGATAACTTACAGGATCGCTATGCAATGAAGGTCTCAAATATTTTATAATATACTTTTTATTTGGAGTTAAGTGTTGTAAGGCTGTTAGGGGCAGGCAAATGACGCAATAACCGGAGAGCCGGCGTCTGAGAAACGACGTTATTATTTATGTTAATTTCAAACGTTAAATGACATCTTACGTGCTGGAGCCACCTTTCATGGATTGGTAGGGCTACCTTCTTATTTTCATTACATTACGTTTTTTATTATTTCATAGAAGATCACGGTAGTAACTCTGTTTTCTCACATTCTTTTAGATTAACTAAGGTAGTTTAAGCAATGCTAAACCAGTTTTTTAAGAATAAAATGCTATTTCACAGTTTTTCTCGCAAAGAACACCTAGTATTATGACATTTTGTTTGCTAATCTACAAAAAAAAGCACAAGCGTGTGACCAACGATCGTAGGCTCGATTTGTACCTAAGGAAATGATAAATTTAATCTTTTCCAGACAATGGCTTCGTCTTATATTTCAACGTGTTAAAGCGAGAAATTGGGTTCTATCTCTCGACACGCAATTCCTTGACAGTTCAGCGAAAAGTGGGAAGTTTCTTAACACTTAGGTGTCCTGGTTCCTTCTGTCTACACTCCTTAATGTAGGATACAGCGCAAATCTAAAACGAAAAAAAAACTAAGAAATTCACATTCACTTATCAAATCATCTATCCGAAGATCCAGAGGCCAACCCTGCTGAGTACCGCAACGCAACTTTTTCCCAAGTCACGGCGGTAATTGTACCACTTTACATAATGTCTATTTTAGTGGCGGGAGCATTTTTTAAAATACCACCCCTAATGAGACGTGAAGGGCTGTGATGCTGTTGATGTTGAGGTAGACTCGTTTGTACACGGCAAGAGATTTATGGCAACGTTAAGTGAACTCGATAGCTTTTACTCTGGCCTCGATTCTGATGAGTAATTTTAATATTTTGAAGGAAAGTTATGATTTAAGTAACATGTAACTTTGTGGCTTTGACGCTCTGTGTTTGTTGGTTTTAAATTGATAAAGGAATTTTGATTGCTTAATGTATTTTTTTTGTGATTTCGCTTAAGTTTCTTTGATTGAATCTCATTTAATGAATTTAAATTTTATTTTACGTTAAATGTTATTTAACATGTGTTAGCATTTTCAAGAACTAGTTGATATACTGGAAGGAGGAAAACACTATCTTTTTTATTTTTAACTATATTTAAATGAACACTATTATTTATGCACATGTAGTGGGTTCGATCCCCACTCGAGGCAATGAAATATTTAATATTGTCAATTTAAATATTTAATGTTTTCATTTCTTCGCTCTGGTACAAAACAAATCGCAGCGTTGCTTTCCACCACTCAACACGCAATGCATTAGATTTGACGGAAAGTGAAGGACAGAAGTGGAATGGAGTGTCTTAACACTAGATTTTCAAGTTCCCTTTGCCTATCCTGCATTGTGTGGGATACAGCGTGAAGGTGAGTGAGTGACTATTAATTATAATTTTCACACGTTTACTTACCACACTCATCACACAATGTCTTTTAAATTAGACAGTATGTGATAATCTCAATGTTTTAACGTCAAATCTCCTCTAACAACTGTGCAATAATATACAAGTATATGTTACAGCGTGAAGCTATACAATCAAAATTATTTTCATTCATTTGCCGTGGGATTCCGGCTTAGAATAGGATTGATGGTGTCGTATGAGGCGACTAAATTATGTGTGGTACCGACACATTGCCAGCAATGGCAACACACGGTAGACTCGACTGGATTGTTACCACCCCCGGCACCTAAGACCGGCGTTAAGTAGTGACTTTGGCCACTGCGTTTCGCATTAGGTAATGCCGGGCCCAGGTCTATCCTCCTTAAAGGACGGCAACGCTCCTGTAGCTCCTTTAGAGTTACACGGGGCCGTGGACGACGGTGATTACTTACCATCAGGTGACCCGTACGCTCGTTTGCCGTCTTTTCCATAAGAAAAAAAAATCCCGTGTTCCTGCGCCACGGCTGCCCTCATTATTATAAGCAAAAAAGTCACAACAGTAATTCATACAAAACACCCATTAAAGACAATGTGATACACAAAAAGAAATTTTCCAGTGAAAATTGTGGTAAAAAATGTTAAACTGTACGACGTACGGAGGTGAATTTAAAAAACAGACGACACACAAAATATGTTTATAAGAAGCAACGTGCTTTGATTTATAACGAGCTGCGATATAAAACTCGACCGGCTGCTGGTGTAAGTTACGAGAGTATAGATGCTGATTTTATATATAGGTTCAGACTCATTTATGAAACTGAAGAATTTGTTTGGTCGGATGCTTTAATCTCAGAAACTATTGGATGGAATCGAAAATTGTTTGGTTATATAGCATTACGTTAATTATATTCGACTAACGATACATCGATGTAATTGTGATGACACAATTGTCTGTAATTTTTGGCAGTATTTTCTTCCAAGTTCTCTCTGTCTATCCTGCCATGTACGTACAGGATACAACGTGAAGCTAAAAAAAGAAAAAATATATTTAATACAAACTCAAGGTGTATAAGACTATTAGACCTTTTTAAATATGTAACAGGTACACAAAAAGATTATAAATTACTTGTATCATAATAAACATTAAACTTTTAACCAATAATTTTATAACTTGGACTGCATCTCAAATATTTGGAATGACAGAACTGCAAGATTTATCCCCGAGCCCGGCTCAAACTCATTAGATGAAGGAGCCCGTGGGATCACACATAGCCACTGCTTTATACTGTAAAACATTGTATGGAAGTACCTACGAATAGAGTTACTTTGTCTTATATTAAGTAAACATTTAAACACATTTTTTAGATAATTTTAATTATATAGCTTTCCACTGTAATATATATGTAGGAAAGAGTGTATCACTGTCACAATATGGCAGAGAGAGATAAACAAAAGTGTTTGAATAGGAACCAAGTGTCTGAACACTAGATTCCATGGTTTCTTCTGCCTACGCTGCTAGGTACGTCTCGATTACTACTTGAGATAAATACATATTGCATGTATTCTGCATATATTTCTTTGCTCTGGTAAAAAAAAAATATAATGAATATTTATAGTTTCACGCTCTTCACTGTACCTCACATACAGGAGAAAGTATAAGGAAGCTTCAGTTACAGTACTCACTTACTATAATAGCAGGTATGAAATTTTTCAGTATCTTTCTATACATCTTTCGTTCCTCAATAACGCATAGACGAAGCTACGGTACCTAGCAAATTCAAATTTGTTCTCAAAATGGGTTAGGGAGTGTAAGGAAACACTAAAATAATGATGTCTGGTAATGGGAAGAACAGGATTGTATATTTTACACTTCAATATCAACACAAAAAAAAATTAAGGGCGATAAGTATTTTAATAAAGTAAACTACTTCTTCAATCGCTCTGATAAAGTGTTAATTCCTGAGCAAAATATCTTGATGCTACAAAACGTTGAACAACATTCGGTCAGTAATTTACAGTGGAAGTTAAGACGACAGGTTCGGAGTGACCCCCGGCTCCTTAATTATGCACCAGCTTAACACGTGGCTGGGACAAGGGCGTTTACATTGGGAGACTTTGATAGGAAATAGAAATTCAAATAGTTTCTTAAGTTACAATTGTTCATACTGATAATGTATATTTTTTGATATTTGTTATTGAAATTACGTTTTTGGAAACGAGAAAAGTGTAATTTTCATTTTTTCGCTTTGGTAGCGAGGAAAAGCGCGGCGTTGAGTTCCGCCACTCATTTCACAATTCTTCAATTTGGCAGGTAATGTGAGTAACGTACGTTTCTTTAAGTTTTTAAACACAAGCTTTTGTTGAACAACAAGGTAGCCCAGTATGAACGGAGGGAACAACAATACAAGAAGTTACAACTTTTGGTCAAATTGTCTTGAATTAAATTAACATTAGGTGAAACTATCCCAAGGGTAGGCATTGTGCCGGCTGCGGTCAAGAATCTGAATTAAAATTATAACATGCAAATGTCGACTTGCCGTCTTGCCGTTTGTTGTACTCTCGCTTTCATTGTTCAGGTCTCGGTTTTCTTGGAGAATTTATGGAATTCGGCTTGAATTGTAAGTCGCAGGTATTATTTCATGTATAGTGTAGTATCGTCGTAATGTATACTTGAAGATATATTTTAAATAGTTTTAAAATCCTATGAGTGGTGAAACTCAATTGCATGTTGAAATTTTTGACTAGTAATACTAAATAACTACACAATAGAAATTATTTTATCATCGATACACCAATAACCAAATAAATAGGTATTTTATTAATACTTATAAAGTAAACGTATATAAATATGATCGTATCGGGAGTTAAACTCGCTCGGCCTGGCACGGCGTTAAGTTCCGCTATTTAATACGCAACGCTTCGAATTCGACGGAAAGTGGGTAACGGAAAAGAGTGTCTTAACACTCAAGTTCCTTCTGCCTTTTGTGTCATGTTCGGGACACACCGTGACACTGATGAAGGTAAAGTGTATTTTAATTTGTGGGTGAACCATAACCTTAACATTTTGAAATCTCGGAAACATTTCGTTTTCAGCGCGTAATTAAAAAATATATATATGACTTATCTTGTCACCAGATCCAGAAAATTCGACCCCGTGCAAAATTCCAACCTATGTTCCTCTGTAAAAGCATCTACATTATATAAATCCATTAGAAATACAGAAATTGAATCAAACGGCCCTCATTGAACAAACTAACAAGACTACATGTTATCTACTCGTAACTACGTGTTTACTGCAGCGCTCGAGTTCTCAACTCGCAACGGACGTAAGAGGTATAAGATTAGATGCGGCTTTTAATTGAAGATGGTTGACTGCTTCATTTCTAGTAAACTCCATTATATATATATATATATATATATATATATATATATATATATATATATATATATATATATATATATATATATATATATATATATATATATATATATATATATATATATATATATATATATATATATATATATATATATATATATATATATATATATATTTATATATATATATATATATATATATATATATATATATATATATATATATATATATATATATATATATATATATGAGTGTATGTGTGCATGTGTGTTTATCTTTTATATTATTCTTCTATATTCCTTCTCCGACTTTCCGCCGAATTTGAAGCATTGCGTGTTCAGTGGCGGAACTGAGCGCCGCATTTTTACATGGTGTCACTTTTATAGTGTACGTAACTAAGTTTTAGTTCGAAAACTGACGGTAAGTTTACCTTAATTTTCAAAAAGGTTAAAAAAAACACCTTGAAAAAAAAAGCTAAATATGTAAAAATATCACATTTCTATGTAAAATGTGTGTATATTCAATAAATAATGAAGAAGATAAATAAAACCTTGAAAGAAGAGAATTGAATTTGAAATTGATTTGGAGGGCACTGGGGCACTTGTATAAGTTATCAACAGAAAAATGAAATCTTTCAGCATAATAAATACTAAAATTGAAAAAAGTCCCAGAACTAAAAAGTTACTACTTCAACTCAGCAAAGTTATACTTTTTAAACCACTCATTTAATTCTCATTAAATAAAACTGAAAACCACCGTAATAACCACCGGTGCCACAGACAGACATACAGACTGAAAGACCAAACTTATAACAACCCTTTGTGTCGGTTAAAATCACATACCGTTACCGATCAATCACTACTACCTACATATATATATATATATATATATATATATATATATATATATATATATATATATATATATATATATATATATATATATATATATATATATATATATATATATATATATATATATATATATATATATATATATATATATATATATATATATATATATATATATATATATATATACATATATATATATATATATATATATATATATATATATATATATATATATATATATATATATATATATATATATATATATATATATATATATAAATATATATATATATATATATATATATATATATATATATATATATATATATATATATATATATATATATATATATATATATATATCATTTTCGTTTCCATTCCACACATATTAAATACAATGTTCATATAATCTTCTAGATAAACTACCAGCCCACTTGATCCCTTTAATTCAATAATTTCCAGCCATTTACTTAGCGACCACCGTATTTGTCTTGGATTCAAATCCGGGCCAAAATTAATCCACATTTCGAAACCTGTATCCCTCGAACACCCTAAGGAGCTCGGGGTGACCGCGGTTGATATCATGTAGGGCTCTCTCATTAATATTTTAGATATTTTGTGGCTGTCCATTAAGTTTCATTAAGTAAGAGACTATTGTGCTGTATTGATTACTGGCCGAGGAAATGAAATATTTAATATTTTCAATTTAAATATTTAATGTTTCATTTCTTCGCTCTGGTAATGAGGCAAAGCGCGGCGTTGAGTTCCGCCACTCAACACGCAATACCTCAAATTCGGCGGAAAGTGGGGAACGGAAGTGGAACGGAGTGTCATAACACTAGGTTTCACTTCCATTCCCTCTGCCTACCCTGCCTAGTGCGGGATACAGCGTGAAGCTGATTACTGGCGCTTATAGTTTGAATTTTCATCTGATTTTTCGAGTTACAAGAAATTACTTTCATCGCAAATACAAAATTTATGAACAAATAACCAAATAGTAAAATAAAAAAAATTAACCTGAAATATCATCTTATCTTGGCACAGTGTTTATAGGCCTCAAACTGCTATACTGCTGCTTCAATAAAAAAAAAATAGTTATAATATATATAGGTTTAATAAAAAAAAACACCTTCAAATCGGCTCCTTTTAGGTGCTAGGCTGCTACATAGAGATACACAGACAAACACGCTCCACATTTTCACCCTACTTAGGGGGTTGAAAACAAGCTATAGTTACCTTTAGTCATCAACATCAAAAGCCTTTATCAAATAATTATTATAATGAAGCAAATCCACTGTAGCCATTATTGAGACTTGCCTGAATGAACACGATGGTTTTCAATTAGTATCATACTCAGAATCAACCTTAACAATAAATATTTTTTTTTACTCAGCTTCATGCTATATCCCATACAAAGCAAGGTAGGCAGAGGGAACTTGGGAACCTATTATTAAAACACTCCGTTCCACTTCCGTTCCTCACTTTCCGCCGATTTGAAGCACTGTGTGTTGAATGGCAGAACTCAACGCCGCGTTTTGCCTTATACCAGAGCGAAGAAATGAGAATATTAAATATTTTAACTGAAAATATTAAATATTTCATTTCTTTTACGAGTGGGGATTGAACCCACAACCTGTCAGATACAGTCACACGTTTGTGCCGCTGCGCCAAGACAGGCTTCAATATTTTTTTAGTTCCGTCATATCATACATATAACAAGGCAGGCAGAGAGAAAATTAATTTAATGAACTATAATTCAATATCAATAAAATATATTTTATTTCACTATAGCAAAAATTCACCATAACACCATTAAGACAGAAACCAACATAAAAGACGTCGCTTAAAATTGACGGAAGGACAAACTTTCAAGCTTTTAAAATTCAGTAAAACTTTCCATTACGCTTTTTATATCAAAAAGGACATGTAGCGCATAATTTTATTTCATATTTAAAGTATCTTGTAATTTATTCGTCTTAAACATTGGAATTGAGAAGTGAAATGTCATTCAAAGTTATTCAGATTGTTCGCGGGCACGTTGTATTATTCATGGCGGTGGCCCTCAGGTTAATCTAAGAAACAATCTGTGTTTATCTTTCATATACATTTGTTGTTACAATTTTAAAACATTTTTAGAAACTTATTCTTGAGCAGCAACACGCTTTTTTAATATCATTATTGGGACATCGCTTATTGAGAAATGAATCTCAATACGTGCCTTTTCCAGTTACCAATGCATTGAAAATTAAATTATTTAACTTTATATCGCTTCACGCTGCAATTCTGCAGCAAGTTAGGCAGAGAGCAGAGGACTTTTCTGATCTTTCTCCATGATGCTGCGTGTTGTGCGGCGAAATTCCCTAGTTGCTATACCGCGTTACTAGAGAGATGAAATTAAAAAAATAAATATTTCATTCTTAAGAAAAAAAAAATTGAAAAAAAAAACCACAACAGTCGTGTTTACATCTAGGCACTGTGCCAAGTTGGCCTCTAAAACAAATGAATCACTCACTTACTTAGCATCACGCTGTTTTCCGAAACCTAGTGTTAAGAGTTACGCGCCGCGCTTTACTTATTACCACCAGAGCGAAGAAATGAGAATATTAAATACTTAAATTGAAAATATTAAATATTTCATTTTCATGGGGTATCGAACCCACAAACAGTATTTTACAGTCCCACGCTTGTGCACCTGCGCCACGACAGGCCACAATAATGATAATAAAACAAATGAAAATAAAATTAAAAAACGATATCGCTTCCTTTGAGAACGTTAAAGTCAAGTCTCCAGAAACATAAGTACGAGTATCTAGTCTATAGTCAGTACCAAAGCTCTAGATAGATACTTGAGTGCGCGATGATTACGTTATTTTGTCTGTCCATAAATTATAAAACGAGCTTTGAAATTCTTTAATTAATAATTTTAAATTTTGGGTTAATTTGGAGTTTACAATTTAGTTTGAATGGTTTATTTCTGTAACTGTTATGCATTTGATGCCTGGACGTGGATGTTATATATTTTTTTCTTGATTATTACTCTCTAAAAATATTTCATAATTTAAATATATACATTAAAAACACATCGGTTGGTCTGTCGTGGCGCAGAGTGATAAGTGTGGGACTGTAAACGTGACTGGTTGTGAGTTTAATCTTTTATAGAGGAAATCAAACGTTCAAAATTTTCATTTACTACGAGTACTTTGGTAACTCTGGTTGAGTTTTGCCTCTTGACACGCAATGCCTCAAGAATTCGTTGGAGTTCCACTACTAAATACTTAATATTCTTAACACAGAAACGGAAAGTCTATTTCCGTCTACCCTGCTATGACAAAATATAGCGTAAAGCAGAAAAAAAAACAGAAATAAAAAACCATATATTCCATACTAAACATTAAAAGTACTCACAACATAATAAGCGTCAGCGAGCAAAGTTTTCTAATAAAATTGAATGCGACGTCAGTTTACGCGAGTGAGCCGCGGTCAAGCCAATTAGTTGGCTAATTGAAGTGCCTCCTTTGATGTTCTTTCGAGCTTTGTTCATCGATGCGTTCACTTTGCACCTGGAGTGCCACATATCTTCATTTTATATTTATATTTTATATTGCCTTTCTATATGAAATTGTAAAGACTGATTGAATATATACATTTTTATTATTAATTTTGTTTTTGCGTGTAATGATAATAATTATAGGTTTTTTACAGTGATCGTGAGTTCATATTGTGGAAGTACATTTTTTTTTCCTTCACGCTGTATTCCGGAGACAGAGAGAACTTGGAAACCTAGTGAACATACCGTTCCTATTAAGTCACGGTTGATACTGAGTACTGCTAATTAAATTATCAATATAATTCACGTATTTTGTTTACTTTGCATTTGTAGACTGTTTGATAGTAATAATCTTAACGATATCATATCTTATTTATGAAATCGTCGTTAGCTTGCAAATTTAAGCTTAATTAATAGTAACAATCATTCATCTCGACTTTATTTATAAGTTATTAAATCTAATATCTTCATAGTGGTTTTAGATAGTGTATTATATTTAAAATGGTACAAAGACACTGGCACGCATTGTCAGAAATTAAAAACAATAACGAAAACGGAGTGCTTTAAATCTCTGTTTCCAATCTGAAAATTACATTATAAAATAAAAAAAAGAAAGAATATAAGAATTAATAAAGCTTGCACCTGAAGGTAACAATAATTTCCCTGTTAAAATTGAAATTGACGACCATCAAGCAAGCACATTCAAGCTACTACAGTCCAGACTTATGAATATTTTACCATCGTATCCAAAACTATCACTAAACACACGCACTCAAATTCAGAATCACGCTGTATCCCAGCATATGGCTGGGTAGGCAGAGGGAACTTGGGAACCTAGTGTTAAGACACTCCGTTCTACTTCCGTTTCCCACTTTCCACTGAATTTGAGGCATTGCGTGTTGAGTGGCGGAGCTTAACGGTATGCTTTTTCTTGTTACCAGAGCGAAGAAATGAAAATATTGAATATCGCGCGTCGCGTGGGGATCGAACCTACAACCTATCGTTCACAGTCGCACGCTTGTGACGCTACGCCACGACATGCCTCAGAAGTTCCCTTTATCTACCCTGCCATATACGGGATACAGCGTGAAACTAAACCAAAAGCGTCTAAATAAAGCAAGGCACAACGTAGAATTATAATTCTTAAAGCATCACTCACACACGCTTACGTAAACCCTAAAGTTCTGGTCGGACAAGAGATTGCTGTGACAAGGAAGCTCGCACGGCCGCGCGGTCAGCTTCCGCCCCTTTGACCTGACTCCACAACTAATTACAACATCGCATTCGTTGGCTAGAGTACACATATATGATGACTATCACGGACTTGGTCTGTTCAGTTGAATGCGGTAATTTGGAAAAGTACTTGGACGAATTTTGAAACGAAACTAAAATTTTCGCTATGTTTAAGAAGCATATATATATATATATATATATATATATATATATATATATATATATATATATATATATATATATATATATATATATATATATATATATATATATATATATATATATATATATATATATATATATATATATATATATATACATATATATATATATATATATATATATATATATATATATATATATATATATATATATATATATATATATATATATATATATATATATATATATATATATATATATATATATATATATATATATATATATATATATACATATATATATATATATATATATATATATATATATATATATATATATATATATATATATATATATATATATATATATACATATATATATATATATATATATATATATATATATATATATATATATATATATATATATGTATATATATAATTTAGCGTAATTTTTACATATTTTTAAAAAAAAAAAATTATTTAAAAGATTTGAATTATTCCTGAATTTGGTACATATATTAAGTATTTTTTATTAAGAATATTGTACGGTTTATCCTAATTTTATCAACAAATATGCTAACCCTAGCTATATGTTAAACATGAAAGCATAATTAAGCTCTTAATTCAAAGATACAAAGGTCACTATTGCATGTGCCAGTATGTAAGTGAGGAGTTTTGGAGGAAATGGTCTAAGACGGACAGTGAAGAGGCTGGCGGCCATTGTGAATAGCGCATTTGTTAATCAGATTCACAATTAGATTGCGATTAAAAGCTATTTTGTTTTGTTTCAATAATATTATTTAAGATAATCTGTAAGTGAAACAAAGCGGCGTTTTGGTAATACTTGTTTATAGTTTAAAATTATATTTAAGATATTAGGAAACTTCTATAGGTGATAGGTATAAAAAAAATAATCAATATTGACGTAGCTTGATGAGAACATAAAGTTTATTAGTTAGAGCGCTTTGATAGTTTCCAAGAAGCGCAGTTTCAAATCCCGCTGCGTTCAAATTTTAATACATTTATAAAATTATAAACAAACATTTTTCTTATCTAAGTGTTGACCAACACTCTAAAAACGTTGAAAAGCGACCAATACCTTCAAAAATCCAAATTCTCAAAGGTGCCCCTTATTTATATTTGTCTTTTCAGTAACAGGAAACGAACAATACGTGTCGCGTGCGAGCCGGCCGTGGGGCACGGGAAGTGGAGCCTCGGAGCCTCGGAGACCACATCCGGCGCTTTGACAAACAGCCCTCAGGTTGATAATGGAGGATAGGCACTTGTCATGAAAGGTCTTCAAGAAAGTAGGGTAGCGTTAATGTCTTTTGGTATTTATGCTGTGATCAATGTTATTGAAGAAAAAGATGTATGATATATTTACTTATTTATTTATCTTGGCAATTATTGGAATGATAGGAAAAATTATTAAAGAGCTTAATAATTTATTCGATATTTTTCACTGCTCACATTTTATGCAGATTATAAATTAGGGACTTTCTCTAAAAACACTTTGTTCTCAACCTTCTGCCTCATTTTTGAACATTTAGGATTTTCAAAATACCATTTAGAAAATATTTTTTTTATCTTCCTTAGAATAAAAGAAGTATTTAATTACATAAACGTCACATTTGTCATATGACGTCATAAAAATGGCATTTAAAGAAAACACTAGATTTTAAGAACTTTCATAACGCAATTAGGAATTCGCTAACTAACGTATACACGAGAGGTTGATTGACACGTATCGTGGATGATTGTTGGTTTTATTTTAAAAATTGGGGACGCAGTGTTTTAACACTACTTTTCCTCTACCTGTATAAACCTTATCAGGCAATAATTATTTAGAGTTAGTAGCCCGTTAACTATGGCAATAGGTATGAACATTGTAAATAACAATATTATTTTTTTTACATAGAAATTTATCTTGCAAAAATATATCTATTATATCTCGTATCGTATAGCATACAAAATGTTCTAAAAAAGGTAAAAAAAGTTGAAAAACAGGCAGAATCTATATCAGAGAGAATATATAAAATTTTTGCTTTACCCAGGTGTAGGTAAAGCTGAAAAGAACCCAATTCGGTAATATTTTAGTACGAAGTTATAATTCTCAAGTGTATGGTGACATTAATTCGGACACGTAAGCGGCTAAGGCCAAGTTATGGGCTATTAAGAAATTGTTCTCGGACCGTGGGGGGAGAGCGGTTATTTGCTTAAACTTAGCGCCGTGTATGAACTAGCCGAGAATTATACACAGAGTGTATAAAAAAACGAAATTTAAATTAATTTTGTGAAAACTATTTAACCTTTACACAAATATAAAAGAAATAATCTTTTTTTTTTCTCAATAATCTTTTTATTTCATAAAATTTAGTTAATTGCTAAAAATATATATAAAATATACGTATTAATTAAATTTAAAATGTATTGTCATATTTATTTATTACTTAAGTTCATTTTCCTCGTTTTGAGAAGTTCAAATGTTGGATGTCGAAATGACCAGACCACGACCAGCAAAAGGTTTAATCTACCTTAATAATAAGTTTATTTTTAAGCCAGTCGTGACGCTGCACTGTGAACGCGACAGGTAGTGGACGTGATTGTGATTCGAAAAAATTAAACATTTATTGTTTTTATTTTTTTCGCTTTGGTACAACAAGGCAAAGCGCAGTGTTTAGTTCCACCACTCAAAAATATGCCTCAAATTCGGTGGAAAATAGGAAATATAAACTTCTCAATTAGATGTTGAGTGTCGTTACACTAAATTCCTAAATTCCTTCTGCATACCCTGCTATGTTCCGAATACAGTATGAAGCAAAATATGCTATGCTATTAATTCATTCAAATTTAATTTACTCAATATTAAATTGTATTCTTAAGCATATTCTAATTTATTTATAAACTTTGAATGTTTCCCCGAAATACTTTAAAATAAATGTTCACACGCTGTATACAAGTTATAAGTGCACAGGAAGTGAAGTCGGCAATCAGAGGGGGAGTTCGGGAGAAGTGTACGAGGTGTTTAAACCCTGCGGCGTCTTAGGTAAACTGCTTGACCCCTGCTTCCCCCTGTTAAAGATAACACTGTACTTTTATAAGCATTTCTATTTATTTATATAAATAAAAACTTGTTATAATTACAGTTTTTGTTACATTTCCTGATATTTACATTATTTCATTTAAAAATTGTAAAAATTGAAATAGTTCCAACAGGGAATTCCGCATAAAGTAGGATAGGCAGAAAGCAACCAGTGTTAAAGCACTCTTTTATCCTACTTTTTGCACCTAAATATTCGATGTATTTTTACGTGTTATTTGAAGAAATTTTACGCGCCTCGTTACCGAAACGAATAGATAATTCATGCCCCTAAGTGAGAAATGAACCATCATAATTGTCACTGTGCTTCGAAGGCTTTAATGTTTGTCTAATATGTATATATATACACACTTGTATATATAAGAGATTGACATTTACATATTAGTTTCATGTTCAATAAAAGCGCATTCACGGAGACCGTTTCAATACATTCAGAAACTTAGTAATTAATCGAACTTAAAGGTATCTAAATAGAGAATTCTAAACTGATATAGTAATCGGATTAGAACGCAAATAGATCGGCAAGTTGTCGGCAACTTGTAGGAGAGTTGTCGGCGAGTTGCGACGAGTTGTCGGCAAGTTGTCTGCAAGTTGTTGCGAACAAGGAGGCTGCGGTGTCTATGTTTGCCCTTCGACTTCTATATGAGATGGGCTAAATATATTAACGTGTTGGAAAATGGTTGGACATTATATATGTATGTATACAGAGTTATTTGTTTATAAATCAAATTATAATATATTTTTTTTTATTTCAATCATATTATTCATTTTAACCTCTGACGTAAAATGAGGGATGTTATAATAAATGTATGTCTGTCTATGGCATCGTAGCTCCTGAATAAATACAGTTTGAGTGCGATGGCGTTCATGGCGGAAATGTGTTAATGGGCAATTAGTGTATTGACGCTAGATAGGTTCCCGAGTTCTCTCCGCCTATCCTACCCTGTGGTAGTTACAGTGAAAATCCGAAAATATATGTACATATATCTACTATATAGTTTCGTAACTTAGTAATTGGAACGCTCGATGTATAATTCCTTAAGCTGGTTCCAAGTAATTCAGCAGGTTAAGTTAACGTAACGGAGTTGCGAGTTCAGAATTTAATTAATCCTGCGAATAGTTGGCTTTAGCCACGGCCCAGCGGCCACAGCCAATGCGGCTACCTTGCATAGGGTAAATGCTCCTAATAATAACTTACTATAGTCATTATGTAATTATATGTATAATATTTAAATGTATCGATTTTATATATATATATATATATATATATATATATATATATATATATATATATATATATATATATATATATATATATATATATATATATATATATATATATATATATATATATATATATATATATATATATATATATATATATATATATATATATATATATATATATATATATATATATATATATATATATATATATATATATATATATATATATATATATATATATATATTTAAGTTTGATCATAAGAAAATATTTACATTTATTTACACTACCATAATATTCAAATTATAAGACAAGACTTTTAAAATAAACAATAATAATCTTAGCATACAATTAATTATTTTAATGACATGTAAGACAAATTAACGTAAAGTTGTCAACAACAGTCCCGTTCGCCCTGCACATCTGCTCGTCTTGCAAGACGTAATTGATTACTGAAAAGCTCAAAGTTTGATTGGTCGCTTCAATCCGAGCTTAATCCGACGTACAGACCGTTACTGAAGTTGAGCGAAATGATTGACTTTCGAATATACTTGTAAACACCTACTCATGTAATAATATACATATATCAATATGTGCATAGTATCTATGAAATATAAAGTAAACTATTTAATATACTATATTTTAGTATATACTTTAATGTAACGAATACTGTAGGCATACAGAGAAGATTGTAACACTAATTACACTTTTTTAAGCTGTCTAGAGACTGAAGATACTAAAAATGTCTTTGATTTTCGCGATTGTTACACATTTTAAATGAAACACTTTTAAACGGATTAATCGCGTATATTGATTGGTATGCATTTTTTAGAAACCCGACGTTTCGAACACTTTACAGTAGTCCGTGGTCACGGGTAGACTGAGGTGGCATTTGTCTGTCATTTGATATAATTATTAATTAAAAACATCCAAATTTCAATAGAGAAGATGGTTGGAAACCACCATCTGGGACCCACTCTTAAAAAATTTAAAGCCTCAAGCACATCACACTAGAGGACCAGATACAGTTAGCTCATTCTGCAAGAATCCAGGGCAGTACGCGAGGCAATTAAGGAATTGTTGACGGTAGTTTGATATAATAATAATAAACGATCTTAAATCGTAAACGTCAGGTTTCCAAAAATGCTTACCAATCAATATACGCGATTAATCCGTTTAAAAGTGTTTCATTTAAACTGAAGATACTAGTTCAAACAGTAATATTTGAATTTTAGCATTTAGGTAAATCAGTATCTTCTTAGTAGGCTACCGGACATGCGTAACAATATATAATCATTCTCATAATATTTCTGTATAAACTTCATTAACCTTTACGTCAGTCTCAATAAACAGTTTTACAAGAAGATTAAAGGTAATGTAGCGTTTCCGTCACCCACGAAGTGACTAGGACTGTAGGTGATATGGTATTTACCTCGATACGATTTGTTTTTGTCATACGTATAGGTAAATTATATAAATAATAAGAAATAATGATTCATAATCATATGTCCTTTCCCTCGAATGAAATAATGTTTTGTGGATATAACTTTTTCCTCAAATATTTAAAGCAAAATATAATGATATATTAAATCAACTATTTTATTTTATAATCAACCTAAAGTAAGAATTTTTATTAGAGTTTAGCTTATTTACCTAACAAAGCCTGACAGTCTCGCTGTGTCCTTAGCGGGGTAATTAGAGACAACGGGGCGCTAAACGCTACGGTCTCAGCATACATCTTTCGCTTCGTCCAGGGGGTCCTCAAGTGATATACGTGACCCTCCTCCAGTAACATAATTCTGTTTCCCCATGGCTACCTAAATATTTTATTCTCAAAAGTCACAGAAATTATTAAACATATTGTAAATAATAATGTAATTTTTTTTTAATATAAAAAGGACTAATTTCAAATGTGTTTCCTCAGGTTACTATTTAATAGTTATTTATAATATGGGAAACGAAAGGCTTCAAAGGAATGGAGTGTCTTAACTCTAGATTCTTTGTAATGTTGTACAGCATAAATCTTACAAAAATGTATCATATTTAAATATAATTACTAAATAGTTTTACGATTTTTGTAAGTGAATATGAAGACAGAAGTCTACCCTACTACGTAGAAAAAGAATATCGCGATTTTTATTTAAAAATTCATTCTACATACATTTGGATCATTATTTCTTTATTGTTGTTATATCTTTTATATATATTTCAACAAATTAATCAACCTGGTGTTCCCAAATTTTTAAATGTTGCGTCTATTAAGTGAGTGTCGCACAATAAAGCGAAAACAAAATAAAAACCGGCACACCCAAAATGTTTGCAGTCCGACACTATTCCACTGCGCCATCATAGTTAAAATATATTAATAATTTCTAAAACTAATGACCAAAACAAATGTTAGTATGACGGTCCGTCGCCACGGCGCCATACTGAACAGCCTCTTTGTTAGGTAGCTCATGATGTCACAAATACAAAAATAGACATTAACCGCTTAGATTTAGGTAGGCTGGCGATGACGAATTTGTACCTTCTGTTTAGTTGAGACTTTGTTGTTGTGGTTTTGTAATTTGGACCACAATTAGCTGTTTTACCCTATTTTTATTTTTATTTAAGAAATTATTGTCTATTATTATCAAATTTTATTTACAAAATTGTATTTTTAGTTTAATATTATTAGAATAAGTTGTGACGTCACTTTTTTTTATTTCTTCTTTGCTTCTGTCGTGGCGCAAGGGGCCCAAGGCTGAGACTGAAAACATGACAAGTTGGAGATTCGATCCCTACCCTGCTTTGGTAACGAAGCAAACCGCGGGGTTAAGCTCTGCACTACTCACCACGCTACATCTTATATTCGGCCGAAACTGGGTAACGGAAGTGTTTTAAATAGAACGAAGTTTCTTAATTCTAGGTCCCAAATTTCCTCTGCCTACACTACTATGTGCGAGATATAGCCAAAATAAAGAATATCATTCAAAAACCAGAAAAGTGGGTAAAATATTTCAAGTGTGACGATGCCTCGTAGACTGTATTATTATTTATTAATAACAATTAATTATTGGAACACAAAATGTTCATTCCAATGTATATAAGTCAGACTTTGTTACTTTATTATTAGTTTTATTTCCTGTTTATATTTTTCTAATAATGTACAAAAATCATGTCTCTCGGCAACTGTCAATTCTTTACACGTGTATGGTTTTTTCTGTTCTGCGTGTGGTGTTATACTTTTAAAAAAGTTTAAATACCCTTTCTATAGAGTATATATTTGCTTGCAATACTTAATATCGACTTTTTTACAGAGAAAAGAGAAGTATGAAAGTATATATCATATATTTAATTGTTTTTATTAAAACCACCAAAGAAGAAAGTTCAGTCATAATTATAAATTAATTGTATCTTTTAAAACATTTTTTTCGAAAATACAGCTTGTACAGCTACTTAAATTTTTAATATTTTTAAAAACTCTGTACTAAGTAAAAAATCAATAATTAATATGTCAAGTTATTTTTGATGGAAAAGATGGCAAACGAGCGTACGAGTCACCTGCCGCTAAGTTATCACCATCGCCCAGTGCCCTGTGTAACTATAGAGGAGCTAAAGAAGCGTCGCCGGCCTTTAAAGTAGATGGGCACCGGGGCCCGGCATTACCCAATGCGAAACGCAGTGACCAAAGCCATTACTTAACGCCGGTCTTAAATGCAGTAATAGTCCGGTCGAGTCGGCCTATGTGTGTTACCATTACGACATCATCAGTACCAGGGTGATCTTATTCTAAGCCAGAATCACACGCTATAATTGTACATCGCAATAGTATTTAACTTGAGATATTTTTTCAAAAATTTTACTAAGCACACTGGGTACTACTCGACTTAAATAAAGATATGAGTTGTTTTACTAAATTTCACTTGGTCAGGAAAGACACCATACAATAATTAAATATATAAGTGAGTTACGGAGCGACGGCATCTACGAGTATTATATGACTAATTAACTTGACCGAAGTTCTCCACAGATCTGATATTTTCTTAATATTTAAGGTTACAACAATATGTCTTGAGTTAGCTGAATTAAATTTGAAATCTACATTACATTAGTGATAGCTCTCCTTAGGTAATGATTCAGCGACAGCTGTGGAAGCTATAAGGTTTTTAGTTGTGGAAACTGGAATATCAGCAAAGAATTTCTCATACTCACTAACAATTTCTTGATCAGAGCTAGTAAGACCATTGTCATTTTTTTATTTAAATTCATAGTTGTAATTCTTACCGTATCCAAATTTCAGAACTTATCCATTTCCATGTCACTGAATTTTAAATTAAATACTATTGCGATTTACATAAATTCATACATGATAAAACGAACAGCTTTACTAAGACCTAGACGTATACTAGAGGTATGGCAAATTCTGTGATTTGGTCCTAGGCATTTGATTGCGTTCAGCACTCAACCTTGGTCATGAAGCTTCACCATTATGGCATAAAAGGACGTATATTCAAACTTCTGACCTCTTATTTAACTAATAGGGCTTAGGTGATTTATGTCGATGGCAAGCAAGTGTCTGAGTTTTAATCAATATGGGGTCCCAGAGGGATCCATTCTTGGTCCTTTTTTAGTTTTAAAGTTTTTTTTCTTTCTAATAATTATAACTGAATGCCATATTTAGTTGGAAAAAGCCATGAGATATTATTGTTTGCCCACAGGGTACTACTCGGCTTAAATCAAGATATTTTTTATCTCAAAAAACGTCCGAGAATTTTCTATTTTACAATTTTAAAAAGTGTGCGAAAAAGAAAAGTTCTTTAAAAGAAAAATTGAAACAAATATATATATAAATATATAGTGACCGTTGCAACTCAATACATTTTTGAATATGTTATATATGTTTAGATTTTACTAAAATCGATGATGTACATAATATGAATACTAGAAATGTGCTTAAACTTAGTGTACGCTTTTACAATGCAATCTAGACAACGTTTTATATATTTTTTAAAAATTGCAATATAAGATTTTCTATATCGCTATTTAAAAAAAAATTATGAAAGTGAAAAGACGTTTGTGTTAAACGTTATTAACAAATTAGTGATTTTATAGATGATTGAAATGAAACAGGACTCGCTTCACTCTATTTCACGTTCAAAACATTAAGCTTTTTATTTTTGTAACTGTTCATATCGAATAAAATATTTAACAAATTTTTATATTTTATCCAATATAAAAAGTAGAATTATATATATTTAATCTAAAGAAGACATATAAAATTAACAGATAAATCAATTTTAATTATGCTGAGGCTTGTCGTGCCGCAGGAACTAAAAGCGACAAGATGTGTGCGTTATCTAAGATAGTTAAACATTTAATATTTTCCAATAAAATATTTCATATTGTAGAAAGGCAAAGAGTTCTGCCACTCAATACGTATTCAAAATTTTAAATTCGGTAGAAAGTGGACTAGATTTAGGGGTTTCCTCTGCCTATCCAGTTATCTGCGGGGTGCAGCGAGAAGCTAAAAAAAATGTTTTGACCAAAAATACAGCAGCATATGTATGTACGTTCTGTACTATTTTTTTGTTTTATTCATCTCTTTAATTTTGTATTGAGTATATAATATTCAAGGCACTTTAAATATGTCATATGTCTTACACAATTTTCAGTTATTTCTATATATTAACTCGGGCGAAGCGACATGTTAAAGTAAAAAAAAAAGTAAACAAGAAAGTTTACATATAAAATCCGTTGTAATTAGTTATAACCTGCCTGTCTGAAAACAAGTGTGCGACTGTAAACACGAAATAAAATTAATAATTAAATTATTTTCTTCAAAAATATACGTTGAATGTAACATTTATTTATTTATACAATATGAATGTCAATTTAGGTCTTATTTGCAATATTCGTCTGGGAAAACCAGACCTAATAACAATCTGGCAAAGCAAGGACAGGTCGCCACAAGCTTAATAATCTATATATAACTGTAAAGTTATTCAAAGAATTACTCATATATATATTGAAGGTGTATATTGTAATAGAATTATTTATTTATTATATAAACTATAGTTATCCTACCTAAGTGGTTTTCACAATATTGTTCAGTAAATAACAAAAACAAGTAAATTAGTTTACAATTCTTATTTTTTACACCAGAAATTTAGTCTTTCTTACTTATTCTTATTTTTTAATTAGGAACATTATTTTTTGCGAATAAAAACATTTTTATACTATTTTCTTACATAAAAATATAAGGAAACACGTACAATAGACGACTAACGGTGCACACGAACGGTTGTGGGTTCGATGTCCACTCGAGGAAATGAAATCTCTAATATTTTTATTTTCTTAGCTCTAGTAACAGGCGTTGAGTTCCGTCACTGAACACGCAATTCCTCAAATTCAGCGGAAAATTGGGAACGGAACAGAGTATTTTAACACTAGGTTCCTAACAACCCTCTCCCTATCCTACATTATGCGAAATACAGTTATAAAAAAAAAAAGAAAAATAAATAAATGATTACTAGAAAACTAAAATTGTAATGCGTCAAAAATTGATAGGTACTTCGAATAACATCTAAAACTTCTAATAAATCCTGTCATCACACCAGATGACCCAATTGCATCACTCCTGTCAGATGTATGTATGCGCGGGCGCCGCTAGCATAATTAAAAAGTATGTTGTACGTCGCCAATAAAAGAAGGAGCATAGAGTGTGGACCCGACACATGCGAGCATTTCTCACGATGCCATACCTACCACGTAATTTGGTCATAGAGTATGATTGGGCAGATGTTGATGATGTCCACCTGAAGTTAAATGACAATATTTCTTCTCGTTTACATTGCTTGGTTGAAAAAGTGGTTGACGATTTTGATTCTTAGTGTGAGAAATGAATTACTTACATTATCTCGCCCTTATAACCAGACATTTGGTGGCGTTTAATGCGGCCACTCTACTTAGGTATTCCTCAATCTAGTGAGCATCTAACAATCGATTGTGTCCAAAATTTATAATTAACAACAAAGCAACCGATATTTTTTGCGAAAATTGTTTTGTTATTTTAGTATGGTTATTTATAAGTAATAAATGGTAATTTAAATGTTTTAGAATTTGACTTAACTCGCAAAACAATGTATTTAATGGAAAGTAGTTACTTATCATACCTACTTGTTATGTCCATGGAACTGAGCAAGCCGAAAGAAAGAAAAATAACAAATTTAAAATTATTTCTGCGTGTTATAGTATCGTGTAAAAAAGTATGTAACAAGGCATGGAAAAGGATGGTTATTATGAAATTACAGGCGGACTCTTATAATTTATTAATGTATAGAGTAATAGATATAGAGTAAAGATATCTGAAAGTGACATACACATATCTCTATACAAACGCTAATAATTTTTATACCTGTTCTTTATTTATATATAATCTTCTTATATTATAAAAAAAATAATTTTAATATATGGATAATAAAAATCCAACATATTTATATTTAGTTTAAAAATTATAAAAAAATCTTCAATATTCTTTGACTGGTGACCGGTAAATCGAGGCCGCATGTGTGCCTGTGATTCACATCGTTCATTAGCCGCGTCCATACTCCACACTCCACTTATCGCAAAGCCACAAGGTGTTGACATATTATATATAATGTACCTATTAAATACATTGTCCTTATTTTTAACGAATAAAATAAATAGAAGCTTATCGTATCGCAGGGACACAAGCGTGTGACTGCAAACAAAAAAAAACAAAATGATATTTTTTTTTCAATTCCTCGTTCTAGTAACAAGAAAATGCACGGCGTTCAGTTCTGCTACTCTATACGTAATGTTTTTAATTCAACGAGAAATAGGGAAAAAAACGGTGTCTCTTAATACTAGGTTCCTGCCACCTCGAGCGTAAAGCTTAAAATTCAACAAATCTCTATTTCAACAAACCTCAAGCTTGCTTTGTATTAGCATAGACAGAAAAGTTAAGGGTTAAATCCCACTCGTGGAAATGAAACTAAGCGCGCAGTGCCTGTAATTCTGCGGAAAATGAGAAACAGCAGTATCTTAATGGGAATAGAGGATACAAAAACAAGGTTCCCAAGTTCCCAAGTTCCCTCTGTAAGTATAGATGGTAATTTGTTTTTATGTTTCATTAAAATTAACCAACTTAACAACATTAAAAGCCATCTCAAGTGATATCTCTAAGGTAATGTAGCAATGTGTTGATCTCAAAGCTCTATAAATTATATGGAATGTTTACAACGACACCCACTCAAAGCTTTCAAGTACTCGTGTTAATTGAGTACAGAGTCAAAGGACGATGACCGCCGCACGCGCACCTCGATTGAGCAACTTACACTTAAAAGATAATATAAGAGACAAAGCAATTATATTTATATAGTGGAGCAAGAGCACCAGCGTGTGACTGGAAACGTTACTGGTTGTGGGTTTGATCCCCGCTCGAGAAAATGAAATATTTATTTTTTCATCGCTTTGGTAACAGGGCAAAGCGCAGCGTTGAGTTATGCGATTTGGCTAAAAGTTGGAAAGGAAATGGAGTGTTTTAATATAACGTTCCCAAGTTCTCCCTTCCAACCCTGCCATGTACAGGATACAGCTTTTATGGTAAAAACATGATATTATAAAATCTGTAGAAGCTTGAAGATTTTTGATACAAGATGAAGTACTGTTTACTCGGTTCTGATATATAAATTAGTTATTCGTCTTATATACAATATTTAGCAATATTTTTTAGAGAACGGGGTATCTTAACCAAATTTCCTACACTCTAATAAATGAGTACGCAAAAAAAAAACAAAAAAAAATCTTATCCAAAAAAGTGTCGAAGACCCGTATCAGGTTCAAATCCCGCTACATCCAAATAACACAAAATTACACATTGTAAAAGTATTTTTTTCCAAGTAACGTTTCTTTTCTTGTCTTACGTTTTAAAAAATAAATTTTAATCTTCTCAACATGACGAAACACCTAAAACGAACCATTTGATGATAATGCGTCCTCTAAACGCGTTTGATGAAACGGCGTGACTCAGTGCGTTATTGTATGAACATGAAGCATTGCATGATGAACGTTGACTTATCACATGTGGGAAACTGTGGAGACGTTTGTTTTATTTATTTTTATTATTTTTAAGTGCTTATGTAGAAACATTGTTTAACCTGTTTCTTTTATTACAAAGTAAGTAGAAGGAACCTCATGTGGAATGTTAATATTTTCGGTTTTCCTAATAACGTCCAATTTTTGGGACATCCATTCGCTTTTAGAACTTTGCTACTGAACATTGACAAATTATAGGAATTCATAAATTTGTGTCATTTTTCCACTTTTTACTCATTTTTTAGAAGTATAATAATACCCTTTATAAATTCGATTATGTTCTGGCTAGTGTGTAATAACATACTTTAATAAGGAAGCAGCTTCATGCGTTTTCTGCCTAGGGGAGAAAACAACAAGAAATTAGTATTGAGACACTCTGCTTCCCACTTTCTGCTCATGTCACTTAAGTAAAATGAATATAGGTACTTTAAATCAATTAATCTTCAAAAATAAATGACATTTTTGAAGAATAAAAAAAGCTTTACGTTCCACCAATCAACACACAGCAATGCCTTAAATTTGAAGGAAAGTGAGTAACGGAAGTGCAACGGAGTCTCTTAATACTAGGTTCCCAAGTTCCCTCTGCCTACCCTGCCATGTGTGGGATGCAGCGTAAAGCTGAGAATTTGTAAACAAAAACAAATTTTAATAAAATTTAAACTTAAAGCTATCTAAAAAATCTAAATATACCACATACTAAATACACCACAACTCTCCTAATTATTCTCTACATAGAGAACAAATTAAAATATTCATACATACAAATCGCCCCCATCAAAACTTTGTCCTTAGGTAGGAGACAATTAACAGAGTAGCGGGGGTCAACAGCGACGCGTACCGGTCAACTCGTACAATTGCCGACGTGGGAACTGCTGTGACTAACGTTATCCTGGACTTAAACTATAAATGTATGTCCATTAAAATTCTCTATAGGTGTTTAGGTATATATGTGGCATATGGAGAAGTGGAGAAATAACTTATTTGTATTGTTGCTATTAAACAAGCAATATTAATATTGTTGAATATGCTGTTCGTCTGCATATTCATGGAAACTGATTGGGTTTATTTTTATTTATGGACAAGACACGGCAAATGAGCGTACGGGTCACCTGATGGTAAATGATCACCGTCGCCCACTGCCCTGTGTAACTCCAAAGGAGCTGCAGGAGCGTTGCCGGCCTTTTAGATGGACGGGTTTATGTTTTTATTTTGTTTTCAAAGTTTTTTTGTCTCACGTTTTTTGGGATTTTATTTTTATTAGCTTTACGATCCGAAAAGTAAGGCATAAGGTAAAAAAAATATATGAACTTAGAGTCAAGACACTCCATTTCGTTCCCCACTTGCCGTCGAATTTGAGCCGTTATGTGTTGAGAAATAAAAATATTAAATATTTTATTTCCTCGAGTAGAAATCGAACCACAACCTGTCGCGTTTACAGTCACACCCATGTGCCTCAGCGTAGCTGGCTGGCCTCACAAGTTCTTAGGATTAGTCTCTAACATAGTGATAATGTTGTCTTGTAACTAAATTGTGATTGAAACAGCTCTACCTATTATACCAATTCATATTCATTCAACATCTGTTGTGTTTACAGTTAGACACTATGCCGCTGCGCCACTTCAGCTTTGTGTAGAGATTATATAACGAAATAATTAATTAAAGATATTATAAAATTAGTTATAAGATAAAAACATACTGTAAATGTTTCAAATAAAAAATATTTTCTATACAAAAATATGGAAATTCAGAGGACTCTACGACTCTACATGAACATGACTGTGTATGGACCAACTAAAAAGTTAAAAATTTAAAGTTGCCAAAAATACAGCGTGTACTGAGAAAATTCTAAAATTTGTTCCGGCTTTCGGCTATCAAGTTTAGTTTTTCGAGTACCACGACCAATTTTAGTTTTAATGGTTATTTTCGTTAGTGCTTTACTGATTTTTTAGACCTTACGTACCTACTTGAAGTACTTTTATTTGGGCAGAGTTAGGAAAATAAAAAAAACAGCACTAATTAGTTGATCTTTGATAGAGATTCTTAATTATAATAATAATAATAATAAAGCTTTATTTAATTCCATACAGTATGCACAATGATAACATTTAAAACAATAAATTACAATAAATAAATTAAATAAATAAATGAATTAGCAATTGATAATAAAATTATTGATTAGTCTAGTTTTAATTTATTCATTTGACGTGGGATGTATGGACCCCTTTCGGGTAAAAGCCTCCTCCAAGGACTTCCATCGTACTTTATCTCTAGCCAAAGTCAGCCAATTTTCTCCTGCTGCTTGAGTCAATTCGTCTGTCCATCTGGCACATGGGCGGCCTCTAGCTCTTCGGCCTTTAGGTTCCTGTAGATTCTTAATTAGAATAAATTAATAGTTAGATTGAGGTCCAGGTGACCTAGTGAAGTGTCCAGCTGTGGTTTAGAAAAGCCTATTGATGATAAACATAAATTTAAATGGAGGTGATCGTCTGAACAATATTTACATATATATAACCTTCTTTATTATTCTCTTCATACACTTCTAGAAGATCATATCTCCTAAGTCATAGTATATACTCTATACTACTCTACGTGCATAATGCGATAAATGGCTAAATACTACATTATGTATATCTAAAAATCAACTTTTTCAATAATCTCAAGCATTATCCTCAATAATTTAATCTAAACTGCTACAAAATATAAAACTACCTACAAAATATCCCCCAACAAAGAAAGCAAACAAATCGCTTCAACGGAATCTAAGTAATCTTCAGGTATTCGCTACAAATTGGCCTTAATAAAATACTCGGCCAATTAACGAAGCAGGGGAAAAATAATAAGAATCACCTTCTTAGATGGGAAGTGATCTGTCCTTAATTGCGAGTGGGGGATGTTGTAAGCCAGCTTTAAAGGTTTCAGGAAACGTAATTTAAAAAATTACTTGGAAAATTTGATTGTAGATACTTTGGAGTTTAAACGTTTGTTGGAAACTTATTTAGGTAGAGTATAGAATTTATTCAGATTTACTGAACATTTTTTTCATTATTGAGGCTTGTTGTCGAGTAGGGCACAAGCGGGCGAATGTTGTGAGTTCGATGCCCACTTGAGAAAATAAAATAATTAATTAGAACGGAAAACTTATTAGGAACAGACACGGAGTATCTTAACACTAAGTACCCTTTTAAAGGGTCCCTCTGCCTACCTTATGTTAAGGATACAGATTGAAGATAAAATAAGAATAAAATTTATTTACTCTTCTTATAATTCAGTCATTCACGAGGCCGAGTTCCGCCACTCTACATGTATTGCCTCAAATTCGGCGGAAGCGGGGAGCGGAACGGAGTGCCTTAACACTAGGTTTTCAAGTTCTCCCTGCCTACCCTGCCTCGTGCGGGATACGATACGAAGCTGAGTACTGAATGATACTCAATTCAGTTATATTATTATGTATCATTTTATATAATATGTAAATTTTATGAGCAATCTCGGCAAAATGTTTCCACATTCAATTTAAGAAAAAAATCTTATAACTTTAAGTTATTTTTAAGAGGAAATATATTAGAAATATTTCAAATACTATAGTAAAGTATGTATTAATTAAATGAAAATCAGGTAAATATTATTAACAAAATTTGTTGCTCCAAATGCGAGCGATATATCTCTAGAAACTTATAACTTTATTTAATGAAGCTATAGACAAGTTTATTATTGACTGTATCCATTTTTCAACCAACAAAATATATAAGGATAGTAACAAATTACTATATAAACTCAATAAATATATCGGGTCTTCAATCAAAGTGTACAGAAGTGGTCAGGACTCAGCCTCCCAGGTCCATATCAGAGATAGTATCTCACAACTTGTTCAGAGACTCCTCTTGATTTATGCGTTCAGTTAATCCGACTATTTACTAGTTTTAGTAGAAGGTAAAGAGGGCCTTTTTCCGGTAGCCCTCCGGCTGAAATAGGTGATATTTGAGTTGTAAGCTGAGAGCGATTTTTATGTATTATTTTTAAATTACTTATCAACCTATTGTTAATGCATACTACACATACAGAGTAGACAAAGATATTTTTCCCCCAAATGAGAATTAAATTTACAAATGTCACGATTACTTTTAGATGTTTTTACTATTTTTAAAGTTTTATTTCACACTTAGGAAAGAAAATACTAAATTTGAATTTAAAAGCGTATAAAAATTTGAAAGTAGCTAAATTTGAACCCGTGCCCCTTGCGCTTCTTATCAAGTTGCGTTAAAAAATAGTAAAAAGGATTCTTGTACTCAATAAATTAACTTTATCAATAAACAAGCTACAAAATAGTGAAAAGCAACGCGCTTATAATGATTAAACTGCTTGTCCGATTTTCATACAACATTACTAACAGCCACTACAAGAGACTAGGCTTTCTAATAATAAACGCTGCACTCAAGAATCAATCAAAATCAAAATCAAATATACTTTATTCAATTAGGCCATTTAAGCACTTTTGAATCGTCAAGTTACATATAAGTGTCTGTGGTGTCAGTCCTTACAGGAAGCTACCACCGGCTCGGAAGGCGGGTCTGCTGAGAAGAGCCGGCAAGAAACTCAACAGTTGCTCTTTTCAAAATATCAATTAAAGTAAATATATAACATAGCTTCGTGAGTACCAACAGCATTTAATCCCACGCACTCTTATCATTGTAGTATTCTTGAACTTCAATCGGTTTACTCTTTCTAGAGCTCTCAAGCCACAGATAGCACAAACTCATAATGCCCCTTTTATTGCATCAGCGGCTAAAAATAAAAACACATTGTCACATTAAAATCCTAAAATTTCCTTTTCCGCTAAAAGCCTTTAAATTACTCCATTTAAGTATCTAAGGAGAGTTATCAGTCACTCCGGTGATGTATATCGCAGGCGAACCCGGTCCGCGCCCGCGCGGTCCAGCGACCTACGCAATTATCTATTTCACTTTCACTAGATTAGTTCTGCTCTTTTATAATAACGTAAGACATGTGTTTGTATTTAGGGGATACGTCATGTTGATATGTTGTGTCATCTTGTTTATTAGTTTAGGTAAATGATTAATTACTTCAGGTAAAAGGTAATGATCATTAGATTAGAATTTTTATTATATAAATACTCTGTTCTTCCTAAAATATATATAGGTTAAATAAATTTTAACAACACAATAAATCCAATGATCTGTAAGGGGCTTACTTAGCATTCTCTACCGCATTTATCACTGGGATTATTCTGGAGAACTACCTGCCGCCGAATTTTCTAACAGTACGCCACTGTACCATCCACATCATCTGGACGCTTTACTACTGTGCGGTTTCGTAGGAATTTCCTTCCACGCGCCACACATCTCTGAAATGACCTACCCGCGACAGTATTTCCAAGTCGATACGACATGGGTGCCTTCAAAAAGAGCGTCTACCTCCACCTCAAAGGCCGGCCACACACCTGTAGCTCCCCTGGTGTTACAAGGAGCCGTGGGCGAAGGTGATCACTCACCATCAGGTGACCTGTACGCTCGTTTGCCTTGTTTTTTCCATAAAAAAAATGTGAAAAAGGTATACCAATTTCAATATGTGTTTATTGTAACAAAATAATATTACAAATGATGAAACTCTATTTCTATTTTTAATTTAATACCAACAATTGCTGTTATTGTATAAAATGTGACATTTTAAAGCAGGTTAGATTTGACTTGGCCAGTTTTCATTACAACAGTTATTCAATCTATTTATTTATTCTTTAAATCTGATAAAAACTGACCAAATAACTTCTTTTTTATATATAATATTTGTCTATAAATTAATATTTAACGAATATATATTTTTGTAACAATTATAAGTTCACGGAATCTCTACAAGTTTTGATTACACTAATAAATTTTGGGAACATAGATTTCGAAGCTTGCTTTTACTATACAATAATTTCATAATCCACGCAATAATGAGATGATCTTAGCAGACGGTCAAACATACAGCTTGGCTGTGGGCTTCGTCGCAATGAGAATGAAGAAAGAATGAAGGTCTTGTATAGACTTTCATTCTTTCTTCCGTCCGATAGTCAACATTGTGATCTTATAAGGCTTTCTTTTTGAGACAAACAATTAAAAATATATAGAATGTATTACCACTAGCTTATATCTATTGTTGGTTTCTATTAAAACATTAAATAATCACAAACTATCTACCGTTATTGCAGTAATTTAGATCCCGGTAAAGAGCACTTTATTACAGAACCTCTGCGAATAAAGTTAAATGTCTAAATGAACACTTTTGTAACAGACTTGCATACGAATGCGTTGTAATATTTTAAATCGCTCGCTTGAGAATACTTCCAAAGATAAAATGAAGTTATTTTACTCAGGTGTATAAGACCATAATCTATTTTAGTTATTTTTTTTACTTCTCGCTGTGTAAAGCTTAAAGGAATCCTATCGAGTTCTTGTGCGGATTTCAACTTCACATTTTGCCTCTTCACTATTTTTTTATTAAAGAGAAGATGCTTTGTTGGAAATTTGTATGTATTGTAATATAAGTAAAAGACAAATGCCATTGCAATATATCCGTGACAATGTACTACTGCAAAGTATTCCACAACTTCAGAATTCAAAAAGTATAATACTACACAATAAACCCCATTAAACTAATAAAAATACTTACATTTAAACTATACTACTAGTTACATTTAAACAAGCATATAAAAATGTCGACGTTGCTTGATGAGAACGTTTTTTAAATAAGTATTAAAAGGAAATGTTTGAAGAAGTTACAAATTTGATGCAAAAACGTTACTTTTTAATTTATAGATTTTTTTATTAATCTTAATAGGCTTAGTGGAGACATTTTGTTGTTCTGACATTTTGCCGAATATTCCGAAATAGCTTTCAGACTACCAGATCGATTTCCACAAAACTTAGATACTACAACCATCACCACCAATGAGAAGGAAGAGAGAGATGAAGAGAGAAAGAGATAGACAGACACACAGATTCAACTTAAATGAGTGTTAAACCTATTTAGCGTCGAAGGTTAAAATCATTTTTTATTTACCGTTTTTTTAATATACTGTACAGAAATAGGTCAAAGAATTGGACTTACTTAAGAAACAATTTAAAATTACTATAAACGTTAAAGCTATAACATTTCTGAAAAGACAATTCCAAAAGGAATGAACAGGGTTTTCTGCAGATAAAGCAAGATCTCCGCGGTGAGCGAGTCCATATGTTCGAGTCGCTGTAAATCATCCACCGTCGCGATATGCGATATGAAAATTGCTTTATTGCATTGTGCTTGTGACACACTGATAGCTATATTATTTTAGAAATATAGCTAATAGTAAAAAGAGATGGGTGCTATAAGTTTAACTTCTCTAGCTGTGTGTGTCAATGTCACCATAGCTCTTGAATCAATGAACTTATATAAATGTTTTCAATCGGTCGTTTTATTCCATTATTATAGTTTATGTAGCTTTGGTTTTGTAGGTATATAAGCACGTCGACGGATTGATTTGTGAAGGAAATGGGAGTAATAAACATCTCTCTCTCTCTTATTTTTCACATAAGGGAGACCTCGATTGATATTCAGAAACTCATTATTTTCGATAATAATGGAAGGTCACATAAAAAGTAAGGAGACAACTAAAAAGTAAGGAGACAACTTTAAATACAACAATTTATTTATTTGATTTTATTTGCTTCACTCAGTCTCCTGCACATGCCAGATTTGAACTTGGAAACCCTAGTTGTTAAGGCACTCCGTTTTCCACCTTCCGCCAAATTTAAAGCATAGCATATTGAGTTGCGAAACTCAACGCCGCGCTTTGCAAGAAAATATTAAGTATTTATTATATATATATATATATATATATATATATATATATATATATATATATATATATATATATATATATATATATATATATATATATATATATATAAAATCAAATATATAATATACTTTTAGCACAAGGTATATTATATATCAGCTTACTAACAGTGTACCCACGCCGCGTCGCAAGTGCACCCGCTATTGATAACTCAATATCGCCGTTAAAGTTCCACAATATGAAACACTATGTCTTCTAGAACATAGACATTTGCTGTAAAACACGTACTTGCTGGTTTAACTGTTTAAAATTATGAATTTTTGTTCTAAAAGTATCATAAGGTTATCATTAAAATAGGGTTATTATTAAAATTAAAGAAAATATGCTTGAGTAGCTATTTTGCGCTTATCCTCTAGAGTTTATATTTCAAAATCACTAAATCTGTTTTGATTAAACTTAGAATGTTCCATAAGTTGAAATATATCACATTCGCCTTTTTGTTTCCTGTACTTTACCTGTACCTTACATCCGTAACCGAAATACTGAACCTAAGTGAGGAAACTGTTAAGAAAATAAAAAATCATATTTTGCCCTTACTAAGATTGAATCCACTACCATCAAATTTACATTGACGGTAATCAGCTTTACTTAATACATAGAACGAGTATTGAACCAGTCTTCCACACTGTGAACTCATGATATGGAAATCAGAGCACTAGTAGTAAATTATAGTGTAATAATGTGCAAACACCGGCCGGGAACACCAGATTAATTGCCCAGCCACTGGAGCCTGATAGATGTGTACCTCCCATCAAATGAGCAATCCAATAATAATTTACACTGGTTATTTAAAGTTATATATATATATTGAGTATTTTTCGGCATATATACAATAGTAGCTTCGCTTGCATGAATTATATAATAGAAATATTGATATTTTTCAAATCTGTTGAAATTGGTAATTATTTTAAGAATATGTGTACCAAATTTCATGATAATCGGTTGAGGAGTTTGGGCGTGAAATATATGTAATAAATAATATTTATTTATTATATTATGTTTGTTTAGAAGGGGAAGATGTTATATATTGATGTAAGTAAATAGATATTGCCTGTCGTGGCGCAGCGGCACAAACGTGTGACTGTAACCGATGGGTTGGAGGTTCGATTACTCTAATCGAGGAAATGAAATATTTAATATTTCCAATTTGAATATTTAATGTTTTCATTTCTTCGCTCTGGTACAAGGCAAAATGCGGCGTTGAGCTCCGCCAACACGCTATGCCTCAAAATTCGGCGAAAAGTGAGGAACGGAAGTGGAACGGAATGTCTTAACACTAGGTTCACAAGTTCCCTCTGCCTACACTGCCGTGTGCGGGATACAGCGTGAAGCTGAGAGAGAGAGATATGATAGGAAATAAGCCAAAACAGCCCAAGCTTGTCCTTTTACTACTAACTTTTTTGTAAGTTTCACATAGCAGGGATGGCAGAGATAATCCAATGTTAAAATATTCCGTACTCATAAGGTAATTCCGTTCTCCATTTATCATCGAATTCGAGGCATTGTGTATTGTGTGGCGGCGCTCAACGCCGTGAATTTATATGTTATTTCTTTAAAACTCAAAACAAAGTGCCTAATAAAATACCAATTTAAACATTATGTATACATACAAAATACAATATTATTCACCACTTGAAAATCCACTCGAGCAAAACTTAATTTGGCAGCAGCGGTCACCTGAACTCGGCGCCGTGATGTCGCAAGGGGAGGTTGGGGAGAGATTAATTACTGTTAGATCAAACTGCACCCCAGGTACCTCCTGACATGGACATTACGCGGTGCCTGTCACTCCCTGATTTACTGCCTGCGCTAGGATATCCTATATCCTGTATCCTAGGAATGTTCGTAGAAACAATTGACAGATTGTTGCTTTGCAATTCGGAGTTGATTGCGACTGTGCTTGTAACTATTGTTGTATAACTACGTTGAGTGTGAATTGTTGCAAATATTTTATGAATTTAACGCTATATCTCGTTATATATGGGGAAGGTAGAAGGAACCTGGGAAACTGTTGTTTAGGCACTTCAATTCCCACATGTTAAGACATGCCGATTCACGAATAACTGCTTGTTGAATGGCGTAACTCAACGCTGCGGAACAGAAATCACAAATAAAGATTAAGAAATTTTCTAACCTAATTAAAAAACATCACATAATTCCGTTAAATCATTATTTCATATACGAGTACATACTTCGTTTAATTTGGCAATACCAACAAATTTCCATTGATTTCCTGTTCGCACCTACCGCAAGCCCGAGGCAAAAAGGCAAGTGGGCACCCGCTCCTGTATTAATTACGATCGGGCTGTAATCGGTTAAGTAATGACCCTTGTACGTTTGACAGCAACACGGACAGGTGCTGACGCTGTGATATATGTATATATATATAGGTATTCTGGATACGTTGCTGTTTTGATAATTATATATCAGTTTCAATTTCGTTCATTTTAGAAGCGATTATCAAAGAGTCAAATGGTGCATTATTATGTAATTAAATTGTATATACATTAATGAAAAATAAATAAGAAGCGTTTTTAGTGAATAAAACCTAAGTTCATAATTTTAAACAGACGCACTTTTCCGACGTCACAACTTAATGTCACCTTTATAGAACAATACGAAGTAAAAAATATACATCAATTACAATTTTAGTCAATTACCAAAAAAATAGAAACATAAATTAATATATTCAAATCAAGTACAGTGAATTTTTCTTTTTAAATTACACTGTAGGTATTGCACTGCATTAGGCTTCACATTGTATGCCGCAAATAGGTGGGTAGACAGAGAGAACTTGGGAACCTAATGTTAAGACACTTCGTTCCCATCAAAACACTTCCATTCTTTACTATGGTGGAATTCAACACCACACTACCTCATTATCAGAACAAGAAAAATTAAAATACGTTATATTTAATTTCCTTAATTTGAGAATCGAACGAACACCCTGTTGCTTTACAGACGTACACTTTTGCCTCTGGTCCACGACAGACCACAGCATAAGCATTAAAATTTATTTAATACCAAACTTTACTATAATTATAGACTACTAATATATTTTAGTACATAAGTTACCAGAACGTATCCAGCAATCAATGTGAGGTGTCGGCCATTAGCGAGATATGAAAGTACAGGTCAGCGTTAGCCCTAATCGACGCCGCCATCCATCACCCACGTGAATAGGTGTGTTTGTAGGGACCGTGGAAAACATTGGCTTTTATATGTTATATCATATTATATATATAGTTATAACTACAATCTAAGTAGTAATTTTAGTGATCCGGTCGTAAATTGTTTGACGTTTAAAAAATGAAACTTAACTAAATTTGAATTTGAACAATTTGTAGTGATAGTATTGAGAACAGACCTGCTTTTTGGCATTGTATTTCCTACTTAGCGGGGTAGGGAAAAGACAACCTGGGAACCTCACTAGGTTAATAGTTTAAGACACTTTGTTCCCATTAAGACACTTGTTTTTCAATCTCTGCTGAACTGTTTCCCGTGTTAATCTGGCAATTTGTTGCTCGCTTAGCTCTGATCAAAAAATAAAAACATAATATTTTATTCCCCTGAGTGGGAATCGAGCCCGCAACTGTCGAGTTTTACAATCGTATACTTAATTCCCGGCGTCACGACCGCCCCATATCGTTTCTACTTGCTTTTTCATGAGGAGAAAGTGAAGAGTAGCATAATGTGTGATATAATACAATAAAAAAATCTGATCGTTTGAATAATTATATGCATTTAACCCAACGTAGTATAAATAATATTTGCAGCGGTGAAGTGATGTTATTGGACACATAGAAGTTTCTAGTAAACTGGCGAATGTAAGATGTTCAAATACATTATTAATCTTCACTTTTACAAACAACAGAAGTGAGAAGTGGTTTTAGACAGTAACTTAACGCTAACAATTTAAAAATATTTAAAAAATAAAAGGACAAATATCAGTTCCATTAAAATAGGAAAAATAATTTTCCTTAAATTATAAAAAAAAAACCTTCACGATGCCAAGAAAAAGAAAAACAAAATACAGCCATACTATCACGATACAAGCAAATGCCGTTTCACTACTTCGTGATAGTTTTAAACAATAACCAAAATAGTATATTTTTTTGCTATCCGTACTCCACTGTCCTGCAATTTCGCCGACACACGTGGCGCTTGTAATGACGCCGCGGTGTCGCTCGATCCATCACAGCTATTGTACGAACATCGTTGTCTACTATTATTATTTGTATGTCTAATATTAGAACATTTGAAATATTGTTTTTTTATGCTTCACGCTGTATTTCGTAGATAGCGGGGTGGTCAAAGGGAACCTTGTAACCTCTAATACGACACTTCCCATAGTAATATGGTGTTGTAATTTCTTTTCCTTATATTCAATGATTTTTCGTTTGAGAGGTGTATTTTTATTTTAATTTGGTAAAATAAGTTAGTAACATTGAGGTATCGCGTATGCTGTGGCGTAACTCAATACCGCGCTTTGCCGTGTTACCAGAACAAAAAATAAGGATATTAAATATTTCATTTGAAAATATTAAACATTTCATTTCTTGGAGTGGAGATCGATTCGCAGTCACACGCTTGTGTCGTTGTGCCACGACAGGCCTCGACCTCAATAATAAGTATATATTCATTTTACATTTATATTTTACCCACAAGTATTAATTAATTTCTTATTATCATAAACTGCATTTATTTGCAAACTATATTGAGCGCTTATAACATAGTAATCAATTTATATAAAGCTCAAATATGTGGTCTGTCGTGGCGCAGGGATACAAGCGTGTCACAGTAAAGTACCTGACAGATTGAAGGTTCAGTTTCCACTCAAAGACGCGAAATATTTAATATTTTTTCTTTTGTTAACGAGGCAAAGCGTAACGTTGAGGTTGAGGTTGAGGTAACGCCACTCAACACGAAATACCTATAAAATTCCGCAGAAAAAAAGTGTGGTAAAGTGTCATAGCACTAGGTTCCCAGGTTCCCCTATCCATGCGGGATACATCGTGAAGCTAAAAAATATACATAAACAATATATCTCCATAGAGAAACGTACATTAATCGATTCCACACACGGAGTCAATACTACTTGCAATATAGCACGGATTCAATAAGATCTGAAGAGGCGCATCTGCGTATACTGATTGCTTGCCATAAGGTGGCTCGCCTCATCTGCCTTTAATCCATTAGCCACCTCGTTCCATATTTAATTCCCGTACCCCAGCGATTGTCCGCTCTCGGTCCTCACACATGTCGTTACCCCACTATATATTAAATTTGATAAATAGTCTCGCGAAACCGTGAGCTACCCCCGCGCTTAACCGAGCCATAAAGCCAGTTAAAAGGAATCTCTCTGCGTCATACAGTTACAGATACGTTTACACTGATGTACGCACAACTTGTACTCACTCACCGAGATACTTGAGGGACAGTTAAATACAAACTATAAAATGAAGCCACGAAACGCCATTTTCGGCTGTTTATATGCCAAATATAATTGTAAGGTTTGACGGCGGGGACGAGGCGCGACGTGCACTTTACTGGATACCCATGCAAGTGATTCGGAGGGACGCGTAGGTAAGATACTGCAGATGTTTCGGAGGGTTCAAGGTGACCCTCATACGAGCGATATTGATGACGGCAGCAATTCTGTTTAACGCTTTCAATTAATATAAGCGCTCAACAAGCGCGGATCCGACATAAATCTAATAGACAGTAAAGTGTTATTTTCACTTGAAAAATGGCAGGCCGTAAGCATCGTGCCATCAAATGATCATTTCTGTAGTCAAAAACACTTTCCTTTTGTTTTCACGATTAAATTACGCGAGCCGCAATCCAATTCCGTTCATAAAACGAGTTCTAAAGTTCGCTTTTACAATTGGAAATGAATAAAAACGATCCATCAGATCGGCATCGTGCGAATGTAGGAAGCTTCACCGGAGCCGAGATCGATATGAAATTAGGTAATGGAAACTTGATAGCCAACAAAAAACTGAATCCCCACAAGCCCCTGTATTCGCGACAATAAATCTCTGTATGTGCCTTTGTCGACAGATGGCGCATTACGCCACCCTAACAGGTAACTTTATACCATATTCTATACTAGACGTGCCAAGCGGGGTTCGCTTGAGCGGTATAATGCGTTTCAATTCTAAGCGTTGCAACTGAGGTCAGGTAAGTGCATTAGATACGTACAATAGAATATTCAATTATGTAAATGTTGTAGCGGACATGTGGGCGATTGTGCGCACGCGTTCAGAACATGTCGACGGGTGACGTGCCATACTTTGGGATTATGCACTTTAAATGTTAACAGTATTATAGATGATGTATCATTTATTTTCAAGGGGTCGCGAGCCTTTGATACTACTTAGATTATTGTTTATATCAAAATGTTTTAAAGAAATATTAAAATGGAGGTTAATTTATTTATAACAAAAAATAGAGTCCATGTACATATATATAGATAATATAGTTAAACACAAGTAAAATTATTAACATATACATACAGACAGACACGCTGAGGGAACCAAGTCAAAACCCTGCGTTCCCTAATTACTGCCTATTTTTTAGATATATTGTCTTAAGTGGCGTAACTTAACGCCGCGCTTTATAAAACTCTTTAGAACACCTTATAACTTAGATGTTCATTCATTATAAACCAATAATACCCTTTTACAACTAGAGCTATCTAAAACTAATATTTAAAAATTATCAAAGCGTAATTAACCTTAACGGTAGCACATAACCTCAGTTTACTCGAACAATGTCTGATTAGCGTAGAGTCAACACGTAATGGATGAGATAGAGCGGTTTGTTTAGTTCAGCTATCGTCAATACCTTTAATTTATTATTTATATTTGTTTGTTTGTAAGCTAATTGAGGATAATTGTTATTTTTTTCTAAGAATCATATTTTGTTTATAGTTTTTTATTACGGAAAAAAGGAACCATTATTGAATTAAATTGTTGTTCTTGTATCAAGACTATTCATCTCAAGTTTAGGTCTTGGCACATAAAAATACTTTGTCTTTGAAATACAGGAAATTTAAATAATTAATTTAAGAAGAATGCCCTAAGTGAGAAAAAAACCTACAACGCACACAGCCGCTTTCGGAATGCGCCATAATGCCCTCGATCGATTCATATTAAAAAAGTAAATATTTGTCTATCTCTACCAACACATAAATGCTAGACTAAATATCGAACTAATAATATCTTACTTCAAATTGAAGAGATAAACATCAATTTTAAGTGAGTTATTCACAGTTCAATGTTAAGCGCAAACACGCAACATTTGACTGTATAATATATCGTTGTAGGTTTAATTCTCATTTTGGGGGAAAGAGGTATTTTCAATTAGTTATAATTTTAAAGTATTATTAGTTTTATAATATTGTTTTTTCTGCTTTACGCTGTGTCTTACATTTTACAGGAATAAAAGGAACCCAGTGTTAAAACGATACGCTATACTTCGACACCAGAACGAAGAAATAAAAAAAATAAAAAGTTTTAATTTCTTCGAATGAGAATCGAAGCTACTACCTGTCGCGCTCATAGTCAAACTCGTCCTCCGACTGGCCTGAGTAGCACTTTTAAACAGTAAAGTAATTTAATCAAAAAAAGAACCATTAAATCCTCCATAGACCAATCGTAATAATCAACCAGAGATATCGAATAAAATTAAAACAATTACAAAATTTTTTACTCATTTTAATTAAAGTCGTTTAAAATTCGTTGAAATGGCCGCAGATCAAATTTCATTCGAAACTTTACACATTAACTTTCTGTACGCTTAAAAATACGCCGCAGGGAGCGATCGGGCAATATTCTAATGACACTCGGCGACTGAAGTAAACCGCGGATTACTCGTAAACCCACGGACACACATACAGCGATTTTCTTATAATATTATAATTTTTACTATAGTGTTTTATTATTATTATAAAGAAACAATGAAAATGAGGGGATGTTTTTTTTGTTTTATGTCGTAGTGTAGTAGGTTAGGCTCAGGGAACCTAGTGTTAGGACGTTTCCCATTAAAGTACTCCCGTTCCGCTGTTGAAAGGAATAAAACTTACCGTTGAGCTTTGACTTTGAAAAAAGAAATGAAAATATTAAAAAAAATCAATGCCTGCAGTTAGAATTGAACCCGCAACCATTGCGCTGAGATTTCCACGCTATTATTATTTAAATTAATAAATGAAATTATGGGAAGTAGCTTTTTTCATTTTATAATATTTTCCTTCCGCTAAAAAACATTACAGAAATTTCACATAAGCTAAATTATAAAAACGAGCAGAAAATGAAAAACAATGTGAATTGTATGTAGATGATGATGAGTGATTTGCCTCGTTATCAGAGTAAGGAAATGAAAAAAATATATAATTTCTTCAAGTGGGAAGCGAACCCACAACTTGTGACTGACAGCCTTAGGCTTGTACCACGAGTGGCTTTAAGTAAATAATGACAATGTATTATTAAGCAAGTATATATTATTGCCATCATCTTAAAAATTCAGTACTATATAAAAAAATACTAAAACACAAGATCTATCCAAAAACCAAAACATCTTCTACAATGAGTATAGGTACTTAATAAACAAAGTTATAATCGCTATAAATCCGCCAGTATCTTTACATTAAGGTTACAATGCGAAATCATTATTACAAGCGTTGATTGTAGCTGTAATTACGTACGGGGTGTTAGCGGGTTCGGGTCCAGGGCGGGGGATGGGGAAATTATGTTTTTACGAGTCGAGTGCTTTAGACGTTTATTATCATTCGTTTTACAGCGATTGTTATGAATTGACTGAAATGGGTGTACCTATTATGGGATTACATTTTTATGATGTCCAAAATGTGTACGAAATGAGAGAGTTGGTATTACTTTGATTTAGTATGAACATATTATATTTTAAATTTCGTTAGGACTAGATTTTACCTTCTGCTTCGCACGGGTGATCATTGAAAATATGAACATTATATTAAATATAGCCTATAACTAACTTTTAATCCTCCTCTTCCTCTACTTCGTACCAATAATCACCCAGATGTTAGCGAAACAGTATTTCAAGCCAAAACACCTTTTACTACCAGTGTGGCCTTGTATAGGGTTCGGCCTCATTTGGAGTACTGTTCTCATCTCTGAGGTGGTCCAGTCTTCAGTATCCTTAAATGTAAAAAAAATATTTAATTTTACATATTCTTCTTGAAATAATATATGTCAATATACCAATATACACATATTAATGTAAATAAAAAAAAGGAACAGACGCTTAAAATATAGTAAATATAACTTAATTGAAATAGTTTTACACAATTTTTTACATCTTTGAAATGAAACGTTTCACATTTTGTTAATAAATTCCGTTTTTGTGAATCGCGGTTCTAATTCTGATATATATCTGTGACGACACTATATGTTGAATAGTGGATGTCGACGCCGCTGATTTTGGTATCAGATCAAGAAAAGCTTTACAGAAGAATTCTTACTGACTGCTTGTACCTTTCTATTTTTTTTACCCCAAAAACTAAACAATGATATATTTTAGTAAAATCTTATAATAAATACATTATTTACAGCTAATACCTACTTGTGCCACCGGAAGACAGCTACGTGCTCATTCCGCGCTCTACGAGATAATAAGGAACAATCAAGAGATATTGCTAATTGCCTCTGGAGCTCGAACAGATAGCACCTCGAATATTGTTTGTACTGTTAGCGTCGATTATGTGTTCATACTGAAGTATATCAATAAGAAAGAAATACATATATTTCTTTTTACGAAACTCCGTGGGAGTTTTCGAATTTGAGGGAGTCTTCGAATGTATGGTACGTTTGTTGTTTTTAGTGGTTTATGCAGTTTGGTTTCATTTTTTCCGAAAGTTAAATTTGAGATATTACATGATCATTGGTGGAAGTTAACGCCGCATTTCACCTTATTAAAACGTATGAAATAAAATATCTAAATTACAAAAATTCCTTTGAAAATAACTTGGCCCAATATTATCATGATATTTAAATAATAGACATTTTTTTACACGTTGAAATCATCTTCTTTAATGAAAAATACTTACTTAGACATTAATTATACTGTTCTTAAGCGAAATTGCCTATAAAATATGTATATATATATGTACATAAATAGTCTCTAGTAGAGTGTTTAGTGGACGAATAACAGAACAATCGTTGTAGGATAGGTGCTGGCTAGATTGAGCACCCATTGACGAGTGCGCTGTAGTAGGAAAATATTTATCACAGATATCATCGTTACTAAAAATGCCATTTGTATATCATTTTTTACTTTCATGCTAGGCGGAGGGTACATGGGTACCTAATGTTAAGACACGATCATTCAATTGTGGAGACGTTATGTGTTGAGCGGCGGAACTCAACGCCGCGCTTCGCCTTGTTACCAAAGCAAGGAAATTACAATAAAAAGTATAATATAAATTAATATATGTTTGTCCTCTTATTGTGTATAGAAAAAAAAACAAAGTGAACGTAGTGTTAAGACACTCCGTTACCCACATTTTGCCGAATTTGATGCTACAGTCATGTTATTATCAACTACGGCCTTATTTTCTTAATAAATATCAAAATTCTATTCAAAATTCAGTTCCAGCAATGCTATTTTTAGTCGGACGCCATCACAGTGCGGGACAAAGATCGCCAACAATCCACGTCAATTTGTGAGCTGACAAGGTGCGCTCGCGAGCACTCTACCGACTGCCGCTAGCCGAACGCACATAGACCAATAAACTCAATAATTATTATCTATAGATAATAATATTTGTTTAAATTAATTAGCGAAGTATACGTTGAACGTGGACAAATTTGATTGGTAAGAGTTAGGGTTCTGGTTTTGAATTTTATCTGAATACTGTTTATATTAGGGACTATCAGCCCTTCCGCGGCTTCGCCTGCTTGAATTACATTATTTTATTCACTTATCTCAATTACTTTCTTATTCTTATACATAGAAAAATAAAATTTCCGCTAAATGAATAAAAATATTGTATAAAATTTTTCAAAGTACACACCTAGATACTACATCTTTTAAAATATATTTTTTTAACTAGAACAAAGAAAGGTTAAAGAAAGGTTGCTTAAATATAATGGTGAAATTTCTTTTGAAATCTGATTAGCCATGTCTAAGATAAGCGCATTCAACATACAGACAAACATTTTAAAAAATAAACAAACGTTACATAAATAAACTTCCGGATACAAAATATACTTCTATACCGACTCTACAGCTTTCGCAATGGACAGAGCCATCGGTGGAGTCCTCGACGCTTCGCTCACGTTTATTTGTTCTCCTCACCGATATTTTGAGTGGTATCAGCGCTAAATCCGATGAACCCTACGGTGCTTAGAGTGTACTTTACATACGTATACGTTTAATATTTACGTAGAAACTAGAAAGTTATGTGTAGTTTTTTTCATAAACGTTAAAAAACAGCCTCACGCATTTTCCTGCATATAAGAAAAAGAGAAATTCAAGTGTTAAGATACTCGGTTCTCCTTTTCTGGCATAATTCCGAAACATTGCGAGCTGAGCGGCGGAACTCAACGCCGCGTTTTGTGCAGCAGTGCGGTAAAATTGAAATAATACATTCTCCGACATCGCGCTTATAAAAAAAAAATAAAATTGATTATATTTTTTTAAATAAAAGAGTTTTAACTTAAGCTTTTAAAACTGATCAAAATTTCTAAATTACGAGTATATTATACCAACAATATAAGCAACTTCGACCTTTTTTTAACTTCACGCTATATCTTGCCCATTGAAATGTAGGTAGAGGGAACCTGGGAACCTAGTATTAAGACACTGCGTTCCCATTAAGATGTCTTCCTTCCTCGCTTTTTGCCTAACTTAGTCATAGAGTGTTCAGTGGCCGAACTAATCACTTTGGTTAAGAGCGAAAAAAAAAAGAAATATTGAAGGTTTCATTTCCTCAAGTGGATTTCGAACAACGACACAACCTGTCACGTGCGCCAATGCTTCACGACAAACCTCAAGAACATAATATACATAATACATTCACATATACATACATGGTCCAAACGAGCGTTGAGATCCAAGACGATATACAAGCAATAATCCGTTTACTTTTATCACAACCCCTTTGTCCGAGTGACCAACCCTTGTTTACATACAAAACCACTCTTAAGCTCAGTAGTTAAGGGTGACTTTCGACCAACTAAGCACAGATTCAATATGGTAGGTGCTGTCTATCAAAGATGTTATTACCTGAAACATATAAAGACGGCTGGTAAAGGACGGCCCGAGGCAAATGAAATGCAAATATCTGTCGCAAGGCTCTCTACTAGAGGGATGTACATTTGAGTGAATAATTTCTTGTTAGATGCGTTCGTTGTCTTCTGAGTGTAAAATTTAATCAAAATTGTTACACTTTTACTGCGTACTGTTTTATGATGTATTTTTCTTGCTTTGTTATTTTTTTCGTTTTGTTTTGGTTTATTTTTGGTAGTTTATTTTAGATCTGAGTTTGTATATTCAATATTTTTTTCTTTTCTCTTCAGGTTTACGCTGTATCTCGCATATAGCAGAGTTGACAAAGGGAACCGAGAAACGTTATCTTAAAACACTCTGTCTTCAATGAGATATTTCCGTTTTTTTACTTTCCGTCAAATTTGGATGAGAAGAAATAGAAATTCTATAGCCTTTTAAGAAGGCTTTAGAACTTTTTACAAAAATTGTGCTACTACAAGAAGCAGAAATAACATCTAAAAGGTATTCTGAATACTTATAATGTGTATGTAAGCTTTAATTGTGTCCTGAATATAACAAAGTAGAAAAAAACCTGGCAACCTAGTGATAAGAAACTCTGTTCCCGTTAAGTCACTACTATCTGCTGAATTAAGTGATAAATTTAAATTTAAAAGCGAATAAAAATTTAAACGCAGCATTCTTCTCAGGATTTGAATCCCCGCCATTTGGAAACCGTTCAAGCACTGACCACCAAAATCATTCGTTCTAATGAAGCTAGGTCGAAGTTCTTATACGCATATTACAACTTATTTATGTTGTTAGCATCTCTGCAGGGAGATTTTTACAAATTTCCGCTACCCAAAGACTTATCGTAAGAATTATCGTTGGGCAAGAGGGAATGCTATTTATTTAATATTTTTATAATTTTTTAAAATAATATTTAATTATCCACACATATAGGAACAAAAATACTAAATTTAAATTTAAAAGCCAAAAGGAAAAACATACTAAATTTAAATTAGTGGCTTCAATTCGCTTATTGTCTCAGTACCAGGTAGGTACCAGAGAAAGAAAAATAAATAACGGAGGCTTATCGTGACGCAAGGACACAAGCGTATCTGTCACGTATGTAGGTTGTAGATTCGAGCCTCGCTCGAGGAAATAAAACATTAAATATTTTTAAATGAAACATTAAATATTTTTTAAATAAAACATTAAATATTTAATATTTTCATTTTCTTCGCTCTGGTTAAAAGATAAAGCGCGGTGTTGAATTACGTCACATCCTGGAATGGAGTGTTTTAACACTTGCTTTCCAAGTTCCCTCTGCCTACCATGCCATGTGCGGAATATAACGTAAGCTGAAAATACATTTATTAGTTTTTGAAGCCTGTCGGGGCGCAGCGGCACAAGCGTGTGACTGTACCGACCGGTAGTGGGTTTGATCCCCACTTGAGGAAATTAAATATTTTCAATTTTACTCTTTAATGTTTTCATTTCTTCCCTCTGGTACAAGGCAAAACGGAGTGTCTTTACACTAGGTTCTCAAGTTCTCTTTGCGTACCCTGCCATGTGTATATATAAACAAGAATTCAAAATTACAGTACTTTACAATTATTACAATATTTTTTTTCATTCTAGCATATTTCATTTACTCGATTGGGATTCGAGTCCACGAACGATGGCGCCACCACGACTTGCCTGTAGAACAATGGAAATGAAAATAAATATAAGAAAAATTACCATACAACCCTGTTCCCAAAGCCGCTGACGCGTTGTCCTTTTACGGCTTGCACGTAAACTTTGTACTTTGTTTATGCGCGGCCGATTGAAACCAATGGAATGACCTGCCTTTATGGCCGTCTTTCTTTAAGCGTTTATTTGGACTTGGAAAAGGCGGGACTGGAACAATTTCGATACATATTCTGATGTATATTTGTTTATAAATGTTTTTTTGTTAGATTTCTTGAAAATATATAAGAAGTTTGCACGCACACATTTTATATTAAGAAAATTCATTTCAATTTCATAACTTACAATAAAAAACGCAAATAAGTTTAATTTAGCTAACATAGAAATCAAATTATTCACTTACTCAGCTTCACGTTTATCCCACCCACATTCCATCTTAGGAACTTAGTGTTAAGACATGCAGTTCCGATCTCCATTATCCGCTGAATTTGAGGCATTGCGTGTGGCAGAACTCAACGCCGCGATTAGCATTGTTACCAAAGTAAATAAACTAATAGGTACATTAAATATTTAACTTGAAAATATTAAATGTTTCATTTCCTCGAGTGGGGATCGAAGCCACAACCGAATTGTCGCATTTAAAGTCATGTGCTTGTGCTCCTGAGCTACGATAGGCCTCTAGAAATCAAACTGATTTTAGAAAATATACAAAAAGTTATACGTAGCAGTATTTGAATATGCGTCTCTAGAAAGCCATCCAAGACGGACAGAACAGTGATTTCATTAATTAAAAAAATGCTATCTATACATTTTTAAAATAGAAACTATAAAAATATTGAAAATTTAGATTGTATTTCTTTATTGCTTCTAATACCTTATTTATGTCTTCGTGGACAAAGTTAAAAAAAAATCAGTAAAAACTAACAATTTTCTAAAATTCATCAATTTATTACAAACATCATTTAATAATAATTTACTTGCATTTCCTCGCTCTGGTATCAAGACAAAGCACGGCGATGATTTCCGCCACTCAACACACACAGCCTATTAATTAGGACATAAAACGGAGTATAGACTGTCCTACAAATCAGGCTCCCTCTTCGTAACGATATGTATGTGTGAATAATTAAAATGGAAAATCCGAAAAAAATAAATTATATCAAAATACCCAAATATTTTCTTTGGAAATTTGACGAGATTGTTACACTAGAACAATTCTACATTCAATTTGGTAAAGTTTAAATCGTATAAAGCGTTTCTATACAGCAATTGCATTCGCCCGATACGGAGATACGGAGACATTGGTACAAGAGAATATATTCATTTAATTGCTCTGTAGTAGCGTTGTTCTAAGTTTTCAAGACCGCACCGCATGGACCGGAATGGCGATGTATGTATGTAACTTCATTTTGTGTATTTTGGATATGTAATAGTATAGCTTGGTTAGATGCTACTGTTTAGTTTCACGCTGTATCCTGCATATAGTAGGATAGGCCAAGGTACACTGGTGAACCTAGCGTTATAGCAATACTTAGAAGACGTATTTATTGAACGTTTAATGGATGAGAACTTATGGCTTAGTTAGTCAGAGCGCTTGGATGGATTCCAAGAGGCGCGGATTCAAGCCCGCAACGTCAAAACTTTTATACGTTTTCTATATTTTAATAAATATAAAATATAATATTTTAATAAATATAAAAAAATAATATTTTAATTTTAAGTAAATATTGTGTTGTAAAAGTTCTCCACTTTCTCACCGAAATTTGAATCTGAGTTTGATAACGTAATTCAACACCGCTCTTTGTCTCTCTGTGTAATTAATATACGAGAACATGATTAATTCGTCCGAATGGAGATCAAAACTACAACCGTGCTTGTAAGTAAACACTTCACTGCATTCCGATGACTTCAAAATGTAATATTTTACCATTAGAAGACTTTTCTTCGCAGGTCAAACGTTTTTTCACTACTCTATGTTTTGTCTGGAATACAGGTAGGTTAGAGTGTACAGGGGAACGATAAGAGAGGACTTCCTGCGGGAACGAAAAAAGGAGAGATATTCCGTTTTACTTCAAAATAACCAGGAACTGCATTGGAAAAAAAGAGATTTTCCATTTCACCTCATAAAAACCAGCAACTGCATACAAAGTTGCAGGCTAAAACAAGTCTTTATAAAAATAAGTCGCAAACCACAGAAACTACATAAATAAAATCTATGGCCACCGCCATATTGTATTAATTCTCTTAATCTTAACACATAACTCTTTTGTATCTATCTATTAGATTTATTTGGATTAAGTAACATCTTAACAATATTAACACTGACTACTGATAAAATGTGGTTCTGGCTGGATAAATATAATATTTCTATTATTTTAGGCTCACATTGTCTCCTGCACATGGCAAAGTAGGCAGAGAGAACTTGGAAATCAAGTGTTAAGACACTCTGTTCTTATTAAGATACTTCCATTCCCCCACCTATCACTCGTATTGGTAGATTTCATGTTTATTGGCAGAACTTCTCGCTGCGCTTTTGCCTTGCTATGAGGGAAGAAATTAATTTATTTATTTCTTCAAATGGGGATTGAACCCACAACCAGTCATGCTTACAGTATTCAAAATTTTCTCTTCCTCAAAAGATTGATCAATTGATAAATTAAATAAATGCAATTATTTGTGTAATTTTCTTTTTGTAAGCGCGGCGTTGAGTTCCGCCACTCAATACGCAATGCCTCAAATTCGGCGGAAAGTGGGGAACGGAAGTGGAACGGAGTGTCATCACACTAGGTTTCACTTCCGTTCCCTCTGCCTACCCTGCCTAGTGCGGGATACAGCGTGAAGCTGAAAAAAAAAATCAGAAGATAAAACGTAGATTGTATTCCAATTGAAATGAAACACCTTGAAGGGCCAATCTATGTAACATTATCTTAAAAATTTACTCACAAAAGATGAGTGAGAATTGACAAAAATCATTATTTGAATATAGATATGTATATAAACAATTCACAGTAGTAATAATGAAATCGAAACATAAATTAACAGTGTTGGAGGCAGCCGTCCGCGATGTAGTGGCCTGATTTATTACAATGTATAGAATACGCATATCGTACATACGTACAGTACGTAATATATGTATATTGTCGCAGTTTTTGGTCCCTTCATAATTATTTTTTTTAAAGTTTTGGTTAATAGAAGTTATATTGGCTTTTCACTAAGCGCAGTGGTTTCAAGTTCGATTCCCATTCGGTAGATTGAGTTATTTTTATTTTAAGCCACTTACCGAAGCCCAGGCTCTGTCTTATCTTCCATATGTGGGATACAGGTAAATACTGAAATAAAAACTTCTTATATAATAACTACTGGTAAACTGTGACTCTGACTATAGAAAAATTAGTGCTAAAACTAAAATTTTTATAACTTTACGGCCCGATTCTTACTAGAGCTATTTATTTTGGCTTAATAAAGAGAAAATGATTCATTATTTCCGAAAGAAAATAATTTATACGTACTTATTTGGAAAACCAAATTAATCCAAATTTTATTTAAATCTAATAAAAAATAAAAAGTTACGCCAACAAAAAAAATAAAATCGACAAAATTGCTAGAAAGCTTTTATTCTTTTAGCTTAATTTTAATTTTTAATGTAAAATGATATCGTCGTTTGAATACGAAAGTAGTTGAAAATAGTAAATATAATAGTGTAATTCAAGAGGGCGAAACCATGGGCAGGCGCCAGAAGCTAGGTTTAAGAAACGCTTTAAAATTAATAAAAATAATTAATTATTTCCTATTAGGATAATCCTTCTGTCTATTTCTCGGTCCATAGTCCATTTGACTATGGACTATATATGCATAATTTTTATATATATTTTGCATGAAATTCGCCGCGTAATCAATACCGAAAAGGTACGTAAATACATAATTACTTAAGAACTTAAAATATTCATAAATACATTCCCACAATAGAAATAGAATCCACAACCATTATACTTACGATCAGCATTGCCACTGCGCCACTACAGCCTTTTAAATAAAAAAAAATATTACATTTGCACTATTCTTCTCACTTGCATGTAAGGAATATATTTATAAGCACTGTTTACTTGTATGTATGTGAGTGTGAATTGTATAGGCGAGTGGGTTAATTGGTGGTGTATCGGATATGTCGAGGCCCAGTGCTAAGACAACGCAAATACAAGTCGTATTCTTCTTCTACGCGGAATAACGAATTCACGATATGTTATTTAGATTAATAATATCCTTTGGAATCTTTTATTTCGTTTTCTCGCTCTTCTTACAAAATTACGTGTAGAATTAGAATGTATTAAAAAAATAATAATGAGTGGAGAATGGTGCGTGCGCGGAGTGTCTCTAAACTCCCCCTATGGACGTAAAAGTGTGAACCTGCTCTTTTTAGCGTTAAGCTATATTCTGTATATAGCAGGGTACGGAGAGGGAACTTGGGAACCTAGTGGTAGGTCCCTCCGTTTCCATGTTAAGATACTTCCTTTTCTCACTTTCCACCGAATATGAGGCAATGTCGGAACTCTAAGCCGCGATTTGCCTCGATACAGATATTTGTTATTTAACCAGTCATAAATTAAAAAAAACATCATATTTTTTTAAATATTTAATTAACAATTCATATATAAAACAACCAGCTTTTTTATAAATTTGAGTTTATTGCTACGAAAATTTTATACATTTTATAGTACCACCTCCAAACATTCTCACATCAAATTACAAGCACATAAATAACGTATGGGCTGATCGGATCTTAGTGATTTGTAGCCCTATTTACTTATTTACTTAACCCACTGATACTGTCATACGGCGGTACACCACTGCCCTTTACTTGACATAACTAAATTACACATACTATCTATCGTCTAAGAAAATCGTAGCAACCCCTTATCACACATATTTTTACATTCATAGCAACCTGATTGCGTTATACTAGCACAACTTAATTAAATAAAGGTAAAAAAATACGCTTTTCTACGTTAAGCATAAGATTCCATTCATCAGGTCCTGGCTCCATTTTCAGACATGTTCGATGATTTCTTATTATTATACAAGCAACCCAAGCACGGCTTCGCCCGCCTTTATTTATTATAGCCATATTATAGCCAAGCTATGTAAACTCTTTACATAAATTAATAGTTTTCGTGTGAAAGAGAAGCAAATGTCAATCTTTACATACTTGCCCGTCTATATTTATATCTGCTAAGTTTGATGATGTAATTAATTAGTAAATATTACTTATAAGTTGTGTTGATTAAATAAATTACTTTCTTTTCATACATTTAATTTTTTTTATTTGCATTTTTGCATATAGCAGGCTGGTATCCCTGAAATAATACTTTCCATTATAATTATTTTATTTTAAACTATCTCTTTTGTCTTGATAGGAACTTGCACGTATGCCAGTGAATTTTTTTAAATGAGTCAACCCGTAACCAAAGTGTAAATACAAAAACACTTTTCATACATTTTATTTATATCTATTAGAAATTAAAGATAAAAATATGAAGCCTTAGCCGTGTGATTCTGGCTTAGAATAGGATCACCCTGGTACTGATGGTGTCGTAAGAGGTGACTAAAGTGCGTGTGGTAGAGTCAGGTTGCCAGTAATGGCAACACGCATGGGCAGACTCGACCGGATTATTACCACCCCCGGCATTTAAAACCGGCGTTAAGTAGTGGCTTTGGCCATTGCGTTTCGCATTAGGTAATGCCGGGCCCTGGTGCCCTTCCAATTTAAAGGACAGCAACACTCCTGTAGCTCCTCTGGAGTTACTCGGGGCCGGGGGCGACGGTGATCACTTACCACCAGGTGACCCGTACGCTCGTTTGCCGTCTTTTCCATAAAAAAAAGACAACAAATTTTACAATCTTATAAGGACTTATTAAATAAAAAAAAATCCAATTAACAAAACAGGGCACAAGAGTAACCCAACAAAATCATTTAATTAAGATATGAAATGTCAATCACATTAACGCACGACACCGCATATTTATCGTCATCATAAATCGCTATTTATAATATAATAAAATTTATAACAGACATAATCCCACTCATATAGCGTCTTAGCAATTCTACACACGGCACGTACTAACCTTATGTTTTTTTACACTTAACCTAAGTGCCCCAGATAGAAAATAATGAAAGACACTTTCTAATAATCATCTTAGAGTGTATTTTTGCAAGAAGCTCCTTTGAGTTCGTAAAAGCTCAATAACCATCGACATAAATAGTATTAACAACAATTGATTTACATACAAATTGCTTTACACAATATTGCTGACGGAATGGCGCGTGACGCGTGTCGACAGAATGTGGGGCCTCGAGCTGAGAGGACTATGCCTAAAAAATACTTAAATAAAACTATTATTTTTTTGTGACGGTCGTGGGTTCGATTCCCACAAAGGGAAAGGAAATAATTAATTCCCTTTTTATCTCATATTTTCATTTCTTAACTTCTGTGACAAAATGATGCATGGCGTTGAGTTTCTCCACTCAAGACATACGGAAATCAATACAAAACGGAAATTCGGCGGACAGTTGGAAAACGGAGTGTCATAACATCAAGTTTTATCTTCTATCCTACTATATACAGCGAGAAACATTAAAATAATCTATATAATATTTGTATAAACAAACGCTAATTCTCTAGCCGTAGAACGCATCTACCCTACACGGGGGTGTCTCACGTGACTCATGCTGCATATTATAAGAGCACCTGATTGCGCCTGATTTCATCCGATTCACTCATCTTATTGAGCAATCGCCTACAAGTTGGTATGATATGATTCGATCGCGATGTAATTTGCATCTACTTGCTTTTATATTATATCAATATAGGTAATATTCATATCGGATTTTGAATTTACGGGTTTCGTTTTTATTTATTTTTTGTTAATAAAATTTAAGTATGTTTTTCTTAAAAATATTGTATTAACTTTAAATGATGTATGATTAAAAAACCTTTACAGATAAAAAACAATGTACATAGTACACTGAGCTTTGTATACGCATAAAGCTATATAGTATATGAGTATTAATAAGCACAAGCGTGTGACTGTAACCGACAGGGTCTGGGTTCGATCCCCAGTCGAAGAAATGAAATATTTAATATTTTCAATTTAAATATTTAATGTTTCATTTCTTCGCTCTGGCACATGGCAAAAGCGCGGCGTTGAGTTCCGCCTCAACACGCAATGCCTCAAATTCGGCGGAAAGTGGGGAACGGAAGTGGAACGGAGTGTCTTAACACTAGGTTCCCGGGTTCCCTCTGCCTACCCTGCCTCGTGCGGGATACAGCTTGAAGCTATTTAGAATAATTCACTAAATACTATATTCTGTCCAAAAACTAATGAAAACAGAAAGAAAATTAAATCATTGATATTGGAAAAACCGACCTCCATTACGGTAACACTATGTATAATAAAACTGTTATCATAACATGTTTATTGGGAACATATTTACTTCCCTCCTGGCTATTATGTTTTAAGACATACTTACTTTAGTACACGTAGGCATTTTTTTAAGTGTAGTAATCGAAATTATTTTGTAAGTGTAGTAATCGAAATTATTTTGAAAAATACAAAAAAAACGATGTTTAACATCGATTTTTTTGTGTTTTTCTCGAGTTAAGGCAAAATTTGAATACGAGCCAAATTAAAAATAATCACTTATGTCATTAATGATGGGAAAAGATACTAAAAAAATAGTATTTCATTTAGTTGTTTCATTATCGTCGCCTCATTTGAACCGAACCAGTTAATATTTTTTTACTACACACATAAGATTCTAAACTAAGATAAGAGATGAACAAGCAGACTTGCTAACGGGACTTGGAGACGAGTAATATCGTAATAAATATTTGGCCGCGATTGTTCTCTATGCAAATAGAATGGACCTTATCTGCCCCAATAGGTACGATCACCGCATACGACCTTCTTTACAATAGAGTAGGGATAGAAAAACAATCCTACACTTTTTCTTACAGCGAAGAACAAGAAAAACAATCCTACACTTTTTCTTGGTGGTCTTATTTTAATGACAAGTCATAATTTATTGAAGCAATCATGATGCAGCGGCCTAAAGAGTAACTTTTAACGCGACAGTTGTTCTTTCAATTTCTACTCAAGGATTTTTCATTTACTGCTTTTCATGATTCAAACACATGGAGAACGAAGTGTTTTGAAATAAAGTTTCCTCTCCCCTGTGTTACCAGTCCTCTAACCCGCTTATTTCCTTTTAGCTTCTCATATATGGAATACCTTTTCCGCATACGAGAAGAAGCTAAAATAAATATCATAACTAATAATAATTGCAAATGCCGCTTTATCTTCTGACTGAGTATAGGAAAATGTTTTATTTTAATAAGAAATCATTTATTTATAATTTTATTATACGTTTTCTGAAGTAAATTTTCTATCTTTAGTCAAGTTTTTTTTTTCTATCATTAGTAATGAAAAATGTCTAAGATATATAAGTTTAACCTGAACACTTTTTTTGCAAACCATACAGAGCGTCCTTTGCAAATTTCATTTTTTCTTACTTATTATACAGAAAAAACGTATATGTTAATAGTCCAGCAATAAAAAGATACAAGTAAAGATATTCTTATATTATTAGGACAATAGCAGCGGGTTAAATGGAATTATCAAGTGGTTGCCTCTAATATGAGTAATGGTTATATAAATTGTAGTAATACATATGGTATATTTACATATAATAATATAAGTTGTTGGGTTTGTGATTTCTGATTATTCTGTTGTGTTTTACATGACTCACTTACATGTTAGTGTTTTTTCTTTCACTCCCTCATTCAGTTTCACGCTGTATCCCGGACACGGCCGGATAGGCAGAAGGAACTTGGGAACCTAGTGTTAAGACACTCCGTTCCACTTCCGTTTTCTATTTTTCGATGAACTTAAGGCATTGCGTCTTGAGTGGCAGATCTCAACGCCGTGCTTTGCTTTGTAACCAGAGCGAAGAAATGATGATATTAAATATTTAATTTGAAAATATTAAATATTTTATTTACTCAAGTGGGGATCGAACCCACAACCTGTCATTTACAATTCACTTGTGCCGCTGCGCCACGACAGGCCTCAAATATTTAAATTACATAAGGTATTTGTAAAATGTTAATCGAAATATTTTTGTTCTATTTTTAGACTTTGTCGATTAACTAGATATCAGTATTTAAATATTCTGTCACCACACCACATATACTCCGCTGTCTATTTTACAATATAAAATGCTTCCACTATGATATGTAGTGCGGCACATATTTTAATTTATACTTGAAAGTTATGGGTTCACTTTCTACTTATCTATTATTTTTGCCACTTGTACAAATTGTAGCATATGTATAAGCTTTGTTTCTGTAAAGTGTTACCTGAATTGGTTCATCGGCTTTTGCATGAAAGTAGAATAAAATATAAGTACATCAAAAATTTTTACATTTATAATATTAGTATTTACTTTCTATATTGCCAACCAATACTAATTGTATCAAGACGAGCAGCTGTAACTTTTATTTAAAAATATGTAGAGCCTAAAAAATAAACTTATAAACCTAAAAAGAAGTAAAATTTCTATCAACCTGTACCATTTATCTTCTAAGAAACATTCTACGAGACCATTCTTATCGGTGAGAATAAAGTACCCATTCGAACAATAAATTTTGCACCGTTTAATTTACGTATGTAACTTAGTTCTTGGGCATATTTAATGGAGTATTTAGCACTGCATCTGACATCTCAGTTGCACGCGGCTTCGTCCGCTGGAATTTTTTATTATATAATACAATATGCTTACATAATTGCTTAATCTATTAGTCTTTATATTATCTGATATATAAAATATATTACTGTACACTTTCATCTAAATCAGTTCAGTATTTCTCTTATGCGAAATTGGAAAAAAACATCCATCCCCAGAAACATTCACATTGAGACAAAATATAAATATACTAGACTTTAGAGCTTTTACATGTTAAACATTTTATAAATAATTATTACGTAACAAGCAGAGGGACCCTGCAGACCTAGTGCTAAGGCACTACGTTCTAATTAAGACACCATAGACATAGCGTATTTATTTGAGGATTTGTAGAACGTACATATTTTTATTTTTTTGTTAAACTTTCAGATACAGCCTGCAAATTAAAGGTCAAGCGTAAAATAGTGTTAAGATACTCGTTTTTTCCAAGCGCCAATAGCACTCTAAGCCGCGCTTTATCTTATGACCAAAATGAATAATTAAAAACAATTAAATTCACCAGGTGGGAACCGACTCCACAACCATCATATATACTCGTACAATCACAAACTCTACCATCACGCCATTTTAGTTTTAGTCACTAAAAACTGAAAAATTACTAAGTGTTTTGTCAAACAAAATATCTTATATACAAAATAAGGTGACTTCAAATCATAAGCCGGTACACAATCTTTACACAACCATTCCGAGTCAATGCCGGTAAGTGTTCATTAATCGCGGTGCATCAGAGTTGGCGATAAATTAGCGCGGTCGTAAATCGTAGTCCGCCCACATTCGGTCAAACTGTTATACTTTTAGATAATGTTGTTTCTTTCAGCTTCACGCTGTATCCCGCATATATGGTATAGGCAGAGGGAGCCTGGGAGCCTAGTATTATACCAGTGGAGTTCGTATCGTACTTTTATTCACCACTTTTTACCGAATTACGTATTGATTGTTGTTTCAAGATGCGTTTTTATAACTATTTAAAAATGGTGATATTTTATAACTATAATTTGACACTGTAATAGGCTTAATAGGCTACCTCGAGGGCAGTCGCGGCGCAGCGGCACATCGGTCATGGGTTCGATCTCCACTCAAGGAAATAAAATGTTTAATGTTTTCATTTCTTCAATCTGGTACAAGGCATAACACGGCGTTGAGTTCCGCCACTCTACACACAACACCTCAAATTCAGAGGAAAGTGGGGAAGAAGTAGAACGGTGTGTTTTGACACTAGGCTCCCAAGTTACCTCTGCCTACCCTGCTATGCGGGATACAGCGTTAAGCTGAGTGAGTGAGTGACACCTTAATATTATAAAGTCTCAATTCCTCAATTTATAAATATATAAGTATATATTTCAGTCCGGTAGCGCCACTTAACTCGAGAAAAGTGACGATTAAATAATTATTATATTTGCATACTGATGCGGGTACATTTATTTATATTGTGTTCTTACTGCAGCATATACCACGGTGGCCGTATTTAAACACTCTGTTCCCAACGCACGGCAATGTTTAGTTGATCCACTGTACCATGACGACTTTAGGCTTTGGACTGTCTGTATAGAATCTAGTTTTGGTTGTATGTTTATGAAAAATTAAAAAAATAAAAAAGATAAGACCTGTCGTCGCGCAGTGGTATAAGCGTGTAACTCTAAACGACAGGTTGTGGTTTCGATCCCCACTCGAGGAAATGAAAAATTTTATATTTTCATTTCTTCGATTTGGTAACAAGGCAAAGCGCGGCGTTGAGTTCCGCTATTTAACACGCAATGTCTCAAATTCAACGGAAAGTGGGTAACAGAAGCGGAACGGAGTGTCTTAACACTAGATTCCCAATCCTCCCTTCAATAGAGGAATCAAAAATTTCCACCCCGCAATGGAGGACTCAAAAATGTAACAACACAACATGTTTCTATGGAACGTTACGGACGTTCTATACAAATCAATAACTCGAGAACAACTTACAAGCAGGTGGTCTCTTAAAATCTACTAAAAGCGAATGTATAAACGAACTGTTTGTAGAGAACCTTCGTCAATTTAACAAATTGACCTCCAACTTCCAAGTGCCGAGTTCAGACCAACCCGCATAAAGCTAAGAATAAATTGGACTTGACGAAAACTTGACTTGCTAATATGGTTCTAAACAATTACAAGTTCACTGGAACTAAGATTTGAGTTACTTGAAATAATTAGCTAAAGCTTTAAAGCTTGTCGTGGTGCAAAAGCACAAGGTACAACTGTAAGCGCGACAGACAGCTGTGGCTTCAATATCAACTCCAGGATATAAAATGTTTAATGTTTTCATTTCCTTGCTCTGGTAACAAGGCAAAGAGCATCTGTTACTCGCAATACCTCAAAGGAAAGCGGCTGAAAGCGGGGAACTAAACGGAGAGTTTTAACATTAAATTCCCTACCCTACCCTACTACAGGATACAGCGTGAAACCCAAAAAATTACCTAAGCAAAAGCATCATTACTTTGTTGTCGAAACACTGTTCTCCAACTAAACTTGAAATGTTTCGTCTAACTAACTTGTGTAACTAAACGCTGCGCATTGTGCTTAGATTGAACCTACAACTGTCGTAATTACTGTCAAACGCTCCTACCACTGCGTCACGACGGTCTCATTTAGTAAATATAATATTACATTTATGCAAATCCGCGAACCATCCCCGGTAGTTGGATGTCCAGTAATACATATGAATGAAGCCCGATCACAAACTTTAATGAGTACCAAACGTGTTCACGTTGTACAGACAACTAAAGCTAACCGAACTATATATGTAGATATGTATATGTGCATACATATATAATTACTTTCTATAGATGATTTCTTTTAGATTTTATATATGTAGTTTTCTTTTATATCGTTGTCATAGTTCAGTGAGGTTTTTGATAGTGGAAGAACGAGAAAATGAATACATTTCAACTATTTCGTTTCCTAGCTTATTAGCAGTGTGGAAAGTACCTACAGTGTTAGGTTTCGCATATGGGTCAGATCAGATACAATATCTCGAAAATATTTCGGATAATGAGAAATAACATTCTATTTCTAGAGATAAATGGAGATAAAATACATTTGTTAAAACTATGTTATCTCTAATCTAACAGTAGATAACATTTTGAACCCGAAAAACACCGTTTAACGTTCTACGGCTAAACTAAGACGTATATTATAGATTTACTTAACCGCTTAAACAAAAATTCAATTCAAATTCAAACAACTTGTAACTTGAAACAACTTGTAACAACTTGTAACTTCTTATTTTATTCAAAATAAGAAGTTACAAGTTTCGTTTTTTGAACGTCAAACAATTTACCACCAGTTCACTAAAGTTACTGCCTCAGACCTGAGAAGAACCGACGAAAGAAACTCAGCGGGACATGTCTTTTTTTTTAGTCAAAACTTTACATTATATAATTATGTGACAATAATACATTTGAAATAGCCTGGAGCGAGCATTTTATTCCCAAGGCGTGTTATCATTTATAAAATCGTTAATTTGGTAATAACCTTTAACACACAAACGTCTTTTCACAACTTTTTTAAATTGTGAAACGGAAAATTCTGTGACTGCAAGATCAAATTGAATAAAAAACTTATTTACTTGACTCAAATTACAACTTGCACTTGTTTACATGTACGAGTAGGTATATATAAACAATATAACAAACGATTACATCAAAAGCTGGACGCAATCAAGAGCGAGAGAAGTCGGGAGGCGAACATTGCGGTTTAATCCCCCACACCGCGCGACACTCGAGAAACTTTTTAATTCGCTCCGCTATGGGAAATAGGCTGAGGGGTTGTTGAGAAAATACACAATAAACAATTTAAAAACATAGAGTATAAACATGATGTAAGAAAATTTAAGAATTAACGACTGCAAATCTTCGATTTCTGTCTTCTTCCATTTCTCACATCTTTCATATCAATACTGTATGTGTAGTATCAACACTAAGTCACTTGCAATATGAAAAAGCTCCTGCACACATATCTAAGTACAATATAAGCATTATTTGTACATTCAATATACATTATTATAATTAGTTAAAAATACAAAAATGTTCACCTATAAGTGAATAATATATCAACCGCCCCCTACACTACAAGGTGACAGGGCAGGGGGGCAACGTTAGACGCAGCCGTTTTTAATCCAGCCCGGGCCGGCATTAGCGGCAACTTTTCACTTTACCCACGTGAGGATTTATTACAATGCAGACAGTTATCGCGGAATTCAATGTGTGAAACAAGTTATTACGAGATTACTTGAATATCAAATTCGGCGGAAAGTGGGGAACGGAAGTGGAACGGAGTGTCTTAACACTAGGTTCCCAAGTTCCCTCTGCCTACCCTGTCACGTGCGGGATACAGCGTGAAGCTGAGTGAGTGACTACTTGTATATTATACTAATTTTAATACCACGGTAGTGGAGCTGGAATGTGGGAATTTGCTTAGAAAATATAGTTATAACTTTAATTTCAAGTTTCTTATAATCATCGAAGCATTTAATTTCAAGTTTTTTATAATCATCAAGGCATCGAAGCGCATTGGGAATATATTTGACTGCCTGTAACAATGGCCCTCTATCCCGAGTCAGACTCATTATATTTGCAACTTCACGCTGTATCCCGCAGTATGACAGACAGAGGTACCTTGGGAACCTATTTTAAATTCACGACGCTCTAGTTTACCCCTATGTATTCCTACTTTCCTCAAAATTTAAGACATTGAAGCCGCGACCATAGCGTATACGTTCCAAGTTCTATCCTGAATTATCGTACAATGGTGACAGGAAGTTTTAATCATTATTAAAGGAATGGAAAAAAGAACATAATGTTTGAAGGAGCAAATTTATACAACTCAATACCAAGGGATTTTAATGAAATTACTTCCTTAATTTTATTTAAAAACTACTTAGAGCACATATATTAAAATATTTCACAATATTTTAAGTAACTAAAAAATATATATATATATAAAATAATATTAAAAAAAAACTTTTAACGGATTACTACTGATTATAAATCAACTATGTGTAATTAATTATATTTCAATGTCAAAAAATCACAAAATAAATATTGCCATGCATTGTATAACAGATATTCATCAAAATAATACTCTAAAATAACTATCAGCGTGATCTCGACCTTATATTCGCTATTAGTTGTGCAAAAACATGTATTTAAGTTATTACTATATATTGTTATTTTCAATAAGAATGTGATGAAAAACAAAAATTTGTAAGTAACAAAATGTAAATTATTAATAACTAATTATTGTTACTCTTATTGAGTTGTTTATGGTAATATTTTAAAATTGTTAGTGTAAGTAAAATATTAATTATAAGTTGCGCTGGACGGCAATACGTTTTAAACATTATATTTATTATTTTTCTCAGTAAGTGAATTCTAATTTCTAGGACCTAATGAAAAACACACCGTTGTTGGGAAATTCCCACTCGGGGTAAGGTCCATTCCCACTGGGAATGGACGTTCTAACCTTAAGTTTTCAAACACTGTGCTGCGCTACGATTCAATACTGTAATCATTTTAAGGTCATACACGAGTATGACCTAATGACGTACTTGAATTATCATTAATCTGATGTCAATACAAAGTTATTTATTCATTTTGTTACAATCACGTTACTTTTAATGGCTATTATTATTAGTTATAATAAAAGTTCTATTCAGTTCTATATTACTTTTTTCTTAATAATTATATTATATAGACTGTTATTTTTTGGCAATTGTAGTACAGTTGTTACAGCGACTGCAAACACAACGGTTGTGGATTCAAATTCCACTCGAAAAATGTTTTTTTTTTATTTTTTTAATATATTTGCCGCGTTACTGCAAGCTGCAAGGTCATGATAATTTGGTGTCTTAATACTAAGTTTTCTCTATCTACACTACTATGCGAAAAATCCAATTATAGCATAATCACCTATTTTTAAGATACATCATTCTCCCTTTTCTATTTTTAATTTTATTTCTATTTTTTATTATATTTTTTTTTCGCATTTCCTCAAATAAGACGATCAATTTAATGTTTACATCTCCAATAAACATTTTGTTTATAATATACTTACAGCTACAGGAAAAAGTTAGCTTAAAATCGCGTAAGCCCCCAAAGTAAACATTGTAAAACACTAAACAAACTTGGTGCGAGCTTTCTTTAATAAATAAAGGAAATCAGAAAAACAATTCTACACAACCACCTATTCCCTTCCACGTTGTAAACGCGTTAAAGCTTCAAATGTATTTTGTTAGTTTACCGTAGTATATAGTAGACAAGTTTTGTACCTTACTAAAACCATAACTTATGTCTACAGTCGCTACGTTGTACTTACGTATATCGACGTTACGTTACGTTTGTCTATATATCCGTTACGTTACTTAACACTAGGTTCCCTCTACTTACCATATGTAAGTAGAGGGAACCTGCTGTTAAGATACTCAGTTCCCCACGCACCACCTAATTTACAAATATTGTGTATTGAGAAACAAGCAGTGTTTTGATCAAAGAATCTCTTCCTGCTAATAATATTAGTGTGATGCATGCTAATATCACGAAGCTGACTGTTTGGTAGAGTGCGACATTCTTGGGAAATCAGTATAATTAGACACTAACTGAAATATTGTTTTTTTTCTTAATCCATTTACCAGGCTTCATCACATTAATAATTTTTTCTTTTTTTTTTTTTTTTTTTTGAGGCATTGCGTGTTGAGTGGCGGTTACAGTCACACTCTTGTGCCGCTGCGCCACGACAGGCCTCACATTAATAATTTCGATATACTATTTAAACTCTGAGTCCTGTTGTGGAGTAGAGGCATAAGCATGTGCATTTAAAAGCGCCAGGTTGTGGATTCGATCCCCACTCAATGAAATGAAATATTTTTTATTTGAATAATATTTAGTGTTTTCATTTCTTCGCTCTGGTAACCAGGCAAAGCGTGGCGTTGAGCTCCGCCACTCAACACGCAGTGCCTCAAATTCGACGGAAAGTGGAAAATGTAACGGAAGTCTTAGCACTAGGTTCCCAATTATCTACCCTGCCCTGTGCGAGATACAGCTTGAAACTGATGATGATTCAAACCAGACCTCTTAGTTATTTTACTTGAACACACGGACAAAGCCACAGGTAAAAGTATACATATATTTAACGTAATTTAAAAATATATAATATTTCTAAATAATTGAATCATTTTATATCAAAAGATAAATTTACGAACGTTGATCTGTGAAGGGGGGGGAATAAATATTTGCCAGGCGTAATAAAATCATATCGTACCTGCCAGCTTTATTGGCGCGGTGCGAGCAGCGAGCGGAGCGCCCCCGTCATGTTTTGTAAACGGCAATATATTCATTGAGCGAAATGATGTCTTTATCTTTTTACCTAGAAACAGATATATGTTTATTTTGTTTTTGAGGCCATTGAGGCGCAGTGGTACAGTCAGCTGACGGTACATGCAGTGGTTGTAGATTCGAATCTTATCTGAATAATAATTTAAAAGTATTTTTTCATATAGCAGCTCTAATAGACAAAGCGCGAAGTTAAGTTTTGACATTCACCGCGCAACATCTCAAAATCTATAGACATTCTTCTAACCAGAGCTATTCCAAGATATTTACCACAATGAGCACACAACCCGCGACCACCGTGACAAATCCCCTCCCCAAATCCAAACAACTAGTTTACATTACACCAAAATATCGCTTAATTAAGCTTGCGATATCTTTACGTCACTCACTTTTCAATCAGGCGTTCCCACGTGCAAACAAAGTATCGCATGTTGATTGAACGAACCTGCCCTAATCAAATTTATGTTTGTTCGTCTTGAGAACATTCAACCGGGGGGTGTTCTACCACCCCACATCCCCGTGGAACCCTGGGGGGGCGTTGAAATTACTCCATTTACACTTCAATCCAGGTCGCTTGCCTGCCGGCCATTTTTCCCGACAATACTACCGCGCGTCGTCTCGCTGATTGAAACGCGGCAACACGCCGTCGAGCAAACACTGTGCTTTATGTCGATTAAATTATTGTACAGTAGGAGCTGTAACGGTGTGAAGGATGTTTTGTAAATGTGGGGAGACTGGGGAAAAATACAGCTGAGATAATAAAAAGCATCGTGATACAGTATCAAGCTGTGAATTCGACAGTTGTGGGTTCGATTTCGACTTGAGCGCAATAAGCGCGATATTGAGTTCCGCCACTTTGTACACAATGTCTCAAAAGTTTCCTGTGCCTTTTCGTATATATGCATTATAAAGCGTTAAGATAAAAAAGGATTTTTACGTTTTAGCGTTCGTGTTTTATTTGTAGTTTCAAATACTAATACTAATCTGCATTTTGAGGCATTGCGTGTTGAGTGGCGGGACTCAAGATGCAATGCCTTTAAATTAGGCGGAAAGTTGGGAACGGAAGTGGACCGGAGTGTCTTGACACTAGGTTCCCAAGTTCCCTCTGCCTACCCTGCCGTGTGCGGGATACAGCGTGAAGCTGACTGAGTTAATGATTCACTTATGTGAAATTAATTGTATAAAAGTTAAATTCGCTTTAAACTATCTTAAAATTATTTTTATAATTTCTGACATGAAAAGTGGAGTGTTTTAAGTTTAACGCGTCTGTTTGTGCCCCGATATGAGTGAACTGATTTGGGTATTTTTTTTTAAACGAAAGCCTTTGCTTTTTTTAACGAAAGCCTTTTGGCTAGAAAGGTTTTTGGCTGTGTTTATTAAAATCAGATCAGCAGCTTAAAAGTCACAAACACTTTGCCAAGAAGAGGTAGTGATTATTTGGGTTAAGGGTATTTAAATTGAAATACAAAATATTTCAAACTTAACAATAGTCTATGACTGCAGTTATTACCATAAGACGTTACCAGACACGTCTACACGCCACCTGCCACCATTAAAATTTCAATTACACGCCACTCCCAGGGATTAGTGTGTAAATAGTAAACAGTGTTTGCTCGACTGTTTGTTCTCACAACAGTACGTGAACGTTGACTTTCTAGTTTCGCTTTAAATTTTACAAGAAATTCATGGATATAGCTTTTAAAACATGTTAATGTTAACCGTGTTGATAATTGTTTTGGGTTCGACTCTCTATTAAGGAAATTAAATATTTTCATTTCTTCGATCTAGGAAAAGAGCAGTATGGTAATGTTCCGGCACAATATCTCGATATAATGCAGGAAATGAGGAAAGAAGTGTGTCCTACCACTGGATTTCCTTTGCGTACCCTACACGGGAAAATGCGTAAAGATATGTTTTTAGATATCGGTGACTATTTTTCTTATTATGGATATTACACGAAAACATAACAATGGAAAACGTAAGTGTCCTAAAGGTATCATTCCAAGTTTTTTCCATCTTCCCGGGCATATGGAAACATGAGGGCCCGGGAAACTACGCAATAAAGCACTCAAAAATATTTTTAAAATACAATATGTGACATGGATCCTAAAAAAATTGGCAACCACCACTTGTGAAACCAGTAATAAAACCTATAATCAAGGAGTCTATAGAAAATGCTATTATTTGCTAGTACCTATGCGAAGCCTGTCGTGGCGCAGCGGCTCAAACGTTTTACTGTAAACGACAGGTTGTGGGTTCGATTCCCTCTCGAGGAAATGAAATATTGAAGCGAGTTCCGCCGAATTTGACGCATTGTCTGTGGAGTGGCGGAACTCAACGCCACGCTTTATCTTGTTACCAAAGCAAAGAAATAAAAACATTAAATATTTAAATTGGAAATATTTAATATTTCACTTCCTCGAGTGGGAACCTCGAACCCACAACTAAACGTTTACCATCACGACAGGCTTCAAATATGTGGCTTAGCATAACTATAATCTCTATATATTAAAATATACCTACGTACTTACTACCCAAATTCTTACTTAAGCTAAAATAAGCTGTAATATAAAACGAGCCGTGCAGTGTGACCTACTTTCTTAAATTTCGATTTTGTATAGCGTTGACTGAGATCACCGTACCGCATTGGAAGCGTGCGACTATAAACGTGGTTGTGGGTTCGATTCCTACTTTGAGAAATTAAATATTAAATATTTCTATTTTCTCGTTCTCGAGTAGCGCTTAGTTCAAACACAGCTTTCAGTTGCTCAACACAAGCTGTTTTGCTAAAGGAGAAGTGTTTTGTTGGAGAATGGAGTGCTTTGCTATGTTACCAAAGGAAAAAAAATATATTAATTTCCTCGAACGCCGAATCCGTCCCATTTACAGTCGCATGCTTGTGCCCTTGTGCCACAACAGGCTTCAGCATGAATTTAAAAGATATGCTTATATAAACAATTGTAACAAAACTAAAAAATAAACTGACTCTATTCCTAGTAAAAACACACAAAGTTAGCTAAATAGAGGCCTTACGCTAGAAATTATGTTAAATAGCGACCAGCGAGCGGCCGACATCGGCAAAAACGCCTCATTGAATAAACCGCGTTCAAAAGTACTGAACAAAACATGCACGGTGTTTGCCGCTTTCCGCTTTGAGAGTTTTATTTTTTCCGTTTACTGTATCCCGCAACTGGCAGGCTAGAGGACACTTGGGAACCTAGTGTTAAGACACTCCGTTCCGGTCTCGACTTTCGTTGCATTGTGTGTTAAGTAACGGAACTCAACGCCGCGCTTTGCGTTGCTGCCAGAGCGAAAAAATATGAATATTGAATATTTTAATTATTTTATTATTCATTATTTTTTATTTTATAAATAGTTCTTGTTCATTTAGGATGGTTCGATTACGTGTTAAAAATTAAAAAAAAATAGACACTTTTACCACTACGCACCAAATTAAATATCAACCCAATAGTCCAGTACAACTTGAATATATAGGTATAATAGTGTAGTAAGGCAGAGACAATTTGTGTTAAGATTTATTTTTTTTTCAGCTTCACGCTGTATCCCGCACTTGGCAGGGTAGGCAGAGGGAACGGAAGTGAAACCTAGTGTTATGACACTCCGTTCCACTTCCGTTCCCCACTTTCCGCCGAATTTGAGGCATTGCGTGTTGAGTGGCGGAACTCAACGCCGCGTTTTGCCATATTAACAGCGGAACTCATACATATTTCAAAACGAATATCTGTTATCACTCTTATTTCACTTAATTTTTGATAAAAATATCTTACTTTAATATTATTATTTTACTTATTAATTAAGGAGGCCTCTCGTGGCGCAGCGGCACAAGCGTGTGACTGTAAACGACAGGCTATGGGTTCAATGGATGGTGAAATATTTAATATTTTCTATTTAAATATTTAATATTTTCATTTCTTCCCTCTAGTACAAGGAAAAGCGCGGTGTTGGATTCTGCCACTCAACACGCAATGCCCAAAAGTGGGGAATGGAACACAGTATCTTAACTCTAGGTTCCCAAGTTCCCTTTGCCCTCCCTGCCATGTGCGGGGTGAAGCTGAGTATTAATATAAGAAATCTGAAAGCTTACGAGGATGAGTGTTTCAAACACCTCAAAATAACACACAAACTACAAATATAAAGATAGATCTTTATAATTTTGCTGTAGTATAACAACAAATTTAAGGCAATAGTTTGTAAGCGAATACTTTAATCTTTTAAAAATAATACAGTCGAATGTGCCCAACACCATATTGTTTCGGTCATCGCAAAGAGGTCAACCCTTCGTGTAAGACGGCACCTCCCTTTCCGTGTCGCGGGCTAAGTGCAAAAAACAGAATCCCCGCTTATAACAGGCAGGCAGGCGGTAAGCAGCGTAAGTGTGATAGCAATAACTTTTCCCATAGGTAAGGGATCCCTTGGTAATATCTGTTTATTTATCTTTTTTGGCCCTTTTGTTTTGTTGAAGTAGGCAAAGAAGAAAGTGAAGTAGCTCATATAACATACAATGTTAGGTGGTGGCGCTTAACGCTGTACTGTACCTGACCATATGAATTTTCTTTCATTTATTTGAGGCATGTCGTGGCGCAGAAGTACTAGTTACAAGTTGTTGGTACAATCTTCATATCTTCGTCATGGTACCGACGTAATATGGCGTAAAGTTCTGCAACTTAACACGCAATGCCTCAAATTTGGCGGAAAATGGGGAAAGAAGTATCTTAGCTAGTATACTCCTATGCCTACTTTGCCATATGCGTGACTGTCATTAATAGTGGACAAAACTGTGAATCAAAGATTGTATAATACAGAATAACGTATGGCTTTAATTTACAAATGTTATTATAAAAAAATCAAAACATATTATCTCTTCATTTAAAGTCATCCCATTAAAAACAAAAGTTACAGGTCAAGGGCTATAGCAGAAACTAGAAAAGACTTCAGTAGAATAGATGGCAGATTACCTATTAAATTCGTGCTAAAGTGTCGATTCTAGTCGAGCACCATTATGATGTAGGTGGACTATGTATGAGGAGTTCTAAGTATTTAAAGTAAAGATTTAGAAAAAAGAAAAGGTCGAATATTACTAAACTATACTTAGGTAAAGAGGCATGTCGTGGCGCAGCGGCACAAGACTGTGACTGTAACCGACAGGTTCTGGGTTCGATTCCCAGTCGAGGAATGAAATATTTAATATTTTCAATTTAAATATTTAATGTTTCAATTCTTCGCTCTGGTAATAAGGCAAAAGCGCGGCGTTGAGTTCCGCCACTCAACACGCAATGCCTCAAATTCGGCGGAAAGTGGGGAACGGAAGTGGAACGGAGTGTCTTTACACTAGGTTCCCGGGTTCCCTCTGCCTACCCTGCCTCGTGCGGGATATAGCGTGAAGCTGAGTAGAGTAATACTTAGTTAAAATGTTCCATATACACGCAATGCCACAAATTCGGCGGGAAATGGAGAACGGAAGGATTTTTACGGAGTGTCTTAACACTAGGTTCCCGGTTCCCACCTGATTGTTTCATGTGCGAGATAAAGCGTGAAGCTGAAGAAAAAAAAAAACATAATTTAATATGGTCATCACCTTTTTGCTTCGGTTTTGCAAGGTCGTGTAAATTTCTAGAAGAGTTGTAAAAAAACATTTGTTGTGCCGAAAGTATTCAGCGGAATACATCAACATGATTTTATTTTTTAATTCTGAGCCTAAAGCCAACTGGTTTCTGGCTGCATCCCTTGCATATTCGGCGGGAAGAGGTGTACGTTCGACCAAAAAACACAAAAAAAAAAATTGTATTAGTTAATATAACTATATTATTTTTTACAGAATTAGTTATATAATTAAAAACGATGAATAATTGATGGCATAGGTATTTTACATATCGGCTGGCTATTAATGAATCATTAGGTAGATTCGGTATTCTTTTTAAAATGTTATAAAAGTAATGATATATAAAAAGGTAATAAAAAAAATTTATTATTTATTTAGTGATTACCTTAAGTGGCATTTGAAACGACTGGACTATTAAAGTAAGAAAAAACTGTACAGTTGAAATTCATTACTCTGCTTTACTTCCGCTTAATTAATTTAGTTATAAGTTTTACAAAACGAATAAAAATATTATTTTGTTTTCTTTTTATAATATTAATAAATATCTTGTGAAAAGACAAACTGTATAATGTCTCGAAAATTGGGGAACGGAGTATTTTATACTAGGTTCCTTCTGCCTACTGCTTTTCTAACCAATGTTATTTTCAATACAAAACTTCACAAATCTATAAAAAAAATATATACATTCTCGTTTATATTCAAGATTCATACATATAATACAATTTATGATCACATATTTACGCAGATTATTACTTACTTTTTTACACTTATATAAACGAAAGTCTATGTATTAGTGACACTTCTCTGGAGATCTTAATAAAATATTTTACATACAAAAACACATAAAATATATTAAAAACTTTTCAAATTCTTTCAATTTTCAAAAATTTTCATTTACAAACAAACATAAATAAATTCAAAGTATATATTTCTTACAAAAAAAAATTATATATATATATATATATACTTTCAAATAAGGTTTTGCTATATAATATTCCATACAATCTCAGCACATTTCCGTCGCACGGCGCAGGTGTACCCAGGTGCCGCCTTAGGGCGTGGTCACCTGGCAGGTACTTACCTGTTACGCCCCACGCCCACCTGCGATACGTTGTTTACGCGACTACGGTTGTTATGTATGTATTGTAGACCTTAAATGTGATATGATCTTTATATTATCTAACATGTGTATATATAGCAAGGTTTATGTTATAAGTATGGATGTTTCTTGAAGTTTACTATAGGTAAATAATTTCTTAATTTAAATATTTATATAATTCAAATCAAGTAAACGTTTTGATTATAGATGAATATTTCTCTTTTAATTTTGTTAAATACGACAGTATTTAGTTATATTTGTTTTATTTCATAAAAGAATAGTCACAGAGGCAGAAGAGTGCGACTGTTAGCGTGACAGGCTAGTATAGGTTCATTTATATATTGGCGCCAGTCATCACGCAATACCTCCAGCATCAGTGGTAAGTAGAGAAATGTGTTAATACAATCTAACTTTCTTAACACTTACTAACTTATAACGTCAAATGTAACGTTATATTTTAAAGCTGACTAATTTTCTTAAAAATGTTTATTTTATCTACATGATTTGTTTGTCCCACATGTAGCAGGGGGGTTAGAAGGAACCTTATATCAAGAGCATATGTATTCCACTTTAGCCCATTTTTGTAATTTGTAACATTACGTGATGAGTTATGGGGCTAAAATCAGCATTTTATCTAATTCCCCAGAAATACTATCGAACCCACAACCGTTGCATTGTAAGACACGTCGTTGAAACATGATGGCCTGAAAAATTAATATGTATACCTTTTTATGAGGGTATTTACGTGTTTCTGGGTTCGATCCCTGGTCGAGAAAATGAAATATTTAATATTTTCAATTTAAATATTGAATGTTTCATTTCTTCGCTCTGGTAATAAGGCAAACCGCGGCGTTGAGTTCCGCCACCCAACACGCAATGCCTCAAATTCGGCGGAAAGTGGGGAACGGAAGTGGAACGGAGTGTCTTTACACTTACTAGGTTCCCGGGTTCCCTCTGCCTACCCTGCCTCGTGTGGGATACAGCGTGAAGATTAAAAAAAATACGTGTTTGTAATAGTTCCCTACCACGCTGAAGTTCTAGAAGTGTCATGGTCTATATGTACCTACCGACTTTAATTTAAATATAGGTATTTAAATTTTATTATTTGAAGCCTGTCGTGGCGCAACTACACAAACGTATAACTGTAAACGATAGGTTGTGGGTTCGATCCCCACTCGAAGAAATGAAATATTTAATATTTTTCCACTGGAAACAAGGCAGAGCGCGGCGTTCCACTATTCAACACATAATGACCCAAATTCAGCAGAAAATGGAGAACAGAACGAAGAGTATTAACACTAGGTTCCCAAGTTCCCGCTGCCTACCCTGCCACGTGCGGGATACAGCGTGAAGCTAAGCAAGTAAGTTTCCTTGTATATATTATAATATAGTGATAATTATACTTAACTTAAAAAAAAAACCAATTCACTAACAAGTCTACATAAAGGTAAGAAGACACTTAACGTAATGAGTAGCGGCGCAGTTTTATAAACAACTTCTATCGCTAATTAGATCACAGCGTAATCACCTTAATGGCGGATGCCTTCCGTAGCGCTGATGCTTTTTTTGTAATACGTTTAGGTTTCGTTTGTGGTTTTTTTTCTCATTGTGTTATCATTCACAGAATGATAATGATAATAATGATAGGTATGACGAACGAAGCATTTTTTTTGGCTTCACGATGAATCTCGCACATGGGAGGGTAAGCTGAAGTAACCTGGGAGCCTAGTGTTAAGACACTCTGTTCTTATTAAAACACTCTCCTTATTCATTTTCCACTGAATTTCAGACATAGCATGGTAGCTCAACGCCGCGTTTTGTCCTTACCAGAGCGAGAAAATGAAAATATTAATAATATATTGTAATTCAAATTGGTTGTAACGCGGTAACATATATTTAGACCACACTTTTTCAAAACAATAAATAGTCGTAAATAAAAAAGCAATAATAATTTCGATAAACAATTAAAAGTAAACATAATCTATCCACTGCAATAAACAAAACGGTAAAAGAAAAACCATTACGGAATACAAAAACGTAAATCAAGCAAAAGAATCATTTTAACATTCAAAAATGGCAGCGCACCTCGAGCTCCTTTAATTTCGACCATCTGGCGATCACCTCAACCCTTCAAATATTATATCATAATAAAACACTAATTGCACAAAATTCCTTCCTCGATAAAGGCAAGACGCCGCTCTAATAATAAAATTAATTAATTAAAAACAACGCGGCAGTTTTAAAATCCTAGCAGACTACTGTCTCTTTTACTCATATTAAATTTTGTATTGGTGTGACTGAAAAGGAAGCTTAGTTGCATTTTGACGACCCATCGAATAAATATACGAAATGGGTCCTATATAATTGTGTGAAAACGAGAAAAGTTTTTCAATCTGCAATACAAAGACAAGATCCGGATCTGATATGGAATTAGTCACGATTTAAAGTGAATTGTTCAAGATATCGTTATTATAACAGCATCGATTAACCGTTCGTTTTGTTCTTTAGAAGAAATTGTATTTTTTCATATTAACTTCTAGAAGTTTGATTGGAAAAGGGTACCTTCATTTATTGGCGACAAATATATAGTTAAATAAATTAATAAAAAGAAATATATCAAAATAGATTAGTGACACTGTAAACATTTGTCTATGTTTTAAAAAAACCACAACACATATTAGATTTTTTTTATTTAACCTTTTAGGCCAAATAGAAACACTATAAAAGTTTTTTTTTTAATATATTATTAAGGAGAGTTCTTATATTACTCTTGCAAAATAAAAATATCGCTACATCTAGTAATTTTTGTCCGGACACCTTTTCTTACGTTCCAACAAAGCGGCTTTGTCTTATGATACAATGAAATTTTAACTTGGCTCTATTTTAATTTCAACTTGAGAATTCCTTATGTCTTCTTCAAAAGAATATTTAAGTATATCTTGAACCTACTACGTACTTTTTATATCCAGCATAAAAATAAAAAGAATATATAGAGACCTATAGAAATTCCTTCACGATATATTTTGTTTTCATCTTCACTTTTTTTCAGGTAAGATCAATCAGGTAGGAGAAATCTCAGTATCGAAACAATGTTTTATAGAAAAACATTTTCGATGATACAAAAATAATAAAAATAACCAATAATTTAAAAGGTTTAAATCTTAATTCAAATACAAAACTTTAATTACCACGAAAAAGCTTTCACAAAGCTCTAAATCAATACTTTACCTAAATAGATAAACTAATTCTGCCTCATCCGACAGTACAAAAGGGTTATTAACGAATACCAAAGAAACAAAAACCATTTAACGGGTGAGCCCTCTGAAGACATACAAAAAGTTTGTGGATCGATAATATGGACCTGCCTGTAAGGCCAATTAACGGACTTATCTCTCGAAATAACGCGATCAAATATAGGGAGGGAGGGGGAGGGCGAAGAAATCAATCTTCTCGGCAGGTTTGACTGGACAAATGATCTTTAGGGGGTGCGATACGACATAGACGATGTTTTAACGATTTTTTATCCTATTATATTTTTTTAATTTAAAAATTTGAAGTTTTTTTTAAACACATCTACCTACATCACCTATTATGAGACCGATTGACCCCATCATGTCTTAGAGTTATGTGACAGTTGAATGAATTTTTTTTTTAATATCGCCTTGTTTGTCTTTCACAAGAAAAAGCATGATGTTGAGTTTTGGCATTTAACACGTAATATTACAAAAAGTAAATGGAAATTTGGGAAAAGAATGTCGTAAACTTTTAGCGCCAGATTCTCTTTCCTAACACTTCTGTGCGGGAAAAGCGTGAAAAGCGTGAAATACATTGATTTATTTAATACATTCCATGAGCATCGTCGCTTATAAACGCTTAAGAACAGATCCAGTGGAGGTACAGCCGAGTCGACGCGGTGCGCGGTAGTAATTTAAATATCAAAACTAATTTAGCGAGTGGCGCACTTTGATTGCTGAATTAGGTGGCGGGTCGGAGAAAAATTACGAGCGCAAGAAAGGGTTGAGCGATCAACTGCTGTTGAATGGAAAATTTTATTTAATATATTGAAAATTGAATTTTGCGGACCATTTGTGGTCTATTTTGAGGTAGATGAGTTGTTTTAAAAAATATATTATCTATCTATATTGTTTTTATTCTTTTTTGTATATTTCTTATACCTTAATCTTGGTAGAGGTCTACTTAATTTTGTTTAAAAGGCTTTTTCTACAGACTACATAATTCAGATTACAGTAGATATTATATAATCGAATTAGAAAATTTTGTGAAACAATCGTAATTACGCTTTTCTTCTTTATTCTAGTTATGTATTTTTTTTATACATTCATTCATTAACGATATTATTTTTTTTTTCAAAACATACTTATTAGAATACGTAAATTTTTGAACGTGAAGCGAGTCTTGAACTAACGTCTCTTGAATTTCATACGTCCATCCTCTTGGACTCCAAGATCTACGGGCGTAAAGCTCGCTGTTCAATTTTACCAGGTTTTCTAAATAAATATTTTCTTTCCTAAGTGAGAAAGAAATAATAACTTAAAAATGTTAAAATTATTTCCTAATTGTAATTTCAAAACAATAACAATTAAAGTGAATTTTAAAAGACGGTAACCTCTTTCTTCAGACCCCACTCCTAGAACGAAGTCGCCGTAACGTCGATCGTCTCATAATTAACAAAAATCGCGCGGCATTTCGTTCGCTATCAAACTTTCCTGGAATAATAGAGATTGTTGTCCATACAAATATAAAGGCTATTTGTTTTTATAGCTTTACTCTGCATCACATATATAGGGTAGGCAGGGTAGTCAGGGTAGGCTGGTTTTCCGGTACAGTGTAATGATTGATTACACTGTACATGGAGTTGTTGGAAGGAAATAAAAATAGCGTTGTATCTTTTTAATAGTGCGACGATTATATATAAACCTTTTTTTCCTCTAAGTAGGAATCGAACCCACAACCATCGCCTTTACAGTCAGAGGCTATTTCTGAAAATAAGAAATTTAAATGCTTCATAATGGGCTGAATATGTTTGAAAAAAAAAATCTGAGATTTATGATTATGAAATCTTTTTAAAACATGTTATTTTAACATGTTTTAAAAAGATTTTGTCTCATTCTTGGTGTCTCATTCATAGTGATACATGGTGGGAACCTTGATCTTTACACTAAACACATTCGGTCTCCATTAAAAAATCCCTTTCTCATTTTCCGCCGAGTTCTCGAAGCGTAACATGTTGAGTGGAACTCAACTATACGTTTTAGCTCGTTACCAGACCACGTGAGGAACTATTATGTTTTATAACGCAATCAGAGTGGAAAATACATCTTTACCACAATACCATCAAAAAATATAAATCACCAATAATGATTGCAAAAAAATAACCATGAACTATAATTACCATAAAATTATCGTTATGATTTGCCAATTATACAACACATAGCTAAGCTATACAGAAGTGTGCACCAAGACGCGACCCAGAGAGCGTTCCAGTTAATTTGTTTTCCTCCAAATGACCGGCCCTTAATGAGAATTAAGGTGTTTATGAAAAGGGCGATAATGGAAGGAAAGTTGATTTCATTTCGGTTATTAATGAATTAATGACGTCTGTGACTCCGCGCCGGTCGCCGTCGACTTGGAATTTATCGTATTCGGAAATTGCCGCCTTCGTTCTACTAAACTTTAGAACCTACCCATTTGTGTTGGAAAATTCTTATTAATAATACAGTTGACTGATTTACAACATATATGTACTTTTATGAGTGATATTTTTAAATGAAAGACAAGATTAAAAAAAATTGAAGTTTATATTTATGGAAGCTTCAAAAAAGAAACGTATTTTATTGTTTTATTTATAGTTTAGCGTTCTGTTATACACGTATTAAGACATCCCATTTTCTTATTTCTGTCCAATTTATACTTTGCGGATTGAATGATCGAACTCAATGCCTCGTTTTGTCTTCTTTCCAGAGAAAAGATCAATCGCCTAAGAAAAATTATAAAAAAATATTAAAAATTATATACCTCCAAATAAGATTAAAATATAGTTGCATCAATTTAGCACATCTTATCACCAAATCTTAATTCAAACATAAAGAGATCATTAATTCTTGACAAATCAAAGATCCAGTACATCATCATGCTCTTATATAAATAAGTATTTAATAAGATTCATAAAAGATAGACGTCTTATACCTCACGAACAATGAAGTAAAGAATTCTGCAATCTAAACAATAGGCGAGCATTAAGACGAGCAAATGTTTGGTAACTCGGACAAACAGAATAATTCAGTGGAACTCAATGGAACCTCAAAGCGAATCTTAAGGCAGACGCAGTCCAAGATTTTTCTTACATTTAGCTGTGGTAGGTAACATGTTGTGAGAGAGGGGCGATTTAATTTTGTATCTACAAACTTTATAATAGATACAATATTGATATCAGACTTATACATAGATATACTTAAAATAACGCAAGATTTGTGAAATGAGTAGAGAGTAAACAAGAAAAAAATATATATGAATGTTGTAATTGAAAAAATCGTGGAGCAGGCGGCCCTTGCGGATTTAACTGTAAACGACGGTACGGTGATGAGTATCACTTGAAAAAATCATATATTTTATATTTAGTATTTTCTGTCCTAAGTGTGGAATAACACTTTAAAACATAGTAAAAAATCATATATTTGCCATATTCAGTTCTTTGTCTATGCCTAAAGAGTTTAGCGGAAGTGGTAAACGGAATTTACTTATTGGAAAATGGACAATTTCAACAATAGTTTCCCAGGTTCCGTTTACATACGCTGCTGCTGTGTAGCACATACCAATATCAATCACATTTGACAACGAATTTTAAGCTCACATTAATATTACTACTTTAACTCAAGTATATCAAAATCTACTGTCTGTCTAGTCTACATAACCCGTGGCTACACAAGCGTAGTTAACCTTTGGATATAAAATGCCCAAAATAAATATATAAAGCCTAAAGTGTGACTGTAAACGCGACAAGTTGAGTGTTCGATCCCTACTCGAGAAAATTAACTATTTAATATTTTCAAATTAAATATTTAATATTTTTATTCTTCTTAAACATTTAATATTCTTCCTTATAAGGCAAAGTGCGCCGTAGTGTCTCCGCCCGCCTCAAATTCGTCAGAGAGTGAGGATTGAAACGGAGTGCCTGAACACTAGGCTACCAAGCTCTCTTTACTTACCCTGGTATGTGCGTTAATTTGAAAAAAATAAATACAGTAAGATATATCACCAGGTTCAACAGGAAGCGTACATTATTATATTAAACATAGCAATTATTCAGTAAAGTAATAAGAATCATCATCCACAAATTAATTCCACCCTCTTTTAATGTTCAAAAATCACGGCCTCTAATTAGGTTTTAATTGGTTTTATTGAGGCCAGTAATGAAATAACGGCCTGCCTGGACCTGCAGTACCAGACCTGTTTTATTACTTGGAACTTGGAAGTTTACGTTTTAGCGTCCATAGGCGGGGCGGTGTGGTCTGTGCGTAATGTTGAAACTTCGAAGGCCGAATTTCATATTTTGACTCTTATTTGATTGTTTCGGTATATTACTTTTATTGGCGTTTGCTAAGGCAGTTGTTGCTAATGTTATCTATAGTTTGTTAGAATGTATGGTTCAAATTCTATAAGGATCTTCTTCTTTGAATAAACTTATTAATTCGAAACTGATATAAACATGTATTTGAGTTACTGTAGTTAGGAACATGTTTTGGTTTTTAATTGCGAAAAGAGAAAGCAAGCCGAACTACGGTAAGCGGAAATATAAAAGGATGGCAAGCGGAATCTTCAGCCATGGACATCTACAACTTAAGGAAATTGCGGATATATTGCTAAATAACATTCTAATGCTTATTATAAATGTCAAATAACAATTTAGCTATATAGGCGGCGTTGGGTTCTGTGTCATCACACACAATGTCACAAATGAAGAACAACGGAGTGTCTTAATACTAGGTTTCGTCAGCTTACCCTTACTATACGTGGGATACAGCGTTAAGCCAAAAAAATATACCAATTTAATTTCGCTAATTTTCAAACCAAAATTAAATTGAACGAGACTTTCTATAGTATTTTTGCTGAATGACTAAGATTTGATTTTTTCCTAGTGATCGGTAATCGGGGAACTCATTAGGAGCGTTGTTTTTTATCTGCGGGTAATGAAGCGTACAGTGTCGTTAGGACGACAGAGGAGGCCAGGTGACGGTTTTTATATCTTCACTTTTACGATCGCTATTAATGCATCATTTAATTTTTCACCGTTATGATAGAGATAGATATTAGAGAGAGGTGGATATTACTGACGTAAATGGAAAAGAGAGGTTAAAGGTTTCAAAAACGTTCAAATCCAGATACACCGCGTTTATTTAAATAAGTAATCCAAAATCCCAATATGTCTAAAAATGAGCGAAAAAATATGTTGGTTTTAAAAATATAGTGATTTTAATATTTATTTTAAAATAATTTGGCATTTGCTTAAGGCCTGTCGTGCCGCTGGGGTGCAAGACACGCGTGTGATTGTATACCACCATTCGAGGGAATGAAAAAACCAAATATATCTATATATATTTTTTAATATTGTCAAAGAAAATAATTAATGTTTTCAAGTTAATTATATTTTATTTCAAACACAATATTTAATAATTTCAAATGGATCATATCATATATAATATTTTCATCTTTTCGCTTGACAAATCGCAACATAAACCCCCGCCACTCAACATGCAATGCCTCAGTTAAGCGAAAAGTAGGGAACGGAACGGAATGCATTAACACCAGGTTCCCAAGTTTCCTCTGCTTACCCCAGCATGTTGAGGGCCTTGTGTATGACGCAGCGTGAAGCTGGCTTTTATAACAAAAAGCTAGAAAATGTATCAGCCCTTATAATTAAATGCAGTTGAATGTAAGTAAAATAATCAAAAACGTAGCAGTTTATAAGAAACAAAGTAAACAAACAACAAACATAAATATTTACTCCACATAGCAATATGTACTAGCTGTGCAAAGAGACATCGCGTCAACCAAACCCAACTTACACTAAAAGCGTATATCATTTAAAATTCTCTACAAAACAAATAAAAAAAAAACGCATTTGGTTTAACCAACAAAATGAAACATTCTATGAGTGATGTTCACAAAGTTGTTGCAATCGAGTTACAAAATATACAGCTGGAAAGCATCGTGATTACATTCAAAGTGAAGATATCCAAGTTTGCAAATTAAATATTATTTTTTCCCGTCGGACCGACTCGTGTACCGAGGTTAACTAGTTATATAAAGCACACGAGCCTTTAATATTCGCCACTGGGCGTCTACAATTAACGCTTGAACAATTTCATAACTCGACTTCGCCTTTGAGCTCTGAAGAGAGAAAGAATATTAAAAAATATATCAGCGACTGTAAAAAAAAACAGGCGGATACAAAGAAGTAATTAGATTAGCAGAAGTCCCGTTCAATCGGATCCCGTTCCTTTGGTCGTTCGTGCTCGGTTGGTTTTTTTTTTTGTTATTTATGTTTTAAATATATTTTTAGTTATACTTTATATATATATAGAGTTAAATAAAATAAATTATTAGTAATTTTCTTGCAAAGTTTGATGATCAATGATAAACAACAGGTGTCATTGGATAGAGCACAGCGTTTGACTGTTAATAATGAAAAGATTGATTTTTTCTTATTTAATTTCCTCATCACGTTAACAAGACAAAGCACGGTGTTAATTCTAGTCATTCAACAGTGTTCCACGTCTTGAAAATGTGGATGATGCGTGGTACACAAAGTATCTTAACATTATGTTAGGTCTACCTACTGTACGACTAAGCGTGATTTTTTTAATATTATTCTTAAACATATCTAAAAAGCAACAAAAAAAATAGTTTTGAACATATATTATAAGAAAAGTCATATAAAAAGTTATTTGAGTGTCATAAGAGCGTGGACAATCAAATTACTTAGCTATGAGTTCGACAACCCGCGCCCCCAGCGGGTCGAGGTATCAGCGCCACCGCCCGCGGCGCGATCATACCCATCCCATACATTTTATATTTGCTAGCGTGCAATCTTGATGCATTTGGAAACCTTAGGATAAATAAATACGTATGTATGTATCTATGTATTTACATACGTCTATTTACGATTTGACGTAAGAACGTCTTATAAATCAATAACCACTTTCTGCATGCACTAAATAGTATGACTTATTGACAATAAGTTCCGCTTGTGAGAGATCTTAAGCGAGAAGGCAGAACAAGCGATAGAGAGACATGATCAGCCCAAGTGTGTGCGGTAGAAGGTTCTATCTCTCAGCTGTGTCCCGCACAAGGCAGGGTAGGCAGAGGGAACTTGGGAACCTAGTGTTAAGACACTCCGTTCCACTTCCGTTCCCCACTTTCCGCCGAGTTTAAAGCATTGCGTGCTGAGTAGAAGTAGGTTACTAGTAATTTATCTGTATAATTAGTGAAAAAAAAATAGTTTTTTTTTTATTTGCAAATAAATATAAATTTATAATAAATACGTTCATATCATACAAAATAATGATAATTCAATACAATTAATAAAAGTATGTTGCATTCCATCAATGTTTTCTAATGACGTCATTACGTAAATTAATCGTTCGTAAATTGACTTAACAGATAACACGTTTCATGTCTTCTTAACGTGTCCATTCATTTTGATTATAAATCTCCACATGATTATTCTACAAAACGTCTTAACAATCAAACTAAAAGAAATACTAAGCCACCAAGGCACAGTGTAAAAAAATAGTATCGGGTCCTACGCGAGGAAATGAAATATTTAACATTTAATTTTTTAGTTTTGGTAACAAGGCAAAGCGTGGCGTTGAGTTCCAACAGACAATGCTTCAAAATTAACTGAACATAGAGCACTGAATCGTCTGAATTGGAACGTGATATCCTAACTCTCCTGCGCCCTGTCATGTGCATAAAACCTGAATAAATATAAAATATAGTATAGATATTCATACAGCATTACATTCAGGAGCGTATTATCTCCAAATCACACCATATCTTTATCACATTTGTCGAGATTGAGTTTTTATGTAAGAACACCTCGCGGCATAAGGGAGGTTCTCTTTATGTTCGCCGATGGCTACCAATAGATTTCAGGATTCCGCTGTCACCGGCTTTTCTAGACATCAAATCTCCGAATATAAGTGGCAATAAAAGTAAATAACTTTTTCACGTTACGTGCTTATAAGGCGAACTATTTCTTAGTTGCAGTCATTTTTAAAGATAGATACTATATGGCTGAGGTCTGTCGTGGAGCAGCGGCACAAGCGTGTGGCTGCTAAGATAGGTTACGGGTTCGATCCCCACTCGAGGAAATGAAATATTTAATGTTTTTAAGATAAAGCGCGGCGTTGAGGTCCGCCACTCAACACGCAATGCCTCAATTTCAACGGAAAGTGGAGAACGGAAGTTGAACGGAGTTTTTAACATTAGGTTCCTAAGTTCCCTCTGCCTACCCTGCCATGTGCGATATACAGCGTGAAGCTGAGTACTGTATGGCTTAGATGGGACCTGTAACCCTGTAGGCTTTTAAATAATCTTGAGAGATGTACGCGTATAAACTTGATTATCCATAAAATACAAAGAGAGTTTCTATAAGCCCATTCCGTTCTGTTTTCTTCTTTGAGATATGTACGAGATACCCAAAAATACGAATATTTTTAAAACTTTTTATCATTTTTATACACTACATAATGTGCCAAAATCTTTAAATTTCGCAAATTAAAATATGTTTATTCAAAATAAGAAGTTATAAGCTTCGTTTTGTTGAACTTCAAATCATTTACCACCAGTTCACTAAAGTTACTGCCTTAGACCTGAGAAGAACCGACGAAAGAAACTCAGCAGGATTTGTCTTTTTTGTTAACCAAAGCTTTACTTCATAATTTACTCATAAAGCACAGTGATATCCATCTAGGTACTAAGTTCAGTAGGCCAATAATTAAAGAGATAAATAACTCGTGCAAAACGCAACGCAGTTAGACTTGGAGCGACGTGTTCAAAACATGTTATCTAACATCGTTTACTATTGACAATGACCTGTGGTGCCTCTTCTTAGAAATGTGTGATCAAAATAATAATTGCATAATGATACTGGATGACTGGTTTATAGAAAGACAAACAGATACAGGTTGTAAAGGAAGATGGAAAATGTGATTCAATTATTTTAACTCTTTATAGCATACGCTGAAATTTTACTTTTTTCATATTGGCCATTCATAGAAAATTCTCAGCTTCACGCTGTATCCCGCACTAGGCAGGGTAGGCAGAGGGAACGAAAGTGAAACCTAGTGTTATGACACTCCGTTCCACTTCCGTTCCCCACTTTCCGCCGAATTTGAGGCATTGCGTGTTGAGTGGCGGAACTCAACGCCGCGCTTTGCCTTATTACCAGAGCGAAGAAATGGAACATTAAATATTTTAAATTGAAAATATTAAATATTTCATAGAAAATTATTTCAATGTATATTTTTTTTCGAGCTTTTTATTGTACACTTGTGATTTTACTGAATATATACAGAGTGTATCTCGATCGGCGGATCTTCAATGGCCTATGGGTTGAGAACCTCGGTACCTTTCCATTTCACCCCTTTATGTTCAGCAATATCTCAGCTGATATTCGAAAATTGATGATAAAAATCGAATTGAATACTTGGATCTGCGCTAGTTATTTTTTTCTTCGATGGAACTCAATGATAGGCCTTCTTTTATACCATACTAATTTTAACTAACGGTCTATAAACATTGGTAATAAATCGAGATAAAAATCTATTTTTTAATAATATATAATACAAACCAAAAACTACACGCTGCATTTATGTAGGGTAGGCAATAAAAAAATAAATTAAATCACTCTTTTCTACATATTTTACTTAATTAATTAAACTTCAAGACACAACGTATTCAGAAACGAATCTTAACTTTGAACCTTAAAACAAACAACTCATATTACGGCCATCAAAACAAGTATTTCTGACGTGAATTTCGTGTTATTTTAATATTAACATGTAGATATTATGAGATGGTAAAGCGCGTAATAGATGAACCAAGCTCCATATTAAATGCGTAGGTATCGACGTGAGTAAACATGTTTACACAATAACTGCCGTGTAACAAGGAAAATGTTGATATCATTCGTGGAATTACCTACTGGTATCAATATCTTTATAGGTATGAGCATTTCTAATTACAGTTAAGATTAAATTAATTAAAAAATATTATTATTATTCATGTTCATGATGTATCCCGATAGGTAGATGGGTGGAATATATGAAATTAGTGTTAAGACACTCCTTTTTGATAAAGTTTCTGTTCTCCACTTTCTGCTGAACTCCCAGAACATTGCGTGTTGAGGGATACAACTCGATACCGCGCTTTCCTTATACTTAGTAGAGCGTGGACATGATAATGTTAAATAATTCATTAGCCTGAGTGGGAATCGAATACACAAAAGTCACGTCGACCACTGCACGCTTTTACCCTTGCGCCATAACGGTCTCAAAAAGAAAATCTAGGATAACACAATTTAAGTACCACCATCCTTTCCAACTACCGACCACCAAAACACGGTTGCTAATAAAATTTATCAGCTCTGTCTTACCTTACTGATACGTGTCGGGCAATTTCCCATATGATTTGTTCATCCTTATCACAAGCTCATAAGAAATATTATCCTTTACCATGGAATTTCGGGAAGAATGGGATATAAAAAGCGAAGACAGTTGAGATGATCTAAATAGGGCCGGTTTTATAGCTAGACGTGACATCGCTCTGGGGACGTATCAAGGTAACGGTACAGATAGCCCAAGCTGCAGTTTAGTTAGCACATTTAGCCAAGATAAATGGATAACTTCGAATCATTGTTGCTAACAATTTGACCAAAAGTGGCTTTTTAATAATTTTTTTTTCAGTTTCACCCTATATCCCACTCATGATAGTGTGAAGGAAGTGAAAAGTCGGAAACCCTAGGTGAGTTAAGACACTCCATCCCCATTAAGACACTTTCGTTCCCCACTTTCTAAAAAGAAAAACATATATCAATTTATGTCTTATTAATGTACCTATCATGAGTACAGGACTTGTGCATGAAGATTATATTTTTTCAATCCCCACTCGAAGAAATGCGACATTTAATATTTTCATTTTCCTCGCTCTAGTAACGAGTTGTAGGAACGGAGTGTCTCAACATTACTTCCGTCCTTGACACTACGTCCGTTCGTACTCCTTTTAGAAAATATTATAATTATATTTTAAATAATTAAATTTTAATAAAAAAAGCCTACTCAATAAACGTTATCTTCTTACAATTACGATCACCTTTCCCTAATACCCCAACACTTACACAAATACAAAATGACCATTGATATTAAATTAAACAATTTCGCCTTTGCATGTCTGCATTGATAAAGGATTTAATTATTGTTTGAAATCTCATGCGGCGTGAGGGTTCAACGGAGTGTGCTCCAAGATAAATGCATGTGGGGGCGCAGGTGCGTGCGACCGCCACCTATCTCATCTACATCGGGCCTGTGCCGGCCTCTGTTACCCCTGTGGCCTTCTATGTTCTAATAGAAATATCTGACTTTGAAATTGTATTATATTGAGGCCGGTCGTAACGCAGGGGCACGAGCGTGTGACTGTAATCATTAAGGATGGGAATTCGACTCCCGTTCAACAAGATTTTATATTTTCATTTCCTTATCCTGGTAACGTATTTGGAAAGTTTCATCTAAGTATATCCGTTTAGTTGATTTTGCGTGAAAGTGAAAAGAACATTTATATTTACAAAATTAGTACGTTAGTTAATTTCTCATACTACAATGACTTTCAGCAGGAATGGCTTTCATTTGCTATCTGAACTACAATTTAATTACATCAAAAGCGAAGCTCAAGTATATAATTAAAATAATTTCAACTTTATTTGCTTTTCTTAACACGGTCCAAACAGTATTAAAAACTGGGTCAAACAGACTTGATTTAATATAAAATTAACAATTTACTGACATATGGCAAGCCGGCCGCGAGCGCCGCCGCGACGCCTGCCGCTTGTCAACCGCACTAATTGTTGTTCATAATTTGTTTTGAGCGTCCGCCGCCGCAAGGTGATATTTTATCCTGCCCACATTTAAATGTAAATGTTCAAACTTCCCGGCTCCGACCATCTACCTACGCACATAATTTTCTCTTGTCCGACATATTTTCGACATCGCATTTGAATTTTAATATGTTTCCTTCCGAATTAGAATTACAATCGGCCTCCATTGATTACGTCTTTAGGTAGTTCTTAGGTAGGGTCCTTAATAGCCATCGGAATTGAACAGAACGTGAGTGGACAAATTGGGCCGGCCGGGTCAAGATAAGGGCGAAAGGGAAATGTTCATAAACAACGGCGACTCGGTCCCAATTAATAAAGCAACGAACTGAAGTAGCGCAATTAATTCTATGCCTTCGTAGATTTTAATAGTTCGCATAAATCAGAGCAGCGGCCGGTGGGTTAATCGTCGTTTAATATGCCGGACTCCGGAGCGGCCTATCGAACTATCTTCTAACAATATATTGCTCGCCAATCCTAGATAAAGCACGATACGTGGACTCGAAGATACTGCCACTTTTTTTACGTACAACCTTATTACATTATTGGTTTATTTTTTCTTTAATGTATATTATTGGGTCTCTAACTAACTAAATGAAGTAGATTACTATTAAAAAAATAAATTATAAAAACAAATATAAAAAAAATGTTTTTCATCAACATTATTCTCTAAATCTGCTCTCAACGTGTTAACTGGCTAAATTATACAACAGCAAACTTTATTCCACATAACCAAGCACGTTTAACTTAGGAAAGTAATCGCTGGAACGGTGAACGAGATTGTCCTTTCAGATTCAATTATATTTCGGACACTGGCTGGAGGTAGCCAAACTCAATTGCAGCTAGACTCCGCGTTAAGTGGTTATATCCCCTAACAGGAGAGGGGTGAATGGACACTAAACACAAGGTGTCAGGGGGCAGTAGTTGGGGGTGGGGGTGAACCTCGGTATATTGAATTTGCGGGGAACAACTCCCAATTGTTATCTGCCGCTGCAAGGTCGCTCTCGCAGGTGGACCTTTCTTTTAAGATAGCGTTTTGTTCAATTTATTAAATTATTCTTGTAACACGATTTTGGGTCTTTCTGTATTGGGATTATAATTCATATTATTGTTGTAAAAATTGTGAATTAATTTGATTTTTCAGCTTCACGCTGTATCCAATATAATATGTAGGCAAAGGGCACCTGGACATCTAGTGTTAAGACATTCCGTTCCTGTTTGGATACTGCTGTTCTCAACTTCTTGCCAAAATTCTTGAGGCAAACTTCAAAACTTACCGCGATAATATCCACAACTGGCACCGCTGAAAAAGAAGAATAAAATCTAAAGCAAAATAGTGATACTTGACTGTCCACGTTATGTGTTTTCAACATCATCATCAATAATAAGAGATAAAAGTAATATATTGACAGTTTTCATAATACTTAATGACATAAAAATAAAGATATTTTTTCTTCAATAACTAATCTTTAAAATGTATAAGGTTTTACAAATGTTATTGTAAACAATAAAAATATAACACTATTAAATCCACCACCATTGGTAAACATTATTACTGATAAAATCATTAAACTGTATGTGAGAAAATATGGCATAGGTATATATGTTGGTAAATCGTCAGATTGTAAACGAGGCGGTTTTGATAACAATTTTCCAGTAGAAATGATCATTCTTAAATGAAACAAATTGAACTGGACTAAATATACGCTATATTGAATATTATTCATCTTTGAAACCCGACGTTTCTTTATACTAATTAAAGAGTTACCGATGTCACCTGTAGACTAAATCTTTTCCTTTTTTTTTCGCTCCAGTATAACAAAACACAAAACATTTTTAATTCCGCCACTCAACACGTGTCCCAATGTGTCAAATGTCCGAAAAATGTGAACGGAGTGTCTTAACACTAGTTTCCATTTGAATTAAATGGCGACCGTTATACCGACCAATCCGGGCACTCAGGTATTAGTATAAAGGGCGGCGTTAAACTGCGCTAATCAACTACAATCAACAAATTGGAAACAGCGTGTCTTCCCTGTCTAACCCGCAAATTGCAGGATACAGCGTGAAGCTAATTTAAATTCACAGTGATTTAGAACATTATACGTTCTCGTAGCACAAAAAGGAAATTCAGAATTTTAATCATGGGAACGTGCGGCTGCGGAACGTTTATTTAAGGTTAATTTGATTCGGTCAGTTTTACTTCGCCGGAACTGATTTGGGGCCGATCGCTGATTTTGTTTATTTATCACCGATATTCGACCTCGAGGATAGCTTTTAACTGTCTGCAACTTTTGCTATGAATAATAGTTTTACAATTGAACTGTTATTTATTATTGTAGTTGTTAGTTACATTTTGGTTTTGAGAATTTTAAATTTGTAACTCTTCTATATACAAGAGGCCTGACGTGACTCAGCGACACAAGTGTGTAACTAAAAATGCCGACAGGTCGTGGGTTCGATACGAACTCAACTAAATAAAATATTTAACATATTACTTTTTTTATATAAATAAGTTCGGCGTTGAATTTCCCCACTCTAAACGCAATGCCTCAAAATTGGAGGAAAGTAGAGAAAAGAACGGCGTGCCTCAGCACCAGGTTCCCAAGTTCCCTTACTATGTGCGAGATACAGTATAGAAGCTAAAAAAACATTTGAAACAACTACACTATACATAGTTTCTATTTGGAGATGTCCAGCAAAGTGCATAAAAGCACTTGCCCAACTATAAGTATTTAAATATATTATCACGTGGAAAGGTGCTTCAACTAACAAACTTTGTACTTCAATAATTCATTTAAGTTGACCCTTGTTAAGATAATTGAAGAGGTTTATATCGTTTTGTTTTACGTCACTGTGTTATGTATGTATATATTCTGTTTTTAGTTTATGGTAACTAGTCTTTTTACGAATCACTTCGCCTATCTCAAAAACTTATTGTTAAAATGTTACTTTGTTTGTCTGTGTATTTGTACGCGCTAATCTCAGAAATGGCTTACCAAATTCAAAAATAGTTCTCACCATTATATTTTGGCAACATTCCCTTAACATTTAATGATTGTGTTATACAATCTGTTAGTAAGTAAAATAGTGTAATTCTAGCAAGCAAAACCGCAAGCGGGTCGCTAGTCGTATATCTCAGCTACATGATGTATCGCGCACATGGCAGGGTAGGCAGAGGGAACTTGGGAACCTTGTGTTAAGACACTCCGTTCCCCACTTTCCGCCGAATTTTGAGGCATTGCGTGTTTAGTGGTGGAACGCAACGCCGCGTTCTGCCTTGTACTAGGACGAAAAAATGAAAACATTAAATATTTAAATTGAAAATACTAAATATTTCATTTCCTCGGGTGGGGATGGAACCCACAGTCTGTCGGTTACAATCACACACTTGTGTCGCTGCGCCACGACAGGCCTCTAGACGTATATCTATATATAAATCTCTAAAAGTCGACTAAAACACATGAAGTTACGGAAGATTATTAGGAATTAATATAACTAGCAATAAGTAAAAGTAAATACAAAAATAATGATTTGTTCATCTAAACATTTATCATAACATAGGTACATACATCATTATAAACTAACTTAAAGTAGGTATTATTAATTCCATACTCTAATTGAAAATAGCCGTAAAGTGTTTGTACTGCGAAGTCAATTTCTACAAGTTGCTCGAACTTGGCGCTCACACGGTACGAGCCTTGACCGTTACTACGTAATTATTATTGTTCTGAAATCTTAACGAACTTCTATTTCTAGCTTTTAATTTAATTTAAATTATAGTTAGAATATATTTATTTTGATATATGTCATAAAATATATTATTAAGGAAAGAAAGGCATGGCACGCAGTGATTTTGCATTGAGGTTTTCGCCAATCATCTTGTGCACAAGCGTGTGACTCTAAACGCTACAGGCTATGGGTTCGATCCCCACTCAAGTAAATGAATTATTTAATATTTTCAAATAGAATATTTAACATTTTTATTTCCTCTGGTAACAAGGCAAAGTGCAGCGTTGAGTTCCACCATTCAATTTGCTATGCCTCAAGCGTAGGTCCAGCTACGTTTAAAAAGTTTGAACTTTCTGTTTGAACGTTTTCACAAAAAATCTTCTAATATTTTTAAAAGTTCAGTACATTCAACGTACATGTATAAGTAAGTACACCCGTACACCGCGCTCTACCTCCAAGGGGGGCACTGAGGGAGGGACATCAATAATCCTCCTTGTTATTCTTATGCAAATGCCCCGTACGATAATAAGTGGAACGCGAATCACCAGACGTTATACAGATTGGAAGAATTCGCTGACAGCCAACGCGGCACGCACAGGAGGTGCTTTTTTAATTATTATAAATAAATATATATAAATATATATATATATATATATATATATATATATATATATATATATATATATATATATATATATATATATATATATATATATATATATATATATATATATATATATATATATATATATATATATATATATATATATATATTATATAGTGTAAAGACACTCCGTTCCACTTCCGTTCCCCACTTTCCGCCGAATTTGAGGCATTGCGTGTTGAGTGGCGGAATTCAACGCCGCGCTTTGCCTTATTACCAGAGCGAAGAAATGTAACATTAAATAATAGTAAATCTATACTTATAATAAATCTGTAGAGAGGTCAATTCTGTACATGAAATATATTTAGAAAATAAGTAGCAGGGGGTGATTAGTGTTCGATACTGATGCCAAAAATGCAGTTAAAAAAATTTTTGTCTGTCTGTCTGTCTGTTTGTATGTTATTTATAGAAAAAAAAACTACTCGACGGATTTTAACGAAACTTAGTACAATTATTCTTTATACTCCTGGGCAGGTAATAGTATACTTTTCATCACACTACAATGAATAGGAGCAGAGCAGTGAAAGGAAATGTTGAGAAAATGGGAGAAGTTGCTTGATTTTTTAAGCTTCCGTCGCGTGTGCAGCCTTAATGGTTAGAGCTACATAGAAACTATGTATAACGGAAATATTCTACATAAAAATACACGAAAAATATTCCAAGACAGCATATATCTATCTTTTATAGTTAACTCACAATAACACGCATAACTCTCGATAGCTTAGCAGTTCGGAGATTTCTTATTATATTTGTTTACTTTTACGTTTATAAAACCAATAATGCTCACCATCATTCCTAATTAAAAAAAAATAAACATTAGCACCAATTCAATAAAAAAAGAATCATTGAAATCGGTATAGAAACACCAAACTTATACTTACTTACATGAAATACGCCAACAAGACATCGCGCGTGAATAGTGAATCAAGCTATAAGGATTATTTTTGCGTAACGGTTGCCGCGCTCGACGGGGCTCGCGGCGGCAGAGTATAAAAGGGGCGGGAGGCGAGCGCAAGCGTCATTCAATATTTGGCTGTTGATGCGTTCAGAGTGTTGAACTTTATTGACAGACAATAATTGATATTTTATAAACCGTGCTTATCAGCGCGACTTTTTGTCTTTAAATAGTTTATTTTAATTTCTTTTGTTGTTATTTTCTAAATTAATTTTAGTTTTGTTTAAATTCTTAACTATTAATTGTTCCTATTTTATTTCTTTTTAAGTAGATTTAGATTCGATTTTTAGATTAGATAATAGATAGATAGATTAGATTATTGTTAGATTTTTAGTTACTGATAGGTTAGTTTTGGGCATTTTATGTTTAGTTTTTTTTGTATTGAGTAGATAAAAGCGTAGGTAGGTACTTTTATTAATTATAGTATTCATAGGTATTTTTTATTTATTTTTAAGTGACGTAGGTATAGGTAGATATTGCCTACTATCTACCTATACTGCACACGTGTTTTAGCTTTATTTTCATTTCTTTTTTTTTGTACCTAAGTTGTAGGTAGGTAGGTACATATTTCTTAGTTTAATTCTATTAGAATATTAGGTATTTAAGTTTAAATAGGCACTTAGATTTATATTTTTTTATTATATAGCAGCTGTACTTAGAACATCTAAGGTTTTTTTTGTATTAGCATAGGTACTTTGATTAATTACAGTAGTTGTAGGTATTTCTTATTATTCATTTTTAAGTGAAGTAGGTAAGTGTAGATAGTATTGCACACGCATTAAGTATAGCTTTATTTTCATTTTTTATTCTTTTGTAATTTGTAGGTACCTACGTACATATTTATAATTCGATTAGAATATTATTTTAGTTTTAATAGGCACTTAGATTTATATTCTATTTATTATATACTTAGCTATAGTTAGGACCTCTGACGTAAGTTTTTTGTTGGGTAACTAAATAGAATTTAAGTTACCGTCGATTAAAAATAAAATAAACGATGCCACCTAAAAAACGACCATCTTTATCTCGAACTTCGAGTCAAGCTAGGAGAATGAGAATGACGCGTTCTCAAGAATCGGAAGAGGAAAGAGCACATCGGTTAAACTCTATGAGAGTTAGTGCCTCAACATCTCGAGCTAATGAAAGCTCTCCAGAAAGAGAGATGCGATTAGCAGCTGAAAGAGCGAGACGAGCTACAACACGGGCTTCTCAAAGCTCTTCTCAACGAGAGCTAAGGCGTTCCATTGACCGGGAACAACATGCGTTATCCCGAGAAGCTGAAACTGCTTTACAACGAGAATTGCGACTCACAGCTGACCGCGAACGGCATACATTATCTCGCGAGTCCGAAACCTTCACTGAGAGGGAATTACGGCTTACAGCTGATCGCGAACGTCATATTTTGTCTCGAGAATCTGAAACTTTTACTCAATATCAAGACCGTTTGACAAATGATAGGGCGCACCATAACATGATTCGATCTCTTGAAGATGAACATGAGCATGAACAACGACTAGAGTCGGGACGCGATTATTACAATTCTTTGAGACAAGAACAATTGATTACTTTATCTAATGAAAAATTAAGAATTGAAAATATTCGGTCGCTTGAAACAGAAGAACAGCGAGAGGCCCGTCTTACTGCAGATAGATTTCGACATGGTCTTAATGACTTAGATATACACGTGGTAGATCAATCTACAAATTCGGTGGCGTGGTCCGATAAATATAAAAGTGGGTTTGCTTATAACCTCACAATTGATTACAGATCATCTTCTGAAATAGGCGATATGAACGTAGTATGTTCCTTTTGTAATGCTTCGAAGTGGAGGAAGGAGTCTGCTGGTTTCTGTTGTTCTGGAGGTAAAATAAATTTGCCTTCGTTCGAAGACCCACCGGAACCTTTAAAATCACTACTTTTAGGGGAACATTTGCAATCCAAACAGTTTTTAGATAATATTCGCACTTATAATAGTGCATTCCAAATGACATCCTTTGGTGCTAAACAAATCTCAGAAGGCCCTTTCATGCCTACTTTTAAGGTACAAGGTCAGGTTTACCATTTGATAGGGTCCCTTTTGCCTGAAGAACAACCTAAATTTCTTCAAATATATTTTGTATCCGATTACAACGAACAGTCGAATATAAGAAATCAATATTTTCCGAATTTAAATACTGAACTCATTTCACAACTTCAGAACATGTTACATCAGGTTAATTCGTACGTATGCAGTTTTAAATCGGCATTAGAAGCCCTTTCTCAAGATGGTAATAACAATTATAAAATTGTTATAAATGCCGATAAGCGTCCAACTCAGGAACACCCTGGGCGTCATAACGTTCCATCCACGAATGAAGTTGCTGTAGTAGTGGTCGACCAGGAATGTGATAGGCGTGATATCGTTATACGTTCAAGAGACAATCGTTTGCAACGTATTTTCGAAACCCACAGGGCTTACGACAGTTTGCAATATCCTATGATATACTGTCGAGGGGAAGATGGTTATAATTTCGCTGTATACCAAACCGATTCGCGCACAGGCGCACCTAATTATAATAAAAAGGTGTCATGCCTTCAATTTTATTGTTACCACCTGCAAGTGAGACGGAATAGATTGGTATACTTTCAACGTTTTCGTGGCTTATTTAATCAGTTTATTGTTGACATGTACGCAAAAATTGAAACCGAAAGATTAGTTTATATACGATCTAATCAAAGGCAGCTGCGCGCTGAAGAATACGTGCACCTTCGCGATGCCATGCAGCAAGATAACAATACTGTGAATATGGGTCGTTTAGTTATTTTACCCTCTTCTTTTACTGGTGGTCCACGCTACATGCATGAACGTACTCAAGACGCTTTTTGTTACGTAAGAAAATATGGACGTCCCGACTTATTTGTTACTGTAACTACCAATCCCAAGTGGGATGAAATCACTCGGGAGCTTTTTGAGGGTCAGGCACCGCATGACCGCCATGATATTATTGCAAGAGTGTTTCATTTAAAATTAAAATCAATGATAGATCTTCTTACCAAAGATAACATTTTTGGAGAAGTATTGTGTTATATGTATAGTGTTGAGTGGCAAAAACGCGGCTTACCTCACGCACATATCTTGCTTTGGTTAAAAGATAAGGTTCGACCTAATGATGTAGACAGATTAATCAGTGCTGAAATTCCAGATCCGACTGCAGATCCCCTATTATACGACATTGTTAAAACTCATATGATACATGGTCCATGTGGTGCATTTAACGCAAATGCTCCTTGCATGCAAGACGGTTGCACTAAAAGGTATCCAAAAGCATTAGTGGATGAAACTGTAACAGGACATGATGGATACCCATTATATCGTCGCCGTTCAAGAGACAATGGTGGTTTTACTGTTGAAAAGCGAATGTCTGGACAACAGGTTACTTTAGATAATAGGTGGGTCGTTCCGTATTCGCCTGTATTGTCCAGAGCATTTCAAGCTCACATAAATGTAGAAATGTGTAATAGTGTAGAGTCAATTAAATATATTTGTAAGTACATTAACAAGGGCTGTGACCAAGCTACGTTTGCGTTAAGAAATGAACATGATGAAGTTACTAGATTTCAGTCAGGCAGATATATCAGCTCTTCAGAAGCTGTGTGGCGGATCTTAAGTTTTAATATTCACGAAAGATATCCACCTGTGACCCATCTGGATGTTCATCTGGAAGGCGGTCAACGTATATATTTTAATGCCGAAAATGTTACAGAACGATTAGAGAACCCTAGACAAACAACTTTATAGGCATTCTTTTGACTTTGCCAAACTGATAATTTCGCAAAGTCTCTTTTGTATGAAGAAGTTCCATCGTATTATACCTACGATAAACAACGAGGTGTCTTTAACCGTAGACGCCGAGGCAGGCCTGTAGATGGCGAGACAGGTATTTTCAAAGAACATGTTCTTGGTAGAGTGTATACTGTTCATCCTAACAACGCAGAGTGTTTTTATTTGAGATTATTATTACATATAGTGCGAGGACCAACATCATTTATAGATTTGAGAAAAGTAGACGATGTTGTTTATCCAACTTATCATGCAGCTTGCCAAGCGCGTCATTTGCTTGAAAATGATCAACATTGGGATGACGCTTTAGCAGAATCCTGTGTTAGTGATAATCCACGACGGTTACGCCATTTATTTGTAACATTACTCACATTTTGTAATTTATCTGATCCTGTCCAATTATGGGAAAAATATAAAGAAAAATTTGCAGAAGACTTTCTTCGGAATTTATCTCACAATAATGAAGGCGCAACTAATGATAATTTTCGAGATCTGGCTATAAATCAGTGCTTATTAGCTCTTCAGGAAGACTTAACAGCAGTAGGCGGTAAATCACTTTGTGAATATGGTTTGCCAACGCCAACCTCAGTCGGAGAGGTTACCAATAGGGAATATTCCGCAGAGATTGGTTACAACCCAATGGAACTGCTGGTAACATTAGAAAACGGTGTCCCAATGATGACTGCAGAACAACGCTTAGTCTATGATCGCGTGTGCGAGAGTGTGCAGAATAATTTAGGAACAATATGGTTTTTAGATGCACCTGGAGGAACTGGGAAAACTTTTTTGACTAAATTAATATTAGCTTATGTTCGAAATCAGCGTAAAATCGCTCTTGCCGTGGCTTCATCAGGTATAGCTGCAACATTGCTACCAGGAGGTAAGACTGCTCACACTATGTTTAAAATACCAATTGATTTAGATCGCACGGAAAGTCCAACCTGTAGTATTTCAAGAAATAGCGACAAAGCTAAGGTATTGCGTGAGTGTAATTTAATCGTATGGGATGAATGTACGATGGCCCATCGAAAAGGAGTAGAAGCAGTAGACAGAACTCTAAGGGACATAAGACAAAATGATCGACCAATGGGCGGTATTACGGTTTTATTTTGTGGTGATTTCCGACAAACCTTACCGGTAATACCACGGGGAACCCGAGCTGATGAGATTAGGGCTTGCCTGAAAAGCTCTTATTTGTGGCGTGATATACAATCGGTGCATTTGACTATAAATATGCGAGTGAGAACTGGAGACAACGCAGATAATCGTGAATTTTCTGATACATTATTGAAGATTGGTGAAGGTACCTATCCACAACAACACCAAGGAAAACTTATTCTGACACCTGAGTTATGTTGTATAGTGCAATCCCAACAACATCTTATATCTTCGGTTTACGGTGACATAACAATTATATTAAATAGGGACAATTCTTGGCTTTGCGAAAGGTCCATTTTGACTCCTCGCAATGACCAGGCATCTGAAATTAATAATAAAATACTGTCTAATATACAGGGAGAAAGCAAAGTTTATAGTTCAATAAATAGAATGGTTGATGAACAAGAAGCCACTAATTACCCGATAGAATTTTTAAATTCTTTAAGTATGCCTGGACTACCTTCTCATATCATTTGTTTAAAAATTGGCATACCGATAATTCTGCTCCGAAATTTAAGACCACCTCAACTTTGCAATGGAACTCGGCTAAAAGTAACCCAGTTGCAACAAAATGTAATCGAGGCTCAAATTTTAACAGGTTGCGGTGCAGGAGAAACTGTCTTTATTCCCAGAATTCCCATAATACCAAATAATTTTCCATTCCAATTTAAAAGAACGCAATTCCCAGTATCGGTGTGCTATGCCATGACTATCAATAAAGCTCAAGGGCAGACTTTTCGTGTTGCTGGAGTAGATCTCGGTGTTAGCTGTTTCTCGCATGGTCAATTATACGTCGCTCTTTCCCGGATTAGCAATTCTAGGAATCTTTACGTTCACGTGCCGGACGGGTCGACTCTTAACATAGTCTACCCAGAAGCTTTGCGCTGAAACATTTTAATTTGATCTAAAAATATTAGCAATATATTATCTTAATAAAAAACAAGGAGTTACACGCTGACCGAGTCGTGGGTATAGCGTGGGTATATTATAATATTCTGCGGTTACTTATATTTTTCAACAGTTTTGTGGATTGGCATATTATATTACTATTGCCCTTCTAAAATACGAAAGTGAATCTGCCTGTTACGTCAAAACTATGAGGGAGGACATCTGCTAATTTTTTTTCGAAAAACGACGGAAACGCGGACGAAGTCGCGGGCAAAAGCTAGTATTAAATATTTCATTTCCTCGACTGGGGATCGAAACCTGTCGGTTACAGTCACACTCTTGTGCCGCTGCGCCACGACAGGCCTCTCGCAATTATTATAAATAAATTTTATTTTATCTTTTTTGAGAAAAACAATGAGGTATTTTTTTTTGTCTGATCTAGTACTGACGATGTTATAAGAATGAAGAAACATTTATGTTGTGCTAATGTGATCTCTTTATTAAATTTGTAGCTTCAACTTACTACTGACAGATCTTGTTATAAAGAGGTACACAAAACGACTGATATTAGCTGGGATGTCACAGTGGGAATGAAGAAGATGAAAGAATTCTTCACCAAGACTCATTATTTAAATAGTCAAGAGTTGACTTTGGTTGACTTTTGAGAACATATTATCGGTGATACTAAAGGTATTTTAAGGGCATAAAACCATCGGAGGGTATGTATGAAGAGGTTAATGACTGAGGACGATCTCTGATAAATATTATAAGCTTTTTCTTTCATAGCTAGGAATATTAAAGAATCCTACTTTAGAGGTATATTATAAGTATCCCGCAACATGGCAGGGTAGGCAGAGGGAACTTGGGAACCTAGTGTTAAGACACTCCGTTCCACTTCCGTTCCCCACTTTCAGCCGAATTTGAGGCATGCGTGTTGGTTGGAGAACTCAACACCGCGATTTGCTTTGTACCACAGCGAAAAATGAAATATTAAATATTGAAAATTGAAAATATTAATTATTTAATTTCCTCGAGTGGGGATCGAACCCAGAACCTGTCGATTACAGTAACACGCTTGTGCTGCTGCATTACGCCAGGCCTCAGGTATATTATAAGTATATTTATATATTACACTAGCATACAAATATTATTAAAATGATTATTTTAAGTTAACTCGTATTAAACATCAAGTGTTTTCTCACTGTACGCCAATCTTAAGACACCCCGATCCACACAATTTAAAAAAGTTGAATGGTGGAACTCACTGTCACGTTTTGTCTACGGGAGGATATTTCCCTACGTGGAGAACAAGATCATCATAATCATCCCATAATCCCATCATCCCATACTTAACGTAAATAGCTTTATTATTTTTAAACGAAAATAATACCTTAAACAAAACCACCCCGTGTATATCTACAGTGCGTTTTGGAACATTGGATCGTAGGCCTACAGCGATAGCGTGTAATCAGTGGCGTGACGTCACACAACTTTTATTTCTATACAATTTAATATCCTTACTGAGCACCGACTGAGTTATCCTTATTTTTCCTGTAATTTGAACCAATTATTCGTCCTTTTGTTTATTTTTTGTTAGCAAATTTATTTTTATTTAGTATTTTTTCTTGTCAGAGGCGGATGTTTCCACCATCTCCACGCTTTATGCTTGTAGAAGTGATTGAGGTAGTTTTTGGAGAAGATATTTCATTCTATAGATGATTTGCATTATCATTATGTAGATATTGGAAAATAAAAATATAACGTTACTTAGAGCTGGGAAGGCCTGTCGTGGCGCAGCGGCACAAGCGTTGGACAGTGCGAAAGGTGGGTGGGATCGAATCCCAATCTAAGAAATCAAATATTTAATATTTAATGTTTTCAAGGCAAAGCGTGGCGTTGAGTTCCGTAACCCACTACAATATCTCAAATTCGGCAGAAAGTGGAAAATGAAGTGTCTTAACACTAGGTTCCTTCTGCCTATCCTGCTAGGTGCGGAATGCAGCGAAAGGCTGAAAAAAGGAACAAGAGCGAGAAACGATTTCAGTAACAACGGGCTTACAGTCTTATGTATCTTATGTATGCTCCGATAGACTTATTCTGGTCAATGTTTCCTTAAGCAAGATCTAAGGGGGTATCTAGAAATATTTTTCAGAGAAAGCCCTGATTATAATTTCGTAGTAATTTTCTTTACTTTACTCGTAAAGTAAATATTGTATAACAAACAAAAGTTGAAGCAAGTTGTGGCGCAAAAGCGTTCGACTACAAATGTGACAGTTTGAACAGATTCTTTTCATTTCATTCATCATTTCTCTTCTAACTAAATGAAGCGCGGTGTTTGGTTCCGCCATTCAACACGCATTGGCTGCCTGTACATTTTGTAACGGAAAATGGAAAACAGAGTATCTTAGCACTAGAATCTCATTTTCCCTTAGCCCACCCTGCTATGTGCAGAATATCGTGTAAAGCTGAACAAAATATAAAAATCACAATTTTAAATTATATTTATCCTCATATTAAAACACATTTCAACCAACAGTATCACATATATACTCGTACATACGTATAGATAATTACAATCGTGCCACAATAAACCGTGTCAGAGGAAATGCGCTGATTACAACACGTTATCAAAGGCCGGTGAGGTACCTACCGGCTACATACATGAGTCGACGGGCAGTCGCAGGCCAAGGCGAGATAAACTAAATATTATATACATATATATACATACGTACTAGTTATTTTACATTACTTCGTTTGGATTTATGAAAAAATATCTATTAATATGTATTTTGGTATTGTTTAAAAGTAGGGAACAGAAAGAGTGTCTTAACACTAGGTTCCAAAGTTTCCTCTGCCTACCCTGCCATGTACGAAATACTGCGTGAAACTGAGACACGAAAAAAATGTCCTCGCTCTGGTTAGGAAAAGCTCTCCATTAAGTGTTGCCATTTAATACGCAATGCCTTAAATTTGGTGGAAAGTGAGCAACAGAACTGAGTGTCTTAACACTAGGTTCCCAAACTCCCTCTCCCCGACCCGCCATGTGCGGTACACACCATACACCGTTAAGCTTTAAAAAAATTATGTATAATTTTTGTTTTTTTAATCATCTCTCCGAATAAAGAACATGAGAGAGGAAGGGGATGACATTGGCTGACACAGTATAAAGATACTGTGGGAGGGTCACGTAAAAAACATGAGGACCGCCGTAGACCGTGTTTATTTGAGTTGATGACACGGGACGATGCAAAAGAAGTATGTAGAGACCGCAGCGTTTTTTTATTTCTTCGTCCTTATCTAAATAAGTAGGTACAGGAATCCCCAACTTAGTAAGGAAGACATAAGTTATTTATTTGTAATATTTATGTGATTCGTTCAAATTATCGGGTGTTTAATTTGTATATTATTTATTTTCAGTAAATGATATATTAGTCTTTTTATATTTGCCTATTATTTCTTCATTATTTTTATTCTTCATTATTGAATGTATTTATTGCATCACATGGCTTATAGTGGTGAAATCTCGAGCAAATTAATTTAGAGGTATATTTAAAAAGGTGCTTCATGGTGTCTGTAGAAACGGATCTCTCTAGCTACGCTCGTGACAAAGCTTAAAGCAATATATGGAGATATATTTACTATTTTTGTGTATACACTTATGGACAATTGCCTCAAATTCAGTGTGTTGCTCCACAAGTTCCCTCCCGCTACCCTACCATGTTCGGGATACAGGTACAGGTGAATTTAAAAATATATTTAATAGTAATTTCAGCTTAATACCTCCACGAGATGACGGACAAATGAACAACAAAGTAACACTACAGTGTTAACGTTTTATGGTAGAGAACCCTAAAAACAACTAAAGATTAGATAAAAACTGTACATAAATCAGTACAGAGCTACATATACTTTTATGTATGGCATAGTTTATCTAACATGAGGTAAAAATCGTCCCGCTTATCGTACTCACACATGCGCACGTTATCGCATCCACTTGTCATTCATTCGGCCATCTTGTATCAATGGACTCACAATAACTTTACACTACTTTATGCCTCTTGGTTAATTGGTTGGTTTAACCGTTTAGCCGGAGAGTACAGGTTCTATCTCGAGTTTCAGTTTTTCTTATATATATATATTTTTATGATTTTTCTTTTAATTCAGCTTCACGCTGTGTCCCGTTCATAACTGGGTAAGTAAGGGATACCTGAGAGTCTAGTACTGAGCCCACTCTGTTCCCATTAAGACACTTCTGTTCCCCACTTTCGACGAATTCTCAAGGCATTGTGTTTTGAGTAGCTTAATTCATTGCCGTTTTTTTCCTTGTTACCTACTCTACACTACTCACCTTCACGCTGTATCACGCACATGGCAGAGTAAGCAGAGGATACTTGGGAACGTAGTGTTAAGACACTTGCATGTTAAGTGGCAGAACTCAACGCCGCGTTTTGCCTTGTTACCTGAGCGAAGAAATGAAAACATGAAATATTTTCTTTGACAATAATAAATATTTCCATTCCCGCGGTGGAATTCAAATCCGCGACCATCGGGTTTATAATTGAGTACGCTTGTAATCCTGCAAGGCGCCAACGTCAATTTTATTACTTGCTTTTAAAATATCTACCCTTGATTTTACCTGGACTTTAGTGTGATATCGCACAAATATATTAGGTATAGTGACTTAAATTACATTAAAAAAATCACATATAGTGCACTTTTCTGTTCTCATAGAGATTACTCATCATTTTTATCTTTGTGGTTTTCTCTGCATAGTAGTATAGACATAGACAAAGTTGATCAAAGATACTTATTCCCCAGTTTCTATCGGAATTCAAGACATTGGATCTTTAATGATACAAGAAAATACTATGTAAAGGTCTAAAATATTTATTCTTCCAATTAAAATAAAAAAAAAAAATATGTCATTAATATAATAAAAAAACACATTTTAAATTACCTTCTAAATACCCAATAAAATTGAACATCAAAAAATCCGTAACGCTCATACATACGTCACTATTGACGACATACGACCAGCCATCAGATAACCCTCGACAAAATAATACGATTTGTAATATATGTAAGAAAACAAGTGATGGAATATATGTACTTCTAATCTAATTATATAGGCGTGGACTTGCGACTTCGTCCGCCTTGGTTCTGTTTATGACACATTTGCCCTACATGTGACCCAGATCACTCTACTCAAAGGTACAGTTAGATCGAGATGATTAAAGTAATATACGCGTACTTGTAAGCTAAGCCTTTATTGATAAGGTATAGTTTTTTTTAAGTATTTTATTTTAAAACACACCACGGACGTGCCGTTTTTAGCTCATGTCTCTTTTATGATTAAATAAGATTTGAAGATGGTGGTCATGACATTAGCGGAGGCGTTCATAGCGCATAGGCACAACACGTGACTGTAACCATAAGCTTTATAGGTTCAATTTCGACCCGTGAGTGTAAGTATAGCTTATGAGTTTAAACTCGTGACAATTAAATATTTTAATTTTCTCGCTTTCGTGATGAAACGTAACGTGACATTCAGTTCCATCAATTGATATGAAATCATCGGACGCAAAGTAGAGAACGAAGCGTCTTAATACTAGATTCTCTTCCTTACCCTTCTTCATAAGTAAGAAATATGCAACACAGTCGGAAGCTACGAAGAAAATTATTAAAAATTGTAATATTTTTCATATTAAGTTTTAGTGTCACTGATAATAAGGCCTGTTGTGGCGCAGGTCCACGAACGTGCGATTATAAAAGTGACTGGTTGCGGGTTCGAGTCCTACTCGAACCCGCAACCAGTCACTTTTATAATATAGAAATTAAATGTTGCTCCAGAGGAGCTACAGAAGCGTCGCCGGTCCTTAAGATAGATGGTCACCGGAGGCCCGTCATAACCCAATGCGAAACGCAGTGGCCGAAGCCACTACTTAACGCCGGTTTTAAATGCCGAGAGTGGCAACAAAACAGTCGAGTCTGCCCATGCGTGTTGTCATTGCTGACAACGTGACTCTCCCACACGTACTTTAGTCGCCTCTTACGACACCATCAGTACCAGGGTGATCCTATTCTAAGCTGGAATCACACGGCAAAAACTGTAATGATGTACTGGATAATAATAATTATTTTGTCAACATTTTTATTGTTATAATCTTTCAAAGTAAGTAAGCGGAGTGCGTAAGCGAGTACTTGTTTGAATTTAGACCTCTTAGGGTAAGAGTGCGCATGCAAGTCAACTCATTGCAACTAAGCAATGCTGATAAGAGACCATTATAAATTTATGAAACGACAAATTTTATTTTTATAAGCTGCTTAAATGTATGCTTTAGTTTTTTTATTACATTGGATGATTATTTATGTATACTTACTGATAAATTTTACCTTGATCTAAAATATTTAAAATATTAAATATTTAAAATATTTTTTTACTAAATTATATAGATTAATTATAAGGAACAATCAGCCATATTGTTATCGATCATGCCTCTATATCGTTCGAATCGCGTCTTTCTGCCTCAGGCAGAACGTGACAATGAGTCATTTTTTTTCAAGCGTGCAGCCGACGTGCTGTGCGTTAAACGACGTAGTCACGTTGGATAAAATTGTCTATTAATGTTCAATAGTTTGCTGTTTAATTTAAATTCATCTCCCTCATAATGTAATTCAGACAGTGCCAGGTGACACATATTTATATGACACGATAGCAGGAAGTCTTGCTCCTTGTAACCCCAGATAGCGCTCAATCAGAACGAAACACGAATATAATAAAAACATTATCAATCATTGTAGAAGGTTAACGACTCAGTTTACGGCGTTGCGTTTACTTCATAATTTTAAATTGGGGTGATAAGACTACGATATGTAAGTACATATATAATTTATGAAGACATTATGGTCATTTAAGAGAGTAAACATTGCATAAATACAATTTCTGACGTTTATTTGTTAACACGTCGATACCCTTAAACTGGTCATATGATTTTATAAATGTAGCTAAAAACAAACTAATACTCAAAGCGTTCAATTAAAAACCACATTTAAATCGGTACATTCTTTTAGGAGCTTTTGTGCCACAGACAAATAAACCGACAGACAGGTCAAACTTATAACACTCCTCTTATAGCGTTGAAACTTAAAAAAAATGGTGTTGAGTTTCACCACTTAACTCGTCCCCCAATGTCTGAAAATGGGACAACGGAGTGTCTTACCACTCATTTCTCTTGTGTTATCCTCATATTCGGAAAAAGCATGCAGCCAATAATTATATTGTCTTTTTTACAGTACTGCGTAGTTTAATTCTCAAATTAGGGCGTCGAGGCTGTGTCGTAGGTGAAAAGCTTTAAGTAGTCAACCAAAAAGGAACCTTAACCCCTTGTAAGAAGAACCAGCAGTGGTATTTACCGTTGTGTGACGTCAATGGTTATTTGTGTGCGTGCTATCTCAGGGCGGAGGTGAAGGATCGACGCTACTCACGTTGTGGTGAACACTTCTGGGAAGACGATAGGCTGATTGATTACTCTTTGTTTTATTTGTACGTAGGTACATTAGCTACCTGATTAGTTGATGATATTGTTTGCGAGATCTGCCGTTGTGGGTCCGATGCCTACTTGAGGAAATAAAATATTTAACATTTTCAATTTAAATATTTTATGTTTTTATATTTTTTCGCTCTGGTAAGCAGGCAAACAGCGGCGTTAAGCGCCGCCACTTAACGCACAATGCCTTAAATTCACCAGAAAGTGGGGAACAGCACGGAGTGTGTTAACACTAACTTCCTAAATTCCCTCTTTCTACCCTGCTATGTGCGATATACAGCTTTGTTATACACCTGAATTGAGTTGATTATTTGGTCTATTACACTTGAAAATTTTAATTGTAAGGCTATTTGATGAGTTTGTTCGTTCCATGCGCTAATCTCAGAAACTATTGGTTCAGATAGATAATGTTATATATAATCAAATATTTATTATTTCAGCGAAAAGTAGAGAGCGGAAGTATCGTAATAAAATTGGAGTGCCTTAATACACTTCCTTCTGCCTACACTACATTAGCGGGATGCAAAGTGAAACTTAAAAAAAGAAAGTATGATAATAATATTAATTTTGAAAACGAAACAAAAAACTACTTTAGTTGTAAAATATAAGCACTTATCTAAAATATAATACAAATAGCTAAATATTAAAATTATCTTTAGGGAAATTGTAAATTCCGTTAATGAGTCACTATAGGCAAATTAAATGAATACAATCATTGCGCAATTATTGTACAACGTTGATACACATCTCTTACTCATTTCTGATTACGCTTGCTAAGAGATTCGTTCATATTTAAAAGGATAATGTGAAAGAGGTTAGTGTTAAGACACTCCGTTATCCACTTTTATCATTCCACGACGTTCAATTCCATCACTTAACCCAAAATATATTTAAAAATTGGACAGTGTATGAAGAACGAAGTCTTAACACTGGGTTCACACTGCTTACTTCGCCATACGGTCTACCTAATAATTTATGGAAGTAAAAAAAAAATATTTTTACGCACGAGGCAGGGTAGGCAGAGGGAACCCAGGAATCTAGTCTTAAGACACTCCGTTCCACTTCCGTTCCGCACTTTCCGCCGAATTTGAGGGTTTGCGTGTTGAATGGCGGAACAAAACGCCGCGCTTTGCCCTATTATACCAGAGCGAAGAAATAAAAACATTAAATATATAAATTGAAAATATTAAATTTTTCATTTTCTCGACTGGGGATCGAACCCAGAACCTGTCGGTCACACGCTTGTGCCGCTGCGCCACTACAGGCCTCATAAAAAATTAATGACAAAATTCCAATTTCAAGTAATACCTAGATATATCTAAATAAGATATGCTAGACAATATTATAAAGGAGTCTAGGTAAAACTTCTGCGCCCGTGGCACAGTTGGCGCGGCGCCGACAAGCCACACCTCGTTTACTTTCCATTACAATGTAAACTCGTGCCAGTACACCAAGCCAAAGGTGAGCCTTGCCTACAAATGTAACCTAACCGTTGTAATAAATGAAACATATATATTAATTAAATATATATAAATAAGTTCTTTTCTAAGAGTGGATGTGTGGATATATATTAATTAATAAATTATATAAAATACCTCTTTTAAACTACAACAGAAACATTACGTAGTACTTTAGAGAAATAAGAAGACCGTCGCGGCCGGAGGCGACACAAGAGAACACTTTTAACCAAGAGGCTCTTCGCCAAATTCCTGCCATTAATTCTCAGGAACCGGAAATGAAAAAACAATGAAACAAAAACAATATCTCACGCCACATAAAACGTTGAGATGCGAATGCATTGTCGCGACTCGCGATGCAGCCGGGCGGTGTGCTTAATTAGTCTATGGTCTAGTTAGATCTTGGATTTTTTCTTAAGTTTTACGATATTTTTTACGTAGACGTTGTTTTTAGTGAGAAACTTTATATATTTTTTTTATTTTAGAGCATAATAATTCGTTAGACTTTCTACTTCTGGCCCTCTCAAGAAATATCAATGAAAATCCGTTACTGTTTGTGTTTCAAGCGCACCTCATTATCAAAATTTATATTCTTTTTAAGCTTTTTACAAACGGATATAGGCTAATGTAGCCGTTTGTATATAAGATCAATTCGACTTTAGCTTAAAGTGTAAGCCTGCTAAATCCAGCTCTCGGTCGTTACATACTTGTTTATTTCTACACCAATCGAAAGTGTAAAAAATACAAAATCGACCGTTATTTTATTACTTACAGTCAAAAAATTTTATAGTTTATTAAAAATTATTTATGATCACGTCTCAGGATTTACTTGCCAGTACACTGTAAGCCGACGGACGATATATAAAACTTCTTCGTGAACGAATGACGCCACCGCCACCGCCATAACAAGATAGAAAAATCCTATTTTTTTTACCGATTTTAAAATGTTTGGATAGAACTTATTTAGAAAACGTATAAATACTTTTTCGTAGCGGGATTTGAACGTAGAGCCGCGGGTTCAACTCCGGTACGTACAGTTTTTTTTAATTTCTATTGCCTGTCGTAGCGCAGCGGCACAAGCGTGTGACTGTAACCGACAGGTTCTGGGTTCGATCCCCACTCGAGGAAATGCAATATTTAAAATATTTAATGTTTACATTTCATCGCTCTGGTACAAGGCAAAACGCGGCGTTGAGTTCCGCCACTCAACACGTAATGCCTCAAATTCGGCTTAACACTAGGTTCACAAGTTCCCTCTGCCTACCCTGCCATGTGCGGGATACAGCGTGATTGGGCTTGTCATATAGATTTCTTGAAGAATGCAGGAGAGTAACAAAAAAAGATAAAGGTAAAAAAAAATGTACAACAAATTGTACGAGCCGGAAGTAACAGGATTTCATGTGATCTAGTCACTGATAATAGCAGCGTTATCAAACATTTGAAATTGATTGGTTTAACCAACGCTCACACACGCCTCGGTTGATCATTAACAGACTTAATGCCTGTAAGAGCAATGAGCATGCTCGTGCATTTGAACGTGTATAAGTTTAATCACTGGGCTAACGTTAAGTTACACGTTTATAACGTATTATTCGAAATTATTTTTTTAGCGCTGTATCCTGCACATGGCAGGGAAGGCAGAGGGAACTTGGGAACCTAATGTACACTCCGTTCTTTCAGGTGAATCTGAGGCATTGATGATTGTGTTGAGTAGCGGAATTGAAAGCCTCACTTTGTTTCTTTGATATATATATTTTTTTCAATATAAATCATAGATAGTATAAACAGTATATTTTTTCTTAGATGTCTTCGTGAGTCGAAGTGAAGTTCAGAACATTGGCTTTGTCGTAAAACTAGCCCTACCGTTATTATTTGTTGATTAATTACCATACTTTATGGCGATGACGCGTCAAATATCAAAATAAGGGGATAGATTAACGATAGGTAACGTATACCTACGAGATTCCACACAACTTGCTTAAAGAAACAATATTTACATATATTTTTTTCTGAATAACTCAAATTTAAGCTTCGATTTTTTGTGTTTTCAAATGAAAATAGTACCTAATAGAAACTTTTGTTTGTCAATTTGTCTTGAAGAGGCTTGTCGAGCCGCAGAGGCATAAATAACCACTACATGCAGTTAAACGCATGTAGTGGTTCGATCTCCACTCGAAGCAATTTAATATTTTCATTTCTTCGCTCTAGCTGAGAGGCAAAGCGCGGCGTTGAGTTGTCGCCAAAGTATGATGGAGAATACGGATCAAAAATACTTTAATAGAAACAGAAGGTCTTAACATTATGTTGCCAATTTCCTCCTGCCTTCCCTGCCATGTGCGGAATACGGCGTAAAATAGAAAAAAACAAAATTAAAAAAATGCATAGAAAATAACGGTATTTTCATTTTGTATTAGAAATAAACCCAATGAATCTATTTTCATAATGTTTTTCCCTCAGGTAACGGCTGGCGGGATGTGGTCAGTGTGAACGGTAATTTCATACATATTTTTATATTTAGCACTTGCTACTGGTTTATTGTCCACACAGATGTGTGCCAAAAGAGAATTAAAATACATGAAAATGAATTAATAGTGCTTATAATTATAGTGAATATGAGAGATAAATATATCATATTTTTTTATCTCGCCGGGATACAGTCCCGCATATGACAGTGAAGGCAGAGGGAACCCCCATTCCCACTTTCCACCCCATTATCTAGACATAGTGTTCTGAGTACCATAGATAGCGCAGCGCTTCGTTTCTTTAAATTACGTTACCAGAGTGTGGAAGTATAAATAAATAATTCCAAAGGGAAGAGAATCCAGCAATCATCACGTTTCCAGTCCCATCGACCTTGACATATCCAAATAAAAAAACCACATATAATGGAGTGTATGACATAAATAGGCGAGTTAATTATAACGTATAATAATTATTGTAATTACACTTCAGTACTGGCAACGATTCAAGCGGCGCTCCGTGTCGCTACAAATGTTACTCATATTATTGAATAAATAAACACATCTAAAACATATCTCTTACCACACAAATATTAGTATGTTACAAGACTAGTGGTGGCCCGCGTTGTCGTTTGCGTGAAATTATTTTTCTGGTTTTATGGAATTTTGGAAACGAACCAATAACCGTCGCGATAATAGTCCCACGCTTGTAACTAAATATACTTTATGAGGGCAAAATAAACTATTTATTTTGGCTTCTATCTATATTTTTTGAGAGGGGGAGGGGGAGACCTCGGCTGACCTTCGAAAACATACTGTGTCTACGATACCGAAGGAGGATCACGTAAAAAGCATGAGGACCCCCGGAAGGCATGCATGAAGAGGCTGACGACAGTGGACGAGGCGAAAGAGGTATGCAGAGACTGTAGCGTTTGGCGCTCCGTCTCTCTCTCTGGCAGCCGCGCTAGGGATACAGCGTGAAGATAAGTAAGATTTGATTTATTTGTACGGTACATAGAGAACTTAAAATTAAAACACTGCTTTTTCTTTGCTTTATGTTTAATTTAAATTATAAGAACGTCATATACCTAGAGGATCGAATCTGTTCCTACTTCGGAGATACTTTAGATTAAACTATCCATATATGTATATCTATATCATTTCAACGAATGTAACATGTGTTACATTCCAGCTTCACGCTGTATCCCGCAAGAGGCAAGGTAGGCTTAGGGAACCCGGGAACCCCTAGTGTTAAGATATTCCGTTTCACTTCCGTTCCTCACTTTTCGCCGAATTTGAGGCATTGCGTTTTGAGTGGTGAAACTCAACGCCGCGCTTTTGGTTTATAACCAGAATGAAAAAATGAAATATTTAAATTAAAAATATTATATATTTCATTTCCTCGACCGGGGATCGAACCCAGAACCTGTCAGTTACAGTCACACACATGTGCCGCTGCGCCACGACAGGCCTCATTCTAGTGACACGTACAACGCTTATAAAACATATGGATAGCATTTTGTGGCTAACAAAGTGACATTATAGATGCAAGCCTCATGCCTTATGTTATCAGATTCTCAAAATTCAAGACCCTCAACTATAAAAATCGCCGCATTGCTGCAATACGCTTAAAACTGTTTTACTGATAATTTGAGGCCTGTCGTGGCGCAGCGGCACAAGAGTGTGACTGTAACCGACAAGTTCTGGGTTCGATCCCCACTCGAGGAAATGAAATATTTATTATTTTCAATTTAGATATTTAATGTTTCATTTCTTCGCTCTGGTAATAAGGAAAAACGCGGCATTGAATTCCGCCACTCAACACGCAATACCTCAAATTCGGCGGAAAGTGGGGAACGGAAGTGGAACAGAGTGTCTTAACACTAGGTTCCCGAGTTCCCTCTGACTACCCTGCCTTGTGTGGGATACAGCGTAAAGCTATAAAAAAACTGCTAATTTGATTTTAAGTAAACGTACCTAGGAACACTCGTGATGTTTCCGTTTAAAAAATCAGTACGGTAAGTACGGTGCCACAGACAAACACACAGAGACGTTACACTTATAACATCTCGCTTTTTACGTCGTTAGCAAACGAAATAAAGAATAGAAAAATATATTCACATGTTTTTACGTAGAAAACGGAATATGTGAACACTAGGTCCCATTTTCCGACCTTAAAAAATATTTATATACAATTGGCTTAAGCAGACACTAAATTAAATTTAATTATTATTGATTTCTGTGGTAACTTAAATGTTCTTTACATAAAAGTCATAAAATAAAGTATTTTTTTTACAATCTACCCTGTGGACGATTGTTTCTGTGTAAGCTCATTCACAAACAATACAGAAAAATCTATTAAATTATCATAAATTATCCAAACATTGAATACTTTTAGGACAAAACGCTTAACACCTATACATTTTTTGTGTCACATTTTGTGTCATATGGCGGCCATCCGAGCACAGACCTGCTAACAAACGCTAATTGTCTATTGTTTTCGATAAATATTACTAAAAATACTCTAAATTATATACAATAGAGATGAAATTCGTCCGTAGCCATCTCAGACCGGTGCCAGATGGTCTACACTTTCTGATGTAGTGTCTTCTAAGGAGTTTTGCCTAAGTAATCTCTTGTTTGTGATAACAAAGTACAATGGTTCTTACTTTAATTGTCATCGACGCGTGTGAAACAGTTCCATGTGGTACAGATTACACAGCATCCCGGACACCGGTATAAATGGAGAAACAAAAGATCATTGGGAAACGAGATGTTTTGTTTTAAATATGTCGCTGGTTTTTAATATGTTGCTTTTAATTACAATATATCAGTTGCCTTGTAACTTTTAAAGAGACTAACACTTACTTCTTATATAAAAAAATATATTAAGCGGTCGTCTAGCGATATCGTCGGATACTTTCCGGCAAAATCTCGAGAGTGGCGGAACCCAACGCCGCGTATTATCTCGTTACCAGAGCTACAAAACATAAACGTTAAATAATTCATTTTACCGAACAGGAAATTTTTAAATACCGTTTTAACCAAATACAAAAATAGCGTCATTTTTTGACAAAGGGTTGCAGGTCGACGACGGGTTATCTACCCGCGCGTAAGCTGATTACACTATGTCTACCAGTTGTTTATCGCCACTTAACTATTACTGATAATTTTAAATGGATATTACGGGTTCGTATCCTTTACGATAAGCCTGACTGACAGTGTTTTTTCTTCTCACTTACAAATCCTTTATTCTAATACGTTTGTATTTAAAATATATACATGTGTATGTATTTACTGTATCGGTTTAACATTTTAGATAATGTGCCTATTTATTACGGTCTGTTGAAGTTATGATTGAGATTTAATTTTTTTTTTGTCGATATGTATCGTGTATGACTAATGTGACCATTTTTTTCGCAGGAAACGGGACATGTTATTTAAATATTGTACTATAGAAAGAACATTTATATGATTGCATATAACGATATAACATTTTTAAAAGTTTGCTTTATTTATAATTCGTTAATTTTTTTTGACCGAACACATTTTTGACACGTTTATATATTTTTTTATTTTTTTAATAATGATAAATAAAATTAAAATATTAAGTATGAGAAAAAACGCAAAACTGGCTTCGTTTTACGAAATATATTATATGTAGATATTCAAATTATATTTAAGCTCAATAGAAAAGTAGAAGAGCTGAGAAGTGTGATTTACAAAAAAAAATTAATATATACGAAAAATTTTTACTATTTTATTTTTCTCAAAAAAAAATCCCGCATCAAAATATCCGTTATTCGTTAAAGTTGCAACAATAAGTAATGCGGGTGATTGTTACCTTGCTTTGTACTATCGAAATCAGTCGTTCGGCGATCGTTTTGATACTGATTTCTGATATCAACATAATAAACAATTATCAATATTAGCTTTATTATAGTAACTAATAATGTAGAAAAAGGTGAATGCTGGTAGTATTTGTCTGAGAATAACACTGTACGTGCAAATTAATGTTGAATTCAATATATTGTGTCAAATTTAATGGAAATATAAATAAAAATGCGGGTTGCCGCTGTTAGCAGAGTAGGCAGAGGGAATATACTGTAAAGAAATTCGTTTCCCACTTCCTGATATTTAGTCTCCGAGTAGAAATCGTACCCACAACCAACGTGTTAAAGCCAGATGTTGTGCCGTTGCCCCAAAACGGCTCTAATATCAGGCTGACTGCTTATGATAAATAAAATATAATAATAAACGACCAATAAAGTATACAAAGAAACCAAAGTATAACTTTACAAATATCAATAAAGTTCTTAGCAGAAAGAACCTGAAAATCCAAAACTCCGTTACGTTTCCCACTTTTCACGGAATTTGTGACATTGCGTGTTAAATGGCGGAACTCAACGCCGTACTTTGCCTTGTTTCCAGGTGCGAAGAAATGAAAATCTTTCACTTCTTTGAAAGTAGATACACCATTACTGAAAACATTAGACGAGGATGGGTAACGAACATATATTCAATAAATACGTCTATTGTTAGACGTCGTCGTAGAGGCCGGTCGTGATGCAGCGGCACAAGCGTGTGTGTGGGTCCGATCACCACTCGAGGAAATGTAATATTTAATATTTTCAATTTAAATATTTAATGTTTTCATTTCTTCGCTCTGGTACAAGGCAAAACACGGGGAGCATGGCGCGTTGAATGAGTTCCGCCACTCAACACGCCTTGCCTCAAATTCGTCGAAAAGTGGGGAAGGGAAGTGGAACGGAATCTTAACACTAGGTTCCCAAGTTCCCTCTGCCTACCCTGCCATGTGCGAGATACAGCGTGAAGCTGAGAGAGAGAACATCTATTGTTCTCGGGTAAAGACATATAAATGTTTTTATTAAGAATAAAATATATTTAAACCTAACATTCACTGCTTTAAATAACATACATATGTGTAAAATATATTTCAAATTTTCAATATATAGATTTAGCCTTACATTATAGCTATTTAATTTTTTGCTCTTATCGAAATCGAACCTGGGACCTTTCAAAAACCAATAACTTCAAAATATAACTAAGTTAATTAAACAACACAGCGAGTTTGTTTACCTGTTAGCGTTCGCGCCAGATGTTACAGCTTTATTGCACTCCATAAGAGAGAAGCGGTACCGAGAATTGTCTATAAGTTACGTACCTATATAATAATTAATATTGTTTTAACAAGGTATGTAGAACCTGGGAACCTGAGAACGTAGTGTGATAACACTCCATTCCCAATAAATATCATTTCAGTTACATATTTCCTTTTCTTTAGGGATTGTGTGTTGAGTGGCGCAACTCAACGCCGCTTTGCCTCGTTACTAGAACGAGCAAATTAAAATATTAAATATTTCATTTCTTCCAATGAGGTTCAAGCTACAGTGTGTGTAATTCAACTATAATTATAACTACAGCAACGCTATAAACTAAAAGGTGGTAGTTTCAATCCATAAAAATATTGTCATTTTTGCGCCGAAAAGAGTTATACAGTGAGTCTTTTCGGGGTTAAGTTTCACGCTGTATCCCGCACATGGCGGAGTAGACAGAGGGGACTCGGTTTTGTTCTCTAATTGAATTGGATGCATTGTGTAGTGGAGCACAACGCCGCGAAAAACATTTTAATATTGCCGTTACTGTTGCTGTTCACAATTCAATACCAAAAAATACAATTGAGAAAAATAGAGAACGGAGTGTCTGGGCACTATTTCTTTTTTATTTTTTTATGTGACCTTACTACAATAAAACAGGTACTGTGTTCTCGAAGATCGATCGAGATCTCCTTCTACATCTCATCCCAAGAATGGCTTCTGACTCTTGCTTCATAAATGTCAAATATATAGTTTTTCTAATAACATTTATAAAAATAATAAAATTAACAATATAAAATATCAACAACATCGACTCGTAAAATTACAAAACCAACCGCACACATAAATTGTAGCTGTTTCGAACAAGTTATAAACGAATTTACTTTTCGGCGAGTCGAACGTGTTCGCGGGGGGCACACGTGGCGTGGGGTCCAGACACCAGCGGCCACCCTCAACAAATACCTACGAATTACTAAGGAGAGTCGCATTATGTCACTTGTATTGTAAACACTTTTTTAGTTGCCTACCCTACCAAGTGAGGGATACAGCGTGAAGCTGGAAAAAAATAATATTATTTGAAACCCATTCTTTAAAAACAGAGTATAAATTAATACAAAACATTAAAATGATTAACACATTCATATGTAATTATGGGTTATAAAATATTATTCCAATATTTTTGTGAACCACAAAAAGGATGATTGTAATATATAGATCATTATAATTATAATAATAACTTACTATACGAGTTCTACTATGAAATATTTAATATTTTCATTTTCTCGCTCTCGTATCAAGATAAAACGCGATGTTAGAGATCCGGCTCAACTCGTCAAGCAATACTTCCAGTATTCAGTGAAATGTGGGAAACAGAGTGTTTTAACTAGATTACCATGTTCCCAGGTTTATATTCAATACGTGATTAGAAAGAGAATGGGAAACAAAATGTTACTAAGCACATGTTCAAAAGCTTTAAGCTATAAAAAGTTTTAATTGACAATGACTTGCTTTAAATAATGAGTAATATTGTATATTATATTTACCTTTCGATTAGTTAAAATGAAATTCACATTTTATATACATTTTATTTAACAAAAACAACATCGGGGCTATTAAGGTGAATTGAAACAACCGCCAGCTATAAACGCTGTGTGTGGCAAAATCCGTAGCTACGTATTTGTTAAAAATATATTAATTTCTTAAGTTTTCTCTGGATATGATTGCCTAATAATGGCGTAATCATGGTAAGTGGGATCGAATCTATTCGCGAAAATTACATTTTTAGCAGTTTACATTTGATCGCTTTTGTAAAGTGAAATTTTGGGGAAAAGTGGGGAGCATGAGTGTGTTAATGTCAATAGAGGGTCTTGACTGCAGGTTCCTAGACTACTGAGATAGTCGAGGAACCTACAGTTAAGACACTCTATTATATAGGCTGAGGCCTATCTTACTATGTATACAACGTGAAACTAAGTCATTAATTCAAAATGCGTTGAAAACCGCATTCAATTGAACTCAATCGCGATATCTTAAAAAAAATAATTCTTAGAGCATCTTAATACTGATGATGAATGAAATCAAATTTTGCGCAAGCACATTCTTGTGAAGGTGACCAGATGGGCTTCATGCCTTTTATAATTAACACAAAAGCACTAAAAACAATAGAAAATCGTAAATTATACTCACAAAGTGTAGGTGACTTTCAAACTGCCTTTCAGTTAAAATAAAAAAAAGTTAGCGAGTTACTATACATCTGTAAAATGTGTGTGGTTGGACGTCTTAATCTCAGGAGTAGTTCCTGAGATGTATATTTCGAATTTAAAAATCTTTTTGTATTAAATAACTAATTTATCTCAAAAGGTGTTTGATAGTTAATTAAGTGAAGAAGGTAACAAAAGGTTATATTAAATCACATTAATTGTTGGATGTAGTCCACCTTGTCTATGGTCAGAGTTACCTCGGGGACTTAGAATGTTCTGCTTTGTTCTATTCGGTAGCCAGTTATATATATATTTATATATATATATATATATATATATATATATATATATATATATATATATATATATATATATATATACATATATATATATATATATATATATATATATATATATATATATATATATTATATATATATATATATATATATATATATATATATATACATACATATATATATGTGTGTGTGTGTATATAAGAATTTACGGTATTCCGTTATACCACTACTACACGTGTGGTAAACGTGTGGACAAGGTGGAATTAATTTAAATGCCATTCCTACAAAATTATATACATCTTATAATCAAGTAATAAAGTTAAAAATAAATTACCTTGAAAATTAACCGGTACCATGATCTTTAAAAGACTTGTCTTAATATGAACGCTTAATAATTAACCCATATATTCCTTTGTAAGGAAATAGGGGGTCTGTCTTGGCGCAGCGGCTCAAGCGTGTGACTGTAAACGACAGGTTGTGGGTTCGATCCCCACTCGAGGAACTTGTATATTTAAATATTGAATGTTTTCATTTCTTCGCTCTGGTAATAAGACGAATAGCGTTGAGATCGGCCACTCAACACATAATGTCTAAAATTCATTGGAAAGTGGGGAATGGAACATAGTGTCTTAATACTTACTTACTTTGCTTCACGCTATATCCCTAGCGGGGTAGGCAGAGAGAACGGAGCGCCAAACGCTACGATCTCGGCATATCTCTTTCGCCTCGTCCACTGTCATCAGCCTCTTCATACATGCCCTCCGGGGGGTCCTCATATTTTTTACGTGACCTTCCTCCAGTATCGTCTATACTGTGTTTTCGAAAGTCAACCGAGGTCTCCCCCTCCCTCTCTTACCACTCACTTTTCCTTTATAAATCTTTCTTACCATTATTTCTTCACTCATTCGCTCGACGGGCGAAGGAGGACGGAGCTACAAATAGCTACGTGTCTTAACACTAGGTTCCCAAGTTCCCATGGCTCACCCTGCCTTGTGTGGGATACAGCGTGAAGCTGAGTAATAGAAAGTATAAAAGTCATATTTCTTTTTAAGTGATACAGTCTATGACAAAGTTATAATAAAAAAGTTAAGGAACAAGTTATTTTATCAGAATTACATATAATTGTGAATACATTACACTACAAATATCACTTTTAAACGTAACAGAACCCTAAATAATGTGTCATTGTTTTTATTAGAAAAATGCTTCACTTTTTTATTATTTTGTAGTAAATGTTTATTATTTTATTATACATTATTAAGCAAAGTTCTGCCAAATATCAAATGCTAGAAATAAAGACAGTTAGTGTTTTAGAGTACCATTTAGCGACGCTCTTATAAGAAAAAATGTGTTTTCTTTTTTAATTTTAAGATTAACATAAATTTAACACAATGTTTTATTACTTTAAAAATCATCAATATAAGCAATTGGCTCCCATATTTCATTATCTCGCGGCACACAGCGCCATCTAGCGACAAGGAGCGCTACTAAAACTGCAAACAAACGAAAACTTTAAAGAAATCTTCAGGTTTATTAGAGCATCTATTATCTATACCTGCACGTATATGATGAAAATATGAAATTTAAGAGAGTAGAAATTTTGTCGAATTAAAATAAATTTATTATAAAAATCATTTTTTTACGTTATCGTGTCCCTATAGATAAAAGAAACAATAAATTCTATTATATACATACGTTTAAATAGAAAGATGTTAACTTAAGCATACTCTGTATTATATAAGTCAAATAAGACATAGATTCAGGTAGAACGAAGGTGGTCAAAAAAACAGTCCCACACGTCTCAGGGCGAGCCGCGTGGACGCTCCACGCTCCACGGCGCGGTGCGTGGCGGGACTCGGTTAATTAAGTAGAGGTGGGGAGGCGGCGGCGGGGCGCGGCGCGCGGGCGCAGGGCGGGGCGAGAGGCGGGCCGGCTTCATTCCGCCGCGCGCCGCGCCGCCAGCCACACGCGCGGGCCATGGTCGCGAGAACCGATGAGATGTTCGGCTGCTATGGTGACAGCTACTCGTACCGCCTGTGGAGCCTGGCCAACGTGTGGGGCGCCTGCCGATGTGAGTAGTGCGAGGACTCTCCGCTCTACGCTGTAACCTGTCTCCGCTCGGAGCTACTCGCTAGTGCGTCGCGTGACTAGTTAACTCGTTAGTGGTGTGAACGGTGCTAGATGAAAGTGCACAGCTCGCTTATGGGAGTTGGCGGTTGGTACGAATCCTTGGCGGCCGGTTGGCTTGCGGACATGAGGAGTAAGCAGGTCCCCACGTCCACCACCTCGGCCAGGCGGCTCGCTGCCTTAAGTAAGCTTCTTTTCCTTTTATGTTTATTTGCGCTTTTTATATTTTTATATTTAACTCCTGTTTCTGTGCTTCCCTATTCTATTTTATTTTACCTGAACTTTATCTTATTTTATTTTGTTATAAATAATTGAATTACCTTTGCCGAATTAAAGTCGAGACATACAAAGTTGAAACATACAGAGAGTGCGGGACGAGAAAAAATGTGAAAGTGTAAAAGTTTTTTCAAAAACTTAACTTAACCTGTAAAATTTAAACAGGTGAAAATGATATCACCTCGGCCGCATTAAAAATAAAACTCGAGCACGTCTTCATTAGAAATAACCTTCGTGTTCGTAATCTCCCCTCGAGTCCCCCGGGATATAATTCATCCACTTGAGATTTGGGAACAGGTATACACAGACTTAAAAGAAAGTTGCGTTTGTTGAGGGGAACCCCGCTCTCTTTCAACGTCTTAAATCGTAAATAATTATGTTGTTTTAATTCATTTGCCTTTTCTCTTTACTTTTTATTTTATTCTTCTTTAAACGCCGCCTGTCTGGAGTGGATAATGTAATAGGGCCGTTTGTTGCGTTACAACGAATCGGTCGGTAGTGGTCAGAGCGTTATATTAGAGTTCGTATAAAACGCAAGAGTAAATTAGTAAAAGTAGAGTTTATCTCTTCCTCATCGACGCTACGCTTCAGACGCATCAGAGCCGCGTGACGCTCGTCATTTTGATATTATTTGCTCAATGAACTCCAATTATAGCGCACTACAGATAACATCGGCCACTGCGTAGTTTATCGTTCATATGTTTTGTAAATGAGCGAGGTGTGCGGTTAATTAGCTATTTACACAACGAGATAATTTTTGGGACTGTGCTATGAACAAATTACTATTAAACTGTTGTATAAACATCATAGATAATATATTGGTTTAAGTGAGTATTAAAATTTTATTTAAATTATGGTAGAGCACACTACTTTATTAGACGAAGATCATTAAAAAGTGTACAATTTGTCCTAATATGTGTATGAAAGTGTTTAGTGTATACGTGAAAAGTAAATATTATAATTTACAATATAAGAAATATATTATAAATATTGATTACAGTTTATTTACTTTTATGATAATTAAAAATAACGAGATTTTTATTGTACGGCTGGAATGTAATGACCGATATCGTTGTAGGAACTGTGAACTCTACATTAACTATTGAAGCCTTACATTTGGTTTTTAGAAAAATATTTATTTTATATGCATTTGTACGTTTAGCTGAAATTTCTTAGAACTGATAGACGCTTATCCTCTACTAATCACTTGTTTATACACAACATTAAGTGCTTCGTTAATATCGACAAACTTGGAATCTTTAATTACTTGATAAACAGTGTTTAGGGTGTCTCTACCGGTGATGTCTTTACTCTAGAACGTACCTTTCTAGCTTTATAATTATTTCCAAATATTAACTATAAACTTTATTTTCAGTTGAGTATACAAAATTACATGTCTATTAATATTTTATTAATAAAAAAATATACCTATTTTTGTTGTAATTATAAATTTTACTGATATGACTACTTTACCTACATATATTATATATGTCGATTTTTTTTAAAAACTAATATATTTTTTTAAGTTATATAAGTTATATGTATCTTAATAGTGAAACTTGATAATGATTCAGCCTACATCCAATATAGAAATAAATATTACAATTATTGTAGATATAACATTTTGAAATACAAAATACCTGCCTTATAGTAAGAATATATTGGTTTTCTGTTTATAGATTTTCCAGATAGGAAATAACTTAGTTAATTAACGTTAATGCATATAAATTATATAACTTATGGTTCGCTTAATTTGTGAAATATAAAGCGACTTTACCAATGATCAATACGAAAACTTAATTACAGTATTGAAAACATGCAATATTATTAATTATATTTTTTCTCTACATACTCGTGTTTTTGTTGCAAAATATTTGACTAATGGTAATATTATTTGTTTTTTCGCAATTTATTTACTATTTTTGAAGGTAAGAAAAGAAAATCTAGTAACTTGTTATTTACCCTTTGTATGTTCTTTCATTAAAAACATATATATTAATTAGTTCTGTTCAGACATTTATTTAAATCAAATCAATGAAAGGTAATAAATCTGCAAAAATATAACACTTAAACATTTAAAATTATTTTTGCTATAACTTTTCAAAAAATAGCATTGTGCTTAGAAAATAAATATATAAATTAATAAAATGAAAAATTTTAAAATCAATTATTGCATTTAATAAATTAAATGAAACAAATTAAATTTGTATACAAAATAATATATATTTATAACTTTATTAACAAAAATATCTAATGACTTAATTACTAAGGAATACTATCAGAGCGTTAGCTTCCACATATTGTACTAACAATAAACAATAAGTAACCCATTCTCCGTTACGAATGTACAGTTTAATTGCGTCTTAGGAATATCGTAAACATTGACTCAACAAGCTATTGAAAGCATATTTAAACCTCAAGTTTAAAATAAAAATAGATCGTTCCATATAAATACGTGTGACTGAGTTTCAGCACCAAACTTGAATCATAGGGCGAGGTGCGAGGCGGAGACATCGAGAATTGTTGTACAATGAATCACAATTAAAATGGAGTGAGCAGTAACGCGATACAATTGAATAAATAACGCTAGACTGAGGCCTCTCCTGGCTCAGGGGCACAGGCGTGCGGCTATAAACGCGCCAGCCAGTGGGTTTGATCCTGACTCCAGGAAATGAAATATTTAATTTAATTTCTTCGCTTCGGTAACAAGGCAAAGTGTGGCGTCTAATTCCACCACTCAATGGATACAGCGTGAAGCTGATACAAAAAAAAAAACAAAAATAATTAAAATCTATAGGATCGTACAAATCGTCTCTCTACATAGAGCATGGCGGTTGGTTTTTTCAACGTCAGTGTTTAGCGGCGACAGGTGTAACCAATCAGCGCGAGTGCGATCGACTCCACTCCTTATCTTCACTTGTGTGTGCTGTAATTATTTATTGTAACGCAATAGGAAACGCGGGAAGTATGTGTGAGTGTTTTATCAGCGGACGCCGGCCGCAGTGCCCGTGCGCTGCGATACTGACGCGTAGGTGTACTCGTCCGCTCTACCTCGCATTTTGTATGGTAAACGTATGGTATTGATAAGCTTCACTAATTCCTACAATGCCTACTGCGTCGCGTTTTTGAAATGATTTTACATTATATTATTATCTTTATATGTTGTCTATTTTATAATTTATGAATAATTGATGTTATTTGTGTTTGTGGTTTTAATTCTTACATAAGACAAAGATTTTATGTTAATTAGATGAATCTTAGTAAAACAATTTATTTTAGTACAAAGAAGATTGCACTATTTTTCAAAATTAAAGAAATATATAAAATTATTTTAATATGAGTTCTACAATTCAATTTATCCAATATCTTTTTTTGTTATCTAAGAAATACGGGACTTATTTCCACGTAAACTTTTGCTTTCAGCTATCGTTTTGCTGTCGTGTATTACTTCTCCAGTATATTTCTGTACAAAAATTATACTAAAACATGGTATAATAAAAATTAAGAAGTAAATAATGATTGTAATTTGAATTCATCTTTGATTAATCACGCAAATGTTATGTTTTAAGAAAATATACACACGTGGCTTGAAATGTACAAAGACGTGGCCTCTCGCGATTTAAATTATCGTTATATCTACTTATAAATTGTTGCCTATGTTCTATTTAAACCCATAAGCTATGTTACTGTAGGAATTCATCTACTTATATCCGTTCAGTAGTTGTTGCTTGAAAATGAAACAAACACCCATCTTCGCAAACTTTCACATTTATAATATGAGCTTAGGCTTAAATTAAAATCTTTGATGGTTTGTTACATACAAATTATCTATGAAAAAGTAGGTATTACAATGACTTTTAATGTTTTTTTTCTTCAAATTTACCTTAAAATTTTGTTACCACGAGAAAGTTATAAAAAAAAATTAAGCAAAAAAAAAGTTACTCTCCACGTACCTTTTTTTGTTTATTGCCTAGATAATATCAATTTCTTCATATAATGAATATATGAGCCTTTCCGGGAGTCCTCACGTTTTGTACGTAACCTTCTTACAATTTCATGGAGACTGTCGATTTGAAAGCAAAAAAAGTATTTTTTTTGTTCTTTTTTAATACACACTTAAATATTATAGATATATATGATTAATCATATAAATATAGATTACGTTTAATAATATATGTATGAAATCGGAACTGCTAGCGCCATCTGTTGTTCAATAGCGAACTAAGTAAGTTTTTTAATGTCTTACATTGAATAATACATATATTATTATAAAGTAATAAATATAAAGATAACTATAATTTAATAAATACATTAAATAAGTATTTAGTTTAAAATATTCCATACAAGCTTTTCTTTAATTGGATTTTGATTGGAAATATATATTTTTTTCATATAAAGGAATACATTTATTTATCATATATGTATTTATTGATCATATTCACACACAATTATTTTAATTTTTCTGTTGGATGTTGTTTCTTTTTATCTTATAAGTATATATTATTTATAACTTCTACAAATTAGGATAAACTGGAACAGTAAATTACCTACTTGCTGTCAAAGTAACGTTAAGAACTTGTATGTCTAAGCTTTTTACTGTCAGTATTTGACGGACTTCACCACTAAAGTTTATCTTGGTTCACACGCTCACTAAAGAGAGTATCTTATTCTAACGTAGAATGTTTCTATTTTACATAATGGAGTTCATTCGTGGCTCAGGAATACAAACGTACGACAAAGTCATTCAAAAAATTGATTTTTGAATGTATTAAATCAGTATTAGCCTCGAGAATTCGACGGGAAGTGGGAATCGGTAGTTAATAATGGGGATAAGTCTTACGTTAGATTCTGGTATGTGCAGGACACAGCATAAAACTAATAAAATAGTATTACTTATACTGTACTAAATTATACTCTATATCAGCTTCACGCTGTATCCCGCACATGGCAGGGTAGGCAGAGGGCACTTAGGAACCTAATGTTAAGATACTCCGTACCGTGTCATTGCGTGTTGAGTGTCAAATTATATTTATTGTTAGATTATTTTTATATAATTTAAAACTGCTCCATTAATTAAAGCTAATCCACTGCGTTACCTATCTACCGTGCAATACCCGCCCGTCTCTAACAAATGTAATATCAATAATACAATGTACCTACCTGATACGGCAAGTTAGTTATCGTCGAATAGACTTCGTTGTATTTGAACGCAATTTACGAGCTCGTATTTTCTAAATTTCAATACCGGTGCGCCGACAGTGCGGCAAGTGGCTGAAGATCGTATTAATAAGTAAATTTTCATTGTTAAATTTAACTGCTATATTTTAATTACTAGATTTATTTTAATTATTAAATAAATTATACAACAAGTCAGCATAGCTGCGCGTTTGGCCGTACATAATGCAGTATTGGTCACAGTGAGAATGAAGAAGAACGTGTTCAGATGGTTTAGGCACGTTCGAGTGAATGAGTGAAGAAAGAATGATAAAAGAAATTTAGGAAGGAAAAGTGAGTGGTTATGAAGGAGAAGTGAAAGGGAGACCTCGGTTGATCTTCGAAAACACAGTATCTACGATACTGGAGGAGGGTCACGTAAAAAGCATGAGGACCATCGGAGGACATGTATGAAGAGGTTGATGAAAGTGGACGAGGTAAAAGAGGTGTGCCGAGACCGCACCCTGTGGCGCTCCATTCTCTCTGCCTACTCCGCTAGGGATAAAGCGTGAAGCTAAGTAAAATATTAAATATTTCTTTCACCATGGAATTGAACCAACAACAACCTCTTGCTCGAGCGTTTCCTTTCAGCTTCCCGCTGTATCCCGCAAATACTTGGGAACCTTAGTATTAAGGCACTCCGTTCCGTTTACCACTTTCCACCGAATTTGAGACATTGCGTGTTGAGTGGCGGCCATCGCCACCCGCTTTACCTTTTGTACCAAACCCAATAAATGATAATACCTATTTAATATTTCATTTCTTTGAGTGCGAATCGAACCTAAAACATTTCGCCTTTACAGTCAACAGTAGCTCCCGTTCAGTTTCATGGTTTTTTTTTTTATCACCTTCACGCTGTATCCCGCACATGGCAGGGTAGGCAGAGTGTACTTGGAAACCTAGTGTTAAAACACTCTGTTCCACTTCCGTTCCCCACTTTCTGCCAAATTTGAGGCATTGCATGGTTTTGTGTTGTACCAGAGCGAAGAAATGAAAGCATTAAATATTAAATTTGAAAATATTAAATATTTAATTTCCTCGCGCCCCACTCGAACCCACAACCTGTCGGTTACCGTCACACGCTTGACCCGCTGCGCCACGACAGGCCTCTAAAAATTGTTTTTCATATTGAATAATACTATATACTGAAACTAAGCTTTTTACATACAGGAATCGATATATTCTCTTTACCGCAAATAAGAATATTATTATTATGAACATTCCCACAACGTTAATAAATGTGGACTTTGTTTTAAACACAAAGTATTTTATTTTTATCACAAATAAGAGGAAAATTATTATTATATTATTATCCTTGGGCGTTATCTGTTGCCATACTTATTAATAATTACGTATGTGTATTTGCAGGTGCATGTTATATTACTTTGGTAATATTTCCGTTTACCTTTTAAACCCGAGGCAAAGCGCCACATAAAGTTTCACCGCTCAACACGTAATGCCTTCAGGAATAAACTAGATTAAGACTAGGTTCCCAGGTTCCCTCTGTTTAAACAATTTAAAACAACAATTTAAAAAACAATTTAAAACAAATTAAAAGAGTCGGCGTTGGGCAGCGAAAACGCGTCTATTTTCCCACTCGAGGAAACTATTATTTTATTTTCTTTCTTCGGGGAAATGACAAAATGCAGCGTTGAGTTCCGTTACTCAAATCGCAATATCTCAACACGTAGTAGGTAAATTAGCAGGGTAGGTAAAAGGTACGATAGAAGAAGCAAATTGGTTGTATTTCCCGTATGAAAAATACTGCCAGTTTGCTTCGACTATCAATTTAATTATTGTCATTTATTATAATCAACATTTAGCTATATAGTAATTACTATAATACATTTACCTAATATGATTTTTATTACCGAGGCATATCGAGGCGTGGGGCACAAGCCTTCGACAGTGCTCCACAGTTGTGGGTGCGATCCCCACTCGAGGAAAATATATATTTCATTTTTTCATTAATATGCTATAGAAACAAGGCAAAACGTGGCGTTGAGTTCCGCCACTAGTCAACACGCAATGCCTCCAGGATCGATGGATTGTGGGGACGGTTGTGTCTTAATAGCAACAGCAATAGGAGTGTTCTTTATAACAAGGTCCTCTTCCGTACTATATGGGAATACAATATGAAGAATTTTCTTTTCCAATTTAATATCATATTATTATAATAACTCTAAGCTTTACATAAATGAAATATTATATATACATATTTTTTTTTTGAGCATTTTTCCAGAAAGAAACAAAAAATATTTTATTTTCTCAATACTTAAAATGGTAATACTAATATACTTGTATCTATCAATGTAACTGTAAAATAGTTCAAATAACACAGCACTTTCAGTAAGAGTGTTATACTAAAATATAAATACACAAACTCTTAGAAAACCAACGTACAATGTAAAAAAGGCACAAAAGAGACTCTGGCGCCAAGTCGTCACAGCGGAGGCGAGCGCTCTGTGCACTACCGACTACCGAATAGACCTAATTAATAAATGTTTTACCTACAGTTGATTTACGCCCGCCCACTCGAGGACGGCTTAAAAAACGTTGTACGACAATTGATCGAGTATGAAATGTTTGTTTTGGTTGCTCTCGCGATAATTGCTTTGGAATTGGACTCAAAAAACTGTTTTCTTTTTTCTATTAACGTTGTGATGAATCTTGCATTATTTTTTTTTGTATTTCCCATTATAGCATTTTCTACTTAATATGTCATTATATTAAGTGTAAATGCCTACCGTAGTGATGTGCCTTTGACGTAAAGATAGATAAGACGATGTCACAGGCATTCTACTGAAGCAATATAACTAAACGCCGCCGTATTGAGACATTTTTTTTTTATTTTTTTTTTATTTTTTTTTTTTTTATGGAAAAGACAAGGCAAACGAGCGTACGGGTCACCTGATGGTGAGTGATCACCGTCGCCCACGGCCCCGTGTAACACCAGGGGAGCTACAAGGGCGTTGCCGGCCTTTAAGGTGGAGGTAGACGCGCTTTTTGAAGGTACCCATGTCGTATCGACCTGGAAATACTGCCGCGGGTAGGTCGTTCCACAGATGTGTGGCGCGTGGAAGAAAATTCCTACGAAACCGCACAGTAGTCGAATGCCACGTGTCCAGATGATGTGGATGGTACTTTAGTTTGTGACGTACTGTGCGGTTGGAAAATTCGGCGGCAGGTATCAAGTCAAACAGTTCTAAAGAACACTCCCCGTGATAAATGCGGTAGAGAACGCACAGGGAGGATACGTCTCTACGCAAAGCCAAAGTATCAAGCCCCACACAGATCACTGGGTTCCCAACGATTCGAACGGCTCTACGTTGTATGCGATCAAATGGTTCAAGCTGATACTGGGGTGCACCAGCCCAAAGGTGAGAACAGTATTCCATATGAGGCCGCACCTGGGCCCTATACAGGGCTAAACGGTGTTTTGGCGTGAAATACTGTCTCGCTCTGCTGATGACCCCCAGTTTCTTCGAGGCCAATTTGGCCTTGCTTTCCAGATGATCGCGATACTGGCAGTCGTTCGAAAAGCTGAGACCCAATATACTGATACAGGGCGCGGCTTTAAGGGGAGTGTTCTCGAAAACTGGTGATACGACAAATGGGGTTTTTTTAGCGGTTAACGCGCAGACTTGTGTCTTCTGGGGGTTGAAGTAAACAAGATTCTTTTCACCCCATGCGGAGACATTCTCGAGGGATGCCTCAACGCAGGACACAAGTTGATTTCGGCACTGGTCGACGTTTTCCCGAGAAAGAATTGCATGGCCGGAGTATACAGCGTCCACAGTGCTATCATCTGCATAACAATGTATGTTAGAGTCCTCTAACATGTCATTGATATGCAGAAGAAATAGCGTAGGGGACAGCACGCAGCCTTGGGGGACGCCGGCGTTCACGGGCATGTATTTGGAGCAAAAACCGTCGACAGCGACCTTGATGCTGCGCCCAGTGAGAAAGCTAGCAATCCACTTGCATAAATTCTCGGGAAGCCCGTAAGATGGAAGTTTCGCAAGGAGCGCTCCGTGCCACACACGATCGAAGGCCTTTGCCATGTCCAAACTAACTGCCAGGCCCTCTCCCTTGCTATCAATAGCCGCAGCCCAGCGGTGGGTTAGGTAAACCAGAAGATCACCGGTTGAGCGACCCCGACGAAAGCCATATTGGCGGTCGTTAATCAATCGGTGATCCTCCAGGTAAACCAAGAGCTGGCTATTAATTATGCTCTCCATAATTTTTGAGAGCAGGGAGGTAATAGCAATAGGCCTGTAGTTAGTTGGATCGGCACCATCGCCTTTTTTCGGAATCGGGTGGATAAGAGCGCTCTTCCACGAATCTGGGACTACGCCAACTGAGTAAGAGTGCCGAAATAGACGCGTTAGCACCGGTGTCAGCTCAGGAGCACACGAACGGAGCACAAGAGGAGAAATGCCATCTGGCCCACTCGACTTGTGGATGTCCAAGGAAGACAGAGCTCGCCTAATAGCTTTCTGACTAAATTTAATGTCAGGCATTGAGCTCTGACACCGCGGGATGGTCGGCGGCGTTGTTCCTCGGTCATCCATAGTCGAGTTTGAGGCAAAGAGAGCGCCCAGGAGATCGGCTTTCTCTTTCGCCGTATGGACCAGGATGTCATTCTCCGTGCGCAGCGGCGGAAGCGAAGGCTGGTTAAAGTTGTTTAGTGCAGCCTTTGAGAGGGCCCAAAACTGGCGAGTTCCCGACGGGTAACTCTCAAGCTTCTCGCCGATTTTAGCGATGTGCTCGGACCTTGCTCTGGCAATTTGCCACTTAAAGTACCTAGAGGCACGGTTGTACTTTCTTTTTAAGGTTTTCACCTTCGGATCCTTAGTGGCAAGTGCCTTGGCCCAGATTCGATATGCCTCGCGCTTGCCAGAAGCTGCAAGTTTGCAAGACGTATCAAACCAAGGCTGTGATTTCAACCAAAAATATAGTTACAATAACCTGAAGAACTTTATAACTTAGCGGTACAGCATCTATCTGTAAACGAGACGGTTGTGGGTTCGATGCCTACTCGAAGAAATAAATTATTCACATTGGTAATTAAATAAAAAATGCTGACCAAATATAAATGTCTTAAACTTGAACGGTTTGTGGGGAACTGAACGTTTTCTATCATATTCAGTTGGAAACAAAGAGCTATATACTTGTATCATTTAAAAAAAATCTTACAAATAAAGTGCAGATTAAATTAAAGCGTAATTCAATTTTTTTAGTAAGTACTCGTATATGAAATAGTTTTATTAATAACTTCAAAAGAAGAGGTCGTCGTCCGAACCAGGTACGATACAGAGAGGTCACAGATCGCTTGCAATCGGTTAATCTTTAAAAAAAGCTAATAAATACGTAAAAGATAGTATTTTAAAAATAAAATTTAAGGTACAATACACGTCACAATGTTTATTAAAGCACCGCCGTCATCACGCCACTACGTTTTTATAATAATAAGTCGTTGATATCGTGTTTAGTTATGGTATTTCTACGTTTATGATTATAGATATTACTTTTTTATCTTCAAAGATATTGCAGCTTGTGTTGTTGAAACCAATACTATACTTGTTACTGGATTAATAAAATGAAAATAATTACAATATCATTCTTCCAATATCTAATATAATCCATAATTATTGCGAGCAAACACTACTCAGAAATAGTTTTTCACTAAAAAATAGTTGGTTTACAGACTTAAAAAAAAACATATCAATGTTATAACGCTGGATTTGCACCCACGCCTTTCGGAAACCGCGAAATCTGAAAAAAATATAAAAAATGTTACAAACTTATTGATACTTATTGTCTTCAGTCCGGCCAGTGGCTGGAGGCGGCGACAGCAAGCCGTGCGAAGAGGAGGAGGACCGCGGGGGCTCCCCGCTGGGGCCGGGCGGGCCCTTCTCCTGCAGCCAGTGCCGCGGCGCCTACCCCACGCGCGACCAGCTCGAACGCCACGAGACCTTGCACACGCCCAGCACACAGGTGGATAACATCAAATATGTCAGTGCCCATTTTAATATACACCCATGTTTGGTGAATAGGGCTTATTATTATTTACATAAGTTTTGTCTTGAGACTTGTTTGTTATAAAGTTCATTTAGTTTATGTTAATTTCATAATTTCTTATATTTTCATTTTTATAATAGAGATGGAGAGTAAATATTGTATAACTAATCAAAATAATTTGTCAACAGACGTGCAAGATCTGCCACAAGAGCTTCCAGAATGTATACCGCCTGCAACGGCATATGATCAGCCATGATGAAAGCAAAGAGCTTCGCAAATTCAAGTGCAACGATTGTGATAAAGCGTTTAAGTTTAAACATCATTTAAAAGAGCATCTAAGAATACACAGCGGTGAAAAGCCCTTCGAATGTGCAAACTGTGGGAAGAAATTTTCTCATTCTGGGTCATATTCATCACATATGACCTCCAAAAAGTGTCTTGTAATGAATTTAAAAATGGGACGAATAAAGCCTAACAATCCTGCACTAAATCCTGATCGAAGTCCATCGCGAAAGCGTGCGAACGCAATGGTTGCGTCGCAATTAAATAATAATATTGTACCCAATGGTAATTCTTTCTTACCTATATTACCAAAGTACAGTGATGCGACAGCTGCATTTTTTGCAACGATGTCAAATCAAGAAAACAACTTACATAGACTACCTTTAGGTCAGCCGGGAATAAATCCATTCTACATGCCTGGTATGCCCATGAGCCCAGCTAACGGCATTGCACCCTATAGTTTCTCAACTTCGTTGAGTCAACTTTTCGAATTAGCTTCCCATCAGTATCAACAGAGAAAATTAGAGGACCCTAGCCCAAAGCATATGGGCCCTCCTTCAGCAGATCCAGAAGATTTAATTGAAGAAATCACTGAAGAGGACGATAAGAGATCAGAGGGTAGTGCTGAATTAGTTATGGATATTGAAGATGAAGATAACATTTCCATTAAAAAAGAACAAGAAGATCGAGATTATGAACCAAAATCACCATCTCATATGTATGACTCCGTCCCTGTTAACAACAGCGTCGAAAATAAGCAAGCGGGCTTTAATACAATATTAGAGTCGGTTAACGCGTCTGTGACAAAACATTTTTTTAATTCTAATATGGACAAACTATCACCGGTCACTGGAAGTGTTTATCCAAATATAGAATCACCACTGACACCCCATGTAACAATAAAAGATGAGCCTCAAGACATCCAACGTTGTTTAAAATGTAATTTATCTTTTAACGACAAGAATGAGCTATTAGAACATGAAAAGACAATTTGCGGTAATATGTTTAGAAAACACGAAGGCCTTGCGGCTCAAGTTGCTGAAACGGTTGCACTAAACAGATTAGAAGCAGAAATGAGAGCTATACAGAGTGGCGTTAGTGCAAGTGAGGATGAAGACTTCGGCAAAGACGATCGTGATGATAAGACACTACTACATGACAATGATAGAAAAATCAGAGTTCGTACTGCGTTAAGTGAAGAGCAACAAACTGTATTGAAAGAACATTACGCTATTAACCCTCGTCCAAACAGAGATGAATTTAAAAAAATAGCGCAACTGATCGGATTAGATAATAGAGTAGTACAAGTGTGGTTCCAAAACAATAGAGCCAGAGTTCGCAGAATGACTCAGGCTATAGCAATATCGGATCAACCTTTGGACCTATCTACAAAGAAATCGAACGCTTCGGTCACATCCAGCCCTTCACCGTCACCATCGTACAGCATATCTGTTACACACTCGGATTCAGAGGAAGCTGTTAATTTAAGCCAAAAATCATCACGAAGCACAACACCACATCGCTCTAACTATTTGAATACGTATCCACATTCCAATTGTTCATCGTCTTCGTTCACCGATTTTCGTCTTTCTCCATCACCGGGTGAATCTATTAGTGGACAAAAAAGATTGCTATCACAAAAAATGCCTTTAAACCCTATGATGCCAATGGATAAACTTCTACAATACAACGATATGACAAACGGTCGCCCCCCTCTAATGAATCTGCATGCCGCGGAAAGTAGACAAGACTCCAATCCTTCCTACGATCGTCCATCTTGGGGCGAAGAGCAAACGCAAAACGAATTTGATGACGAAACGTCTGTACTTAAAAAAAGCAAATTAAAAGTTGGAAATGATTTTAAGGAGAGTGAAGGTCAATTTGTCTGCGATCAATGTGACAAAACATTTGTTAAGCAGAGCTCTCTGGCGCGACATAAATACGAGCATTCAGGTTGGTACTTCCGCTTTAAGCTATACTATATAACTAATTACCTGATCTATCTATTAAGTTAAATTAATATCTGTAAATTAATATCTGTAATGGCCTGCATTTGCGTTATTTCACTGCCATATTCTACAAGTTTAATATAATTTTTAATTATTTAAATATTATGTTTCAGGTCAACGCCCTTACAAATGCTTGGAATGCCCTAAAGCTTTCAAGCACAAACACCACTTGACCGAGCACAAGCGGCTGCATACCGGCGAGAAACCGTTCCAATGCTGCAAATGCTTGAAGAAATTCTCCCACTCCGGCTCTTACAGTCAGCATATGAACCACAGGTTCGCCATTTGCAAGCCCTACAGGGATTAACTGTTTTGGTAGCTAAATAAATTAGGCTGGAATATGTGATCGTAACAAAAGTTTCGCGTCTATTCAAGAAAACTAAATTATAATTTTTCATTTAAAAATAGATTATTTACACAATGACGCCACAATAAGTCGTGTTTGTAAATGACTTAGCCTGAGGCAGTCAGTGTATGTTAAACTTTCCAAATGAAATATCTTTACATCATTCGACTTTCAATCTTTCTACCTACGTACCAGTATGTCGCGAAGGCTGTTACTTAGTAATACGTCTCAATATACTCGTAGTTAAGTCTTAAAGTTTATTTATGTTTTATAACATTCGATATTACAAGTTTTATTTGTATTGGCCATAAAATATTGTTTTACTTAACTATAGATTTTATTTTTTTTAGAATGTTAACGTGCTCATTAGTTAAGCTATACCTACATATTTTTCAAAATGAAAGCTAATACATAAAGAGATATTTAGGTACGTACTATTTAAATTTAATTGCGTATAAATTCCAGAATAATGCATTTCTTCATCACGTCAAGATAATATTTATAGAAAAAATACATCAGCTAATTTTTACCAAATCTTCTAGAATTTACGATGAGCTTTATTTACTTAATAAAGTATTCTTCGCTCGGTATTTATTCAATATATTTTTTAAGGTTATTGCTCAACGTAAGTACTGCGTACGTTAAAACTTTGAATTATTAGATCATTGTCTAATACTAACGCCAAATCACAAACGCACCAAAGAAACACATTGTGCCATTTTATAAACCAAAAATGTTTGTTTTTAAGTATAATTTAACTGAATTGAGTTAACACATTCAAATATGTTGAGAAAAAGTAAAGTTCGGACATCTTTTTTTACGTTTTGTACGTTAAACAAACCTGTTTTTTAATATTTTCTCTTTTGATAAATCAGTCTTCCAATTTATTATTTTAAACCTTTTGTATCTTATTTATTTCAATTTCATTCGAATGTGCAAACTCAAAATCGATATTTAAGAAAATCTAGTTATTTACGTACTGCATCCCAAGGGCCAGTACCTGTAGTAATACTCATTTATAAATGCTCTTATTATTTTTATAATTCTACGCCAAATAGATCATACATATTAAGTAAGTATAGTTACGTGTGAAAATGTTCATATTTTACTTTATAACATGCAAGCGCTCGTGGAATGATCGTGCCAAATTATATAAGAGACCTGCGTGTCTATCGCGATGACAATATAAAATGTAGATAAGCTAAGAAGCAAATATTAACTAGTACTCACTAGCACATTGTTGATTTTTAATAATATTTTACATTAACAATACAAATTGATTTCAAATGAAACTAAAATATATGTATTTCAATAGTTAAAAATGTATAATAACCGTGTTTTTTTTTTATTTGCATATTACATATTGAATAATTTGCATATTATTTTAACAAAATAGCGCGTTTGCGCTGACAATACAAGTTACCATATTAAAAATAATAGATATATGTACAAGATCGTTACACGTCGAAATTAGACATTCTAATTTCACGCTTTGTTTCCGCCGACATCGGTCGTTCAGAGCGACAATATTTAATAAATAATTTTGTAAAATTTAAAATTATATTCTTGTGTACTTTACACATAGAAGGGATTTTTTTTAAAAGTCGACGCTAAATAATTAAAAATAACATTAAATTAATAACAACAATGTGTTTAAACTATTCTGTTTAATGTTGCTTCGAATGATCGTCACAGGACGCGCCTAAACAAGTTCTCACAAAAAGAAATCTTCCTCTTCTATTATTTGGTTATACTTATAGAACTAAGCTTATCGTATTTTAGTGTTAAGATTAAATAGCATCTATTAAATCTAAAGCATTCCATGACACTATGGGATCTCTGCTGTGTTTTAAAAACTCTTATGTAATCCAAATATTGTGCCAATTGTAAATATTGTTGTACATATTGCACTTATATTGTATTTTAAAAAATATATAAGTATATGTAAATATTATCGCTTTAAATGTATTTAATGTATGTTAACAAAAGAGTAAGTGACAATAAGCTCATCTGTTTATTAAAGGCGTATATTATAGCTAGAGCAACCTTAAAATAAAATAGGCATTGTTGTTACCAGCGAGCTCTGTTATTTATTTAAATAATTGGAAGTTTTATTGGAATTATAGAATATTATAACGCTGTCGGTATATACAGGCAACACTGGAGGAACATCAAATCAAAGAAAAAAAATATGTGTGTACGTAATTCGTATACTATTATGAATAAGTACGTAATTTTAAGTCGCATTCAAACTATTTTACGTTCATCAGTATATCAGAGCAGAAAGTTCCTAAGCGTAATATGTTTTAAGTGATACCTACCCTATATATATTATATTTTGTAATCATAAGTAGATAAATAATTTCTAAAGGTTTCTAATCAACGAATTACATAAATTATTGTGAACGTGATTTGTCGTAGTGACAGTATTTGACAACCTTATAACATAAAGTAGTTGTATAGTATGTTGTTGGTTATGAGGGCTATGGTTTCGATTTTTTTGAATAAATTTTCTTACTTCGCCTTAATTGAATCGAATACAATATTAAAAAGTAACAAAATAACTAAATTATTCAACATTAATTAATTGTAAAGTCAGTTGCTAGTAACTATTGTAAAATTAATAGTATTTCGTTTGAACTTTTCCTTTTTATTAAATGGATATCATATAATATTTTATTTCAATATGTAGGAAATTTTAAAAAAATCGACACAGCCCAATCAGTATTCCGCTAATTCAAATTGTCCCACAGATAACCAAAATATGTCATTATTATTATTAAAAAATATTGTATATTTAATATTTGTAATTAAGCGAGTCTGTTTGAGATGTTTCATATTTTATTATAATTTTAATGTTTAGGTTATAAGCAAGTGATTTCCAAACGATCACAGGTGGGCTAGACAAACCAAAGATTAATTAGTTTACTATAAATGATGTGGAACACTGTAATATATAACCATCCCATCATATAAAATAAGTTTTGTGCCAAAAATAATTATAAAGCTTCGATGTAAAGTATATTTTAGTTTCAAAGGCATTATGTACTATTACATTATTTAGTTATTCTTGTGCAATATAATATTGCAAAGAAGTATTTTTTTTTTCTATATATATAGCTTTAGTAACTTAGGCCAAAGTGAATTCCTATTGCCATATTTGTTGTAAGGAGCGCTAGTGTTGGGACACTTGTTGACGTACGTAAGTTAATCTAGATTGTTAAACTTAACCATAGAATTAAAATGTGTTAAAATATTGCCTATATAAATTATAGTAATTCATTTTACTTGATATTATAATGTATATTGAATTTATGAATATTAAAAATATATATATTGACAATTCAATGCAAATATGACTTATTATTTTTCTAAATCACCAAACTGCCTCAAAAAGATTACCAACATCTTATAATGAATTTTAACAATTTTTAAGTTCCAAATGAAATTTGAATGTCATCTTCAACGTAACTAATCAAATATACAAACGGCTGTTGATTTGATTTGTTTTTTGTCATTATTAAGAAATATAAAAGTATAATTTAAGACATCTCACGTACTTTGACTTTTATATACTTTTTTGAACAGCAGTTAGTTACGCTCGTAACTAACTGCTGTTCAAAAAAGTATATAAATTATAAATCTATAAAAATATAAGAACATATGTTATCCATAGCATAGCATAATGCATAGAAAAATTATAGTTGAGATGTCACATAATTTTATTTAGTACACAAAACATGTAGTTTTTTTTATTTAACTTAGCTTTACGCTATATCCCTAGCGGGGTAGGCAGAGAGAACGGGGCGCCAAATGCTACGGTCTTCGCCTTGTCCACTGTCATCAACCTCTTCATACATGCCCTCAGGGGTGTCCTCATGCTTTTCACGTGACCTTCTTCCAGTATCGTCAATAGTTCGTTAATTAGTCGTTTTCGAAGGTCAACCGAGGTCTCCTCCTCCCTCTCTTACCACTCACTTTTTCTTCATAAATCTCTTTACCATTCTCTCGTCAGTCATTCGCTCAACCTGCCCAAACCACCTGAGCACATTCTTCTTCATTCTCACTGTGACATCCACGCCCATGTGGCATCCGTATCCATTGAAGAGATACACAGAATGGTAGGTACTATCTACTATACTGTGTATCTCTTTAATGGGTATGCGATCAAACTGTATATCCGACGAAGAGGTCGCACCTCTACAGTATTTATCTTTCTTACATTCTTCTTCTGTAATACCCACGTTTCGCGTTTCTGCTTATAACAGCGTTGCTACCAACACTGCATCGTGTACGGCCAAACGCGCAGCTATGCTGCCGTTTCGCCGTCTCACCAATGCAGCTAAGGCACTGTTAACTCTGTTACCGGTAGCAATACGCCTTTCCACGTCCATTTCTTCCGTCCCTGCTATACCTACCTCATTCACTTGTTCTAATATCTTATCATTTACTCTGATCTTGCATTTTGTCCTTTCTTCATTTCTTTCAAATATCAGAACCTTCTTCTTATTCGCATTCAGGCTTAGACCATTATTCGCGTACCCTTCTTTTAGAGTGGTAACCAACGCCTGTAACTCGTTTTCTGACGATGCAATAAGCACTGCATCGTCTGTGTACAGCAGGTAATTTATATTCGAGGTACCTACTTTCACTCCCATGTCACTTTGTCTCACTCCATAAAGACAGCTGTCCAAATACAAATTGAACAACCAAGCCGACATGGCGCATCCTTGTTTAACACCCGAATTGATGTCAAGGCGACATGCCAGCTCCTACTTGCACGCAGGTTGAGTGATCTATGTACAGAGACTTTACAGCCTGTAGCAAGGGTTTCATCACATTGTACCAGGGCAGTATTACCCATAATCTCTTTCTTACAAACCCGTCAAACGCTTTTTACAAGTCCACAAAAGCACAAAAAACTTTTTGGCTTACTGCCTAACAACTGCCGTCGTCCACTTCCCGCCGTTCAGGGAGAGTCCTAACAGTGCCTACCCCTGGCAGGGGTTGCTACGAGCAAGCCTTCCATTGTGGACCTCCACAATTTTTTTTACCTTCCAAAAACAAATTTAAATGTAGCTGTGACAAAAGGACTGATTCTTCCCTGAGAATTGCCTGTTTATACATTTTTGTGCGAAATCATAAAAATATGTCAAATTATTAGATTTTTTTTTCGTCACTGTAAGTGTAACTTTAGACGCGACTGCTTCGATTCTCACTCAGGTGAATGATTTTTTTATATTTTAATTTCTTCACTCTGGTAACGAGGCAAAGCACAACGTTGACGTTTCGCAGGAAGTATGGAGCGGTATTGTCCTAATGGGGACAGACCACTAGGTTTTCATAATTCCTTTGCTATTGTAATATTGCTGCTATATGCGAAAGAGGTAAAGCTTTTAAAAAAATGTAGGAAGCAAAATGGCGGCTCTGATACTTGATGTTACACAATAGTTATTATTTCAATTCCACAGAATTGTTGTCATAAACTTGGTGGATATAGTTATTTTAAAAAAGGCCTGTCGTGGTGTAGCGGCACAACCGTGTCTCTGCAAGCGACAAGTTGTAGGTTCGACCCCTTTCTAGGAAATAATATAATATTTAATGATTTCATTTCTTCGCTCTAGCTACAAGGCAAAGTGAAGGCAAAGTGTCGCCACTCAATACGCAATGTCTCAAATTTGGCGAAAAGTGGGGAACGGAAGTGAAACAGAGTGTCAAAATTTTATTAGGTTCCCAAATTCCCTCTATCTACCCTGCCATGTGCGGGATACCATGCACACTGGTTACGATAGGCCATTATTTAAAACATATTTTCAAAGTTATAAAATAAAATTGCAAGAAAATAGACATAATGTTATTAAGCTGTTCAACATTATAATTTGACAACAAATCAGTTATTGGACGAAAAGAAATATGACGTTGAATTCATGTAAGTGACGTTGACAAGTGACATTTGAGATCATTACAAATATGTGAATGTGTGTTTCTTATTAAATTGTTATATTAGAGAATAACGATAAGCATTTATTTCAATAATTATAATTAGATTTTCGTATATTTTTATAACTAAAAATATGTCGGAGCGTGATAAAAACAGACGTCGTAGCGTTGAAAGGCATCGAAGTCGCAGTCGTGAGAGACACAGGAGTAGGGACAGAGATCGTAGCAGGGAGCGTCGGAAAGAGTCTAGTAGAGACTATCACACAAATTCTAGTAGAGACAAAAGACGGCCCAGCAAGGATAGACATAGAAGTAGCAGCAGTGAACGGCAAAAGGAACGACGCTCAGATAAAAATCAGCACAATGACTATCATAAGCACGACCGCGACAGAGGGCGCAGTTCTTATAAAGAATTTAATGGTGGTGGACTGGGAGGAGGTTAGTTTAAGTCATTCCAAAACATTAATTTTTATTTTAAATTTAGGTGTTAAGGTCCAAAACATGATCACAGACTACTGCAAAGTTTTTGGAAGATCAGTATATTATATAAACACATGATGATGATGAATGATAATAGTCACTTGCTGCGTATATTCTGAAGCAAGTATCTAAATATTTTATGATTGCACATACATTGAAAAAATAGTATGTTAACATAAATTTTTGAAGCAAAGAATTTATTACATTTAGTTAAGCAGAGAGAGTAACATGAGTAGTAAAAGTGAGTGTCGAAGTATGTCACAAAGTGGCCTCTTGAACTTACACTTAGAACCAGAAGTCCCAGGGCTATTTAAAGTTGCTCTCTCTGCCACATGATAGACCTAGAAATTGCACAGTGAATCAAAGACACAACAACAAGCTTTTTAAATGTTTTTTGTACATAATCTACTGGTACTGTAAGGCTCACATACAATCATAACAAATTTAAAAACCATATTTTTGAAAATAGAGATATAAAATTTAATCTTATAAGCAAAATGATGGTTAGCATTTCTAATTTTCTATTATTAAAATTCTGTTATTTTCTTTTAAATATTCTTCATAACAATACAATATGTTTAATAAGCATATAAAAATTTCGATGTAGCTTGATGAAAATGAGTGGCTTAGTTGTTCAGAGCGCTTGAACGGTTTTCAAGAGGCGCGGGCTTAATCCTGCTTCGTTCAAGACTTTTTATATATTTTTTAAATTTAAATTTAGTATTTTCTGTCCTAAGTGTGAAATAACACTTTAAAAAATAGTAAAAATACAATATGTTATCTTTAACATTTTTAATTATAGCACATTGTTTGATATATAAATATTTTTGATACATTTGTTAACATTCACTCATTTTGTTGAAATAATCAACCCATAATATGTAGTATAGCATGAATGCAGACATATTCTATCATACATATAAGATAATAGTCCCTGAAACAAAATATACTGCATGCAAAATCAGTGAGCTTTGTGTTCAGGTGAGTCCCACAAGTTTGTAGTAAAAAACAAAATGCACATAGGGAAATGGTTGCAATATATGTTTTCCTTAATACTAGGGGCTTCCACCTTTTCTTAATCATTCATTTTTACTCTTTCATTTATCATCTTTAAAACATATACATTATTGGATGGAGATTAATTTAAAAAAAAAATAATGATCTGCATCAATGTAACTGCTAAGTTCTAAATATTAGATTGAATAGTTTGAATTATAATATGTAAAAAAATCTTTGGCTGGCAGTGGAGTGAACTCCCCACATCACCCAATAATTCACAATCAACATATTCCATTATGCTGTAACAATAAAATATATTATTATTATTAACTCAGCTTCACGCTGTATCCCGCACGAGGCAGGGTAGGCAGAGGGAACCCGGGAACCTAGTGTTAAGACACAATGTTCCACTTCCGTTCCCCAATTTCCGCCGAATTTGAGGCATTGCGTGTTGAGTGGCGGAACTCAACGCCGCGCTTTGTCTAATTACCAGAGGGTAGAAATATATATTATTATTATTTATTCTATTTAATATGTTAATTACTTTTTATAATATGTTAATTATTTTTAATATGTTAATTACTTTTTAGGTTTGGGAGGTGGCGGTGGAGGAGGACCCCCACGAGGCCGGTACAAACCTCAAGAAGAAGAATTTTTTGATGCTAGGAGAGAAGAGAGGGAGAGAATCGGGGAAATCGGAGTCTCATCTGTTTGGGGGAAATCCCCTACAAGACCAGAGTATGTATTATGTGTATATAGATTGTATATTGTAAGGGTTTAGTTATACAATCAACATATAAAAATTATAAGTTGTGTATGACATATGACACAGTCATGCTTTACAAAACTTTGGTTACGTATAGAGAGACAGTTGTTTACATCCAAATATTTTAAAAGCACCATTTATTTATTTATTATTACTAATTTTTATAATTATATTCTATATCCTATTTGGTGCAATAATGACATACTAACTTTAAAAATTTCAGAGATTTCTTCAGAAATTTCTTTCTGCTTATATATTTTCAAATGCAATATTAAATAATTTATAATTTGCAATCGGTGGAAAATTGGGAAACACAATTGCCCTAATGGAAACGGTTCCTCTCGACATTAGGTTCCCAAGTTTCCCATGGAGTTGTCTACCCTGCTTTGTGAAGATTACAACTAAATTATATTTTCTAGTTCTGATGATGAGGAAGAACAACAAAACAACACTGACACCACTAAAGATAAGAAAAAGAAAAAATCTAAAGACAAAGAGAGCACAAAGAAAAAATTAAAGAAATTGAAGAAGAAACTAAAAAAAGCCAAAAAAGCTCGCAAAAAAGCAAAGAAAAAGTCCAAAGGCTCGTCAAGCAGCGACAGCAGCAGCAGTAGTGAAGAGGACATCTGGGTGGAGAAAGGAAGTAAGTAGTTATTGAATTAATATATTTAGAGTTGAGTTTGTATTAGAATACTTTAATAACATCTATACATATAATAAAAAAATACAACCTCATTTCTGTACATTATAGATATTAAAGAAAAACTAAGATGGGGATCTTCATACAACCAATAGAAGCCAAAAATAATTTGGTCTGTCTGTTTGTTGTCCGCTTTTCACGCAAAAACTACTCGACGAACTTTGATGAAACTATTTTTGTTTTTTATATAGCTGTTAATCCTCGCTTACATATAGGTTGTATTTTTTTTGGAAATTCGCTCTTTAAGGGTAAAAGGAGTGGGGGTAAGTTTGTATGAAACTCCGTCGGTTTTGAAGCTAATTAGATTTAAATTAATATTTGGCTAATTGAAAGAATTTCAAAATGACGCAATAAGGATTTTTGGAAATTCTGCCTTAACGGGGGTAAAAAAGGGGGGTAAGTTTCTATGAAACTCCGTCAGTTTGGGATGTATTTTGACGTTTGGTATGGCGGGAGTAATAATTATCCTGATCAACATCGATAAGAAGTGATTACTTTAAAGCTCTGGAGTCCGATTGCCTACCTAACTGACATGCAACACCAAGAGCACAGTAATATAAAAACATACGGAATTGACTTTATTATAATAGTTTTTTTATCTTCTGCTGGCGCATAAACATCCCTTGGTGAGACAAAGCTCGCGGGCACCAGCTATTTAATGAATATAATTATATATATATATATATATATATATATATATATATATATATATATATATATATATATATATATATATGTATATATATATATATGTATATATATATATATGTATATATATATATATATATATATATATATATATATATATATATATATATATATATATATATATATATATATATATATATATATATATATATATATATATATATATATATATATATATATATATATATATATTTAAATAGGTTACATAGCATTTTTTATACTCGTAAGTAATTTAGCTGTGATCCCACACACATTGCAAGGTAGGGAGAACCTAGGAACCAAAAGTTACCACTCCGTTCCCATTAAGCTACTTCCATTTGGAAACTCCAAACCGTACTCTAGACTTAAATCCAATACAAAAAGAATAGTTTAATTTGAACCTGTAGTCCCTGAGGTTATCACATACAGCCAAACTCTAACTTTATAATATTTGTACACATACTTTATAAAATAAACAATATAATATTTACAGAAGAACATGAAGTCACGACAAGTGAACCCAAAGACGACCTAGCGTCAGAGCCCTACGGCCCTACCCCTCGAGTGGGCCCTACTCTAGGGCACAAGGACTTCGGTAGGGCTCTCCTACCCGGGGAGGGGGCGGCGATGGCGGCCTACGTGGCAGAGGGGAAGAGAATCCCTAGAAGAGGGGAAATAGGACTGACGTCTGATGAAATAGCAAGTTATGAATCAGTTGGTTACGTCATGAGCGGTAGTCGGTGGGTATTTGTATTTTTTTTTGTTTCTGTATCCCGCATATGGTAGGATAGACAGAGGGAACTTGGGGACCTAGTGTTAAGACATTTAGTTCCCGTAAAGACATTTCTGTTCCCTACTTTCCACAGGATTGCGACTATAAAAATTAAATATATGTTTGCCTCTAGTGGGTATCGAGTCTGTATAGGGTCGCACGCTTGTGCTCCTGCGGTTGTTATGAGATTTTCGGATAAATTATGATAATTAATAAAATTGTGGTATTTATGTATATTTTTCTATGGAATAGGGAACCCAGTGTCAAGATACTGCGTTTCCACACACTATCCAAATTTCTTTCAAAACACCTTTTTTGGTAGCAGTAAGTGCTTCACTTAGTTAAGTGCTTCATTTAGTTACTACAGGGAGGAAATGATTCAGTCCCTTATTGGAAATTGAACCGCCATGTTTACACAAAGATTCTATCAAATGCGCCACAATATTTCTAATAGAGTCCAATAGAAATGTATATACGTATTTGCCTATTTCTTTGTAGTTACATATAGAATATGGATTTATTATTAGGTGCTAATATGGACAGATTAATAACAGGCAATATAATATGTATGCACACGTATATAAATTTGTTGTATGCCGTACATGGCCAGATTGCTAGAGGTACTTGAGAATCTAGTGTCAAGACACTCCGTTCGGTTCTCCAACAACAACTCCTTTCCGTTGTATTTGAAACATTGGTTTGTACTGCGCGTAACACATTTGGATGCGTTGCAGGCACCGGCGCATGGAGGCCGTCCGCATCCGCAAGGAGAACCAGATCTACTCGGCGGACGAGAAGCGCGCGCTCGCCGCCTTCAGCAAGGAGGAGCGCTCCAAGCGCGAGAACGCCATCCTGGCGCAGTTCCGCGACGTGCTGCAGGCGCGCTCGCAGCGCCGCCCGCGCCACCAGCCCCACCACCAGCCCCGCGACGCCGACTACTGACCGCACCATAATATATGTTTACTTTATAATTATTTACGTGTTTTATTTTTTTGCTTCTTTTTTCTTTTGGGAAAGGGGAGACGATTATATGTCCTATTTTATTTCGTAAAAAAAAATCATTTACTTTCCTGTGCCTGAATGTAATTCATGTCTAATACATAAGAAAAAGTAGATGATTTATAAAATGGTAAATTAAATTACTATATTCGATATCTTCAACATACGAGGGGTGGTACAAAAGTTAGCGGAATGAAGGAGATGGAGTGGGGATAGGGTAGCTCGCTTAGTGTCATACTAATTGGGCACTCATAATTAGTATATATATAACATTTCAACCCTATAGCGCCATTGGTTTACGAGTACTCGCCTGCTAAGCGAGTCAATTCGGAAGCAAATTGCAACTATGGAGAAAATTGAACATCGCGCTGTAATAAAATTCCTTACCAAGCAAGGAAAAAACGTTCAAACCATTTTAAATGAAATGGACGCCGTTTATGGAGATCAGTGCCCTGGTAATACAATGGTTTATAAGTGGACATGGACTTTTTAAACATGGTCGAGATTCAATTGAAGACGACTCTCGCTCTGGGCGACCAGTTGAGGCCACCACATTAGATATCGTCGAAAAACTTGTACTCGAAGACACACGTTTAAAGAAAAAACAATTATCTGCATTTGTTGGAGTATCAGATACAACCATTTTGCGGATCCTGCACGACCACCTGGGCCTGTCAAGATCCAAGAATGCTCACGCCGCTTCAAAAACAGCAGCGCGTCGACGCGTCTAAGCACTTTTTGGAGGTGTGTGGAGACGAACCTGTGCAGATTTTGGAGCGGATTGTGACTGGAGATGAAACATGGGTTCATCGCTTTAAACCTGAATCAAAACAGTAGTCCATGCAATGGCACAAAAAGGGTACACCATCTCCCAAAAAATTCAAAGCGTCAGAATCGGCTGGAAAGTTGATGGTCACTGTTTTTTGGGATTGTGAGGGAATATTACTCATTGATTATAAAGAAAAGGGTACCATTATAACCGGAGAGAACTACGCAACGATATTGGAAAAGTAAAAGGAGGCAATTAAAGAAAAACGTCAAGGAAAATTGGCCAAGGGTGTGTTGCTTTTGCAAGACAACGCGCCGGTTCACAAGAGCCGAGTTGCCATGGCAGCTCTGCACATGCATGGATTCGAACCACTTGTTCACCCACCCTATAAGTCCTGACCTGGCCTCTAGCGACTTTTATTTGTTTCCAAATTTAAAAAGAGAGCTAAGGGGAAGGAAATTTTCCGACGATAACGAAGCGAAGGAGGCATTTTCGGCGTATTTTGAGGCCAAAGACAAAAAAATATTTTTTCGATGGTTTAGAAAAATTAATTCATAGATCGATTAAATGTATTAGACTTAAGGGTGATTATATTGAAAAGGAAAAATAAATTTATTGTTATATTTTAGTGACGATCCTTTCATTCCGCGAACTTTTGGACCTCCCCTCGTATTTATAATGATATTCTAGAATTAAGAATGAAAAATATACGTTTAGAAAACTTATAAAAATTTAAACGTTGACGGATTTGAACCCACGCTTCTTTCAAAACAAAATTTTTGTCCCCATTAAGACTTTTTCTATTACCCCTTTCCTCCAAAGTAAAGAACATTGCGTGTCAAGAGGCGTTACAAAGACGAAAAAATCAAAATATTTAAAATTTTCTCTTTCATGAATGGGAATCGAGCCAACAGCCTGTCACGTTCAAAGTCGCTCACTTGTACCCCTGAGCCACCACAGGCACAAACAGAACACTTATATGTTACATTTATATAGATATTCAATTCATTTCTAGTACAAAATGGTAAATATTACATCTCCCAAGAACTAAATAAAAACAATCCAATAATAAAATATGCTCTTTATTCGCCATAACAGAATTATTAATATGAACTTATCTACTTGTAACTAACTTATTACAACAAGACAACAAAGTCAATTGAAAGTTATTTACTTTACTCAAATGAAAAAATCTGTATTTAGAAACAAAAATTTAACAGAATTTTTGTAACCAAGTACTTTTCTTCCATATTAAAAAAATGTATCAACATTTATTAGTGTTTAAATTACAATATATGTATGTATATATATATATATATGTATATACACACATATATATATATATATATATATATATATATATATATATATATATATATATATATATATATATATATATATATATATATATATATATATATATATATATATATATATATATATATATATATATAGCATAATTATCAATATACTTAATAATATTTACATTAACTTCTAAGTATAAAAGTAAAAAAAAAAAATAAATTAAATTCGATGTAAAAATCACCAAATTAGTTTTATATTAAATTTTAATTACATACATTTATGTCAAGCACTTTTCTACACCTCTCATTTGGTGCAACAATGATTTTGCACGTTTTGATATTATCATATTTTCCTATTCACTACATATTTACTATTAATTTAGCTGCATTTGAACCCGCGCCTCGTCAAGACCGTCTGACCACTAGGACAAAAAGGTAACAACATAATAAAGCAGTTGCAATAATCAACAAGAATTTCGAAAATAATAATAACGTATAGCTTAGTTGGTCAGCGCGCTCGAACGGTTCCAAGAAACGCAGGTTTGAATCCCGCTACGTTCCAATTCTCTCCTAAATGTTTTTAAAATGTAAAAAATACGTCATTGTTGCATCAAATGACAGAAATACGTATATTTTTATACAATATCATACAAAAACTTTCTTATTTAACACCCTTTTCAGAAAAAATGGCGCATGTCATAATTCGTTTCTAAACAAAACAAATTAGATACCATTTTCTAATATTTTAAATTAATTTCCCCGTTTTCTACACGTAGGCCACTAATTGTGAGGATGCTAATAGGTTCTATATTTTAGTTTATATATTTATAATTTTTCCGCCACTATCGGGCACATCAGTCTCAGTTTTCGTGCGATTGCATCGAATTAAAATATATTATACAAAAAAAATTGCGTTATTACCTTTTAGAATTGGGACCTTTAGAATAATAAAAAGAGTTTGGCTATAAACAAAAATTATTACTTGAAAAATTCGAAAATACAATACAAACTGGTATTACTTACATACGGCCGTAGCTGTTGTTGAAGTTTCGCCGTTTTAACCAATGCGCATTGTGTAAAAAAATCAACTTTTTAACATCATAAGTTATAGGTTCGATCCCCGATTGAGGAAATAAATTATTTAACATTTTTATTTCCTCACTCTGGGAACGAACACCTCGTTCCTAGAGCGGCGTTGAGTTCCGCAATTCAACCGGTAATGCCCCAGAAACCGGCAGACAATGGGGAATGGAAGTGTCCTAATGAGAACAGTGTCTCAACACTATGTTCCCAGGTTCCCTCCACCTTCCCTGCTACGTACGGGGTACGTTGTTAAGCTAAGGCCTCGATTGACCATCGACGAGAGTCAATTAACGCACGAGGACATGCAAGTAGGAGTTGATGACAATAGGCGAGGCGAAACGAGGCGATAGATGTATACTTACCATTCTACCCCGCTACAGACGAAGCTTGGAGCTAAAAGAGCTAATTAAATAGTTTAAAACAATTTTTTGTGCTTATCTTTTATCATCATTTAAATTTTTATATTGTTTTTGTATTCACAATTTGAAAATACACAAATTATGGAAATTATTGATAATTAATTGTGCACTATTTGTATGTATATAGATGTATAGATTATTCTTGTTTCATTAATTTATTTTTTGTCATATAAATATAAAATTCTTCTCCCACAATTGACAGAATGATTTACACATATATACATAATTATATTATATATATTATATTCATATACTAATTAAGAAAGTAAAAAATATGTAGATTGATGACAAAAATAGCACAGCAGGAATCGAACCCGCGCTTCAACGCTACCGTCCAAGCGCTATAGTTAATCAACTAATATAAATAAATATATATATATATATATATATATATATATATATATATATATATATATATATAAAGCATAATTATCAATATACATAATAATATTTACATTAACTTCTAAGTATAAAAGTAAAAAAAAAAAAACAAATTAAATTCGATGTAAAAATCACCAAATTAGTTTTATATTAAATTTTAATTACATACATTTATGTCAAGCACTTTCCTACACCTCTCATTTGGTGCAACAATGATTTTGCACGTTTTGATATTGTCATATTTTCCTATTCACTACATATTTACTATTAATTTAGCTGCATTTGAACCCGCGCCTCGTCAAGACCGTCTGACCACTAGGACAAAAAGGTAACAACATAATAAAGCAGTTGCAATAATCAACAAGAATTTCGAAAATAAATAATAACGTATAGCTTAGTTGGTCAGCGCGCTCGAACGGTTCCAAGAAACGCAGGTTTGATACCCGCTACGTTCCAATTCTCTCCTAAATGTTTTTAAAATGTAAAAAATACGTCATTGTTGTATCAAATGACAGATATATGTATATTTTTATACAATATCATACAAAAACTTTATTATTTAACACCCTTTTCAAAAAAAAATGGCGCATGTCATAATTCGTTTCTAAACAAAACAAATTAGATACCATTTTCTAATATTTTAAATAAATTTCCCCGTTTTCTACACGTAGGCCACTAATTGTGAGGATGCTAATAGGTTCTACATTTTAGTTATTATTCATAATTTTTCCGCCACTATCGGGCACATCAGTCTCAGTTTTCGTGCGATTGCATCGAATTAAAATATATTATATAAAAAAATTGCGTTATTACCTTTTAGAATTGAGACCTTTAGAATAATAAAAAGACTTTGGCTATAAACAAAATTATTACTTGAAAAATTCGAAAATACAATACAAACTGGTATTACTTACATACGGCCGTAGCTGTTGTTGAAGTTTCGCCGTTTTAACCAATGCGCTTTGTGTAAAAAAATCAACTTTTTAACATCATAAGTTATAGGCTCGATCCCCGATTGAGAAAATAAATTATTTAACATTTTTATTTCCTCACTCTGGGAACGAACACCTCGTTCCTAGAGCGGCGTTGAGTTCCGCAACTGAACCGGTAATGCCCCCAGAAACCGGTAGACAATGGGGAATGGAAGTGACCTAATGAGAACAGTGTCTCAACACTATGTTCCCAGGTTCCCTCCACCTTCCCTGCTACGTACGGGGTACGTTGTTAAGCTAAGGCCTCGATTGACCATCGACGAGAGTCAATTAACGCACGAGGACATGCAAGTAGGAGTTGATGGCAATAGGCGAGGCGAAACGAGGCGACAGATGTATACTTACCATTCTAACCCGCTATAGACGAAGCTTGGAGCTAAAAGAGCTAATTAAATAGTTTAAAAAAATTTTTTGTGCTTATCTTTTAGCATCATTTAAATGTTTATATTATTTTTGTATTCACAATTTGAAAATACACAAATTATGGAAATTATTGACAATTAATTTTGCACAATTTGTATGTATATAGATATATAGATTATTCTTGTTTCATTAATTTCTTTTTTGTCATATAAATATAAAATTCTTCTCCCACAATTGACAGAATGATTTACACATATATACATAATTATATTATATATTATATTTATATACTACTTAAGAAAGTAAAAAATATGTAGATTGATGAAAAAAATAACACAGCAAGAATCGAACCCGCGCTTCAACGCTACCGTCCAAGCGCTATAGTTAATCAACCCACACACATTTTCTCTCCCACAATGTTATTATTCAAACTATACATATAAAAAAGATATACCATTTTGATTTTGATTCAACAAAATTGCTAAAAAAAACGGTTATTTAACTGTTCTATCACATCATACAATACATATCGCTATATTAATAATTTCAAAATAGGTATAGATATTGTTTTCAAAAGGATATTGCTATAAGAAGACGAAATTAATTAGCTATCAGCTTAGTGAACTAATTATTATGTAGTTACAGCGGGCGAAGCCGCGAGTAGGTCGCTAGTCGACAGTGCAAACTGATTGATTGCAATTTGAGTATCAATTACTAACTAAAATAAATCATTTTAATTAAAATCATTAAATCTATGTACTTTAAACAATTGTTTTACCTTTTTTTAAAAAAAAATAAGAAAGCAAGTAGTTATATTTATTTACGAATATTACTATTTTGTTAACCAAATTAGCCCAAATTCATTGTAATGATGATATCTTATTAATTTTGTATGAAAAACTGTTTTTACACGTATAATTAGACTTATACTTTTATAGTGCATTAAACACACACACAACTAAACAGTTGTAAATAATGGTTGTATTAATTTATAACGTGTACGTAATGTTTATCTTTTTACATTATTTCATAAATTATACAAGACAAGCCATTCCCTATTTTACGCTTAGAAAAAATATAAATAAATATCAAAATAATATGTATGAGAGAAAAGTTATTTTACAAAAAAAAAAAAAACATTATAATAATGTTCACTATAGATTAACTGCTTAGTTGTGTACACTTGTTGTATTTGACTAACTTGGTCTATCATTATCTTGATAGTATATAAGAGAGAATAAATTATTTTCATTTCCTGGTTTTCTGGTCTTGAATTTGGGCAATAATGAAGTGTCTTAACACAAGGTTCCAATAGGAACCTAAGTTACCCTGCCAAATTCGTAATATAGCGTGATAATCATTTTTTAATTTACCAACACATATTTACACAAGTTTCTGTCATATTACCCGAAAATGGGCAAATTTAGCTTTTCTAGCGCACAACCACCATTTGTCTCATACTTGGCCGTTATAGATTTACACATCCTTATCAAAACTGGTTGATAGAAAATGTCTCGCACTCGTCTTGGCGTGTCCAGACATGTTGACACTGCCACTCACTATAGTTAAGAATCACTTCACTACATACACATTTATATAATACATGGTTAATTTAACCGCAACTGTTTTCCTTTTGATTTGGACAAATGAACATTGCTATTCCTTAATATTAGATATAATCACAGTATTTTTTTTAACTTGGCTTAGTTTCGCCTAGTATGCACATCCTTATTCATTACAATTATGTAGAACTCTAAGTATTTTCCTCGTACTTGGCCAATTAAGGTACAACATATTGAAAATTTAAACTGGCATGCATATTACTCTCAGCACACTTACTGTAATGTACTTTTCTCATACTTAATCAACTTGGCTTTGGCTTCAAAAATATTCACAAATTTCTCTTTCTATGCTTTCTGAGCTATGTCAGCACTAATTAACTGAATTCTTCTCGTACTTGGCCAACTTGGCCTTGCAAGTGTTCAGCTCGGCTGCCAAGTTGGCTATGGCCGCGTGCGCAGCCAGTAGCTGAGACCGCAAGTACTTGACGGAGGAGCTCTTGATGAACTGTTCCGGCACTCGCACCATGTTGTCTGAAGATATCGTGGGAGGGTCGGTCTCCATGGGGTCCGGGGGGTCCGGAGTGGGGGTAGCCTGGGGGTGATTATTAATAATCTTTTAGGATTTTTTTGTTTAAATAATATTTATAATAAAAAAATATAAGCATTAACTTTCCTCAAGAGTAGGGATCAAACCTTCAACGGCATGATCACAAGTACTTTATATCTAAGAAATGACAAACTAAAATTTCTCATTTTTAGCTTCACGCTATAAAGAGGGAACTTGGGAACCTAGTGTTACAACACTCCATTTAATTTAGACACTTCTGTATCCCACTTTCCGCCGAATTGAGACATTGCGTGTTTAGTGGTGAAACTCAACGCCGCTAAATATATATTAGAATCACTACTCTTAGTTGGGCAGAAAGAACAGAGTGTCAAGACACTATTCTTTTATTAAAAAAAATATTACCTGTAAAGTTGACAATGTGATAGTAGACGCTGACGTCGGCGTAACTATCGGCATTGACAAACTAGTGGACAAACAAGTAGACGTAGACGTTGAGGTGGACGTGGACACATTGATATTAACGATAGACGAACTCGTGGACATGTTGCTAATAGAAATAATAGGCATAGCAGCAGTAGAAGATACCATTGGTAGTAATGTGGGTGACGAAGAAGATTTAGAAGTGGCTAAGAGACGGGACAAATTGGCCTTGTTTAATAATAATTTGAGTGCGGGCCGCTGACGGAGTTTACTATCACTTGTTGCGTTTGACACTTGCACTACTTTAACTTTCTGTGGACAAGGAAAACAAAAAAACATTTTTTAATATAGCTTAAAAAAAAGAGTTTTCACGCTTTATCCCGCATAACAGGGTAGGCAGAGAATACTCAGTATTAAGACACCTCACTATTAAGACCCTTACTATCCTCATGTTTAGTGTGGGAATGCTTTATCTACATATCAAAGTGACGAAATGCAACCATCACCATTATGGTTTGGTTGTTTTTAAAAGGCTTAAATTAATATCGAGGCCAGTCGTGGCGCAGCGGCACAAGAGTGTGACTGTAACCGACAGGTTCTGGATTGGATCCCCAGTCGAGGAAATGAAATATTTAATATTTTCAATTTAAATATTTAATGTTTCAATTCTTCGCTCTGGTAATAAGGCAAAGCGCGGCGTTGAGTTCCGCCACTCAACACGCAATGCCTCAAATTCGGCGGAAAGTGGGGAACGGAGTGTCTTTACACTAGGTTCCCGGGTTCCCTCTGCCTACCCTGCCTCGTGCGGGATACAGCGTGAAGCTGAGTTAAATTAATATTAATATTTCTGGGGCATTAAGTTACGCCATGCAATACATATCTTGAAATTTGACAGAGTGTAAGGGAAGTGTCTTAACACTTAGTGCACTTTTCTTATCCTGCTAAAAGCGGGATTCACCGTGAAACTAAAAAAAGAGACACCTCAGTCCAACACTAACCTGTAAATCACTAGAATTAATAATCTTCTTAACCATTTGATCGGTTTTATTCAACGTAACTAACTTAACAGGCTTCCCCGCGCGAACTGAACGCACTGCCCTCGCTCGCACCACCACATTTTTACCTCCAACACCCCCAACACCCCCTAGAACCCCTAAACCACTAACGCTATTTCCACTAATAATATTGTTCACTACACTGTTGGTCACTGCACTATTGTTATTTACTATGTTAGTGTCACTCATGTCAATGTCAGTGACAGTGTTGTTTACGGAGTTATCACTGGTTGATGAATTAGTGATAGTGTCTTCTAGTAGTATTTGATTTTCGCTGGTTTCATTACCGCTTTCTTTCAACATTAGCTTGCCGGCATCTGGAAGTTTTATAAAAAATATTTTTAAAAATATGTACATACATATATTTAATTATTAAAAAAATGTAATTAAAAATAATATTTAAGTAGCTACAGTGTATTAAATTTGTATTGGTATTTTTTTACTTCTTTTTCATTCAGCTTCACGCTGTATCCCGCACATGGCAGGGTAAGCGAGGGAACTTGGGAACCTAGTGTTAAGACACTCCGTTCCACTTCTGTTCCCCATTTTACGCCGAATTTGAGGCATTCCGTGTTGAGTGGCGGAACTCAACGCCGCTTTTGCCTTGTACCAGAGCGAAGAAATGAAAATGTTAAATATTTAAATTGAAAATATTAAATATTTTATTTCCTCGACCGGGGATCGAACCCACAACCTGTTGGTTACAGTCACAAGCTTGTGCCGCTGCGCCACGACAGGTCTCCTTTTGTTTTAATTGTCATTGATTTAGTCAAATGTGTACATAATGTATAAATGAAAGTAATGTAATGAATACCTTTTTTTTACCGAAATTTCAATACAGTGTAAACTCTTTATAACGATAAACTCACTATAAAGTAGGAGAGAGCACAATTTGGTTGGTTTGCGTTAAAACCCACATAGTGATTGTTCACTCCATATAGCGATAACTCTCTTTAACTACAAAAAAGTGCTACGTCCCTTGAGTTTCGCTATAAAGAATATTATACTGTATTGAATTTTTCTGTCAGCTGTGTTGCCATATGTTTTAGTAAATAAATCATAATAAATATAATTAATAATTCCAAATAAAAAAAAAGTTAAATTAATATAATTTTAGATTTTCCAACACTAGCTAGTGTAGTGCAGGTGTTATTTCCTTGTATTTTTTCAAACATTTTATAACTTTTGAAATAATTTAAAAGGACAGTGGGAACAAAAGTGAAAACATTTTGCTTTTACTATGTAGTGTTATTGTACATTTTTAAAACATACATATAACAATTTGAATATACACGCTACATTCAAATAGTGTATAACGTTTCATCAAGCTACGTTGAAATTCTTATACGCTTGTTACAACATTAGTTATGTTGTTAGCATCAAAGACAATTATTTAGAATGCTATTTATTGTAATATATTCAGTATAAAGGAGTAGGTGTATGACCTGACAGCACCACGGTGCGGCCGCTGCGCAGCGCCGTGAGCACGGTGCAGCCGCGGTCGGCGGGCAGCAGCGTGATGCCGTGCGCGCGCAGCAGCGCCGCGCCCGGCATCGCCGGCGACGCCGACACGCTGATGGGCTGCGATTGTACACATTTACTAAGATAACCACCAAATTATACAAGTCTACAGACATTTGAGAAAGGCTCAGCCGTTTATTCTCTTCGATCATTATTACTTTTTTTTTTTATTTGAAAATATGATTATACTTTATTATTAAATTATATGTTTCGATACTTTTCTGTTAGAAATCTAAATACATACATGTAATTCTCCTACAGAGTACTTATGTAGGTATTTATTAAATTATAGTGGGGTTCGATTCTCCTTCAAGGTAATGGAATATTTCATATTTTAATGTCTCATGCTTCGGTTAAGTTACGCAATTTAATAAGTAATATCTATAAAATTTCAAAGGAAAGTGTCTAGACAGGAACAGAGTGTTTTAACACCAAGTTTTATTTGGTAACTTTACTGACTGCAGGATACAGCGTCAATTTAAAAATATTATGATGAGTGTGTGAAAACAATTACCTCAGTTTTCGATTCAATAATGATAGTTTTTTCGGGATTTATTTTCACTTTAGCATCCACTGTTGGCTTAACATCTTGCGTCTCTGAAAAACACATAAATATAATTATAAATAAATGTAACAGGCAAAGGGACTACAGACAGGGGAGTACAAAGACAGCACGTGCCACTGACCGTGGTCGCGGCGGTCGAGCAGCGCCAGCACGGCGGCGCGGCGGTGGCGCGCGGCGAGCGCGCGCGGCGAGTGGCGGAACTTGCAGAGCGCGCGCGCGTCGGCGCCGCGCCGCAGCAGCTCGGCCGCCGCCGCCGCGTGCCCGCGCGCCGCCGCCCAGTGCAGCGGCGTCATCTTCAACATGTCCCTGCGCCACATCCGTACCAACAGTGAGTGAGTGACTGAGTGTGCGGACTCCGACTACTCCACGATGTAAGATTAATACAATTATTCAATATAACATTTTAAAAGCGTATAATATTTAAACATAACAGGATTTGAATTCTCGTTTGGAAACCGTCCAAGCGCTCTGACCAACTCAGCCACACGTTCCAAATCCTGGTAAAAATTCTATGTTTTTGAAATGTTGTATTTTTCTTTGCTAAGTGTGGAATAACACTAAAATCATTCAAATATAGATATTTAATTCTAAATAAGAAATTGTAAGCACCGCGAACGTTAAATAAATTCACCACCGGTTCACCAACGTTATTTCCTTCGACCTGAGAAGAACCGGCGTGAGACACTAAGCGGGGCATTTCTTTTTTGTATTAAGCAAGTACTTACAATTTGACATTCAAGTGACAATGATTCCATTGAAATAGACTGGAGCGGACGTTTGATTACCAAAGCGTGCCATCATTGATAAAGTAATGAACCCGGCACCTGCAGTCGGGCGCGGCGCCGTGCTGCAGCAGCAGCGCCACGACGGCGGCGTGCCCGGCGTGCGCGGCGAGGTGCAGCGGCGTGCGCTCCACCTTGGTGCGCGAGTCGCGCGACACGCCGGCGCGCAGCAGCACCGCGCACGTGTCCACGTGGTTGTTGGCGGCCGCCAGGTGCAGCGGGGACGTGCCCAGCTGGGGCAAGCGACCGACGTTACTTAATATGTTCACTTGTTTAACGTTAACGCTCAACCCACCTTGTCTAACAGAATAACGAACCCGTTACCATTATTTATACTGAACCACTACCATATTTCATATTTACTCAGCTTCACGCGGTATCCCTCACATGGTAGGGCAGGCAGAGGGAACTTGGGAACCTAATGTTAAGATACTCCATTTGAGGCATTGAGTGTTGAGTGGTGGTACTCAACGCGCTTTGCCTTGTTACTAGAGCTAAAAAATAAAAATATTAAAAATTTTATTTCCTCGAGAGGGAATCGATAATCTATCGCTTACAGTCACACCCTAGTGTATATTCATAATTTAAAAAAAATCTTCAAAAAACTATTTATTTATTTTTTCTAAAATCAATTACTTAAAAAAGGTAATAACCAAATCATTCCACGAGTTATTGAACACATATTTTCCAAACCTAAGAGGATCAATTAAAAAAGTATAGTATATATAAATATATATATATACTTCAAAGTAATCCAGATCAACAAAATAGTATTGAGGCTAGTGGTACGCAATAAACGCAACAGGTTGTGGTTCGATCCCCACTCGAGGAAATTATATATTTAATATTTTCATTGAGGCCTTTCGTGGCGCAGCGGCACAAGCGTGTGACTGTAACCGACAGGTTCTGGGTTCGATTCCCAGTCGAGGAAATGAAATATAATATAATATTTTCAATTTAAATATTTAATGTTTCATTTCTTCGCTTTGGTAAAAAGGCGCGGCGTTGAGTTCCGCCACTCAACACGCAATGCCTCAAATTCGGTGGAAAGTGGGGAACGAAAGTGAAAGGGAATGTCTTAACAATAGGTTCCCTCTGCCTACCCTGCCTCGTGCGGGATACAGCGTGAAGCTAAAAAAAAAATATTTTCATTTCGTCAGTCTGGTAACACGGCGATGTGTTCCGCCACTCAATACCCATCGGCTCCTAAATGCGTAAGGAACAGGAATGAGTTTATAGAAAATTAAAATAAACATTAGAAAAGTAAATCACCCAATCAGTAGTAAAAGGAGCCCCCTTGGCCATCAGGTCCAGCACGGTGGCGGTGTCGCCCGCGCGCGCCGCCAGCAGCAGCCGCCGCCCCAGCTCCAGGCTGCTGGCGGCCGCGCGCGCGCCCGGCTGCGCGCCGCCCTCCGCCCGCTCCGACTGCGGATTATACACGCTTAATTACCCCCGACGCAGGTTACTCCTGTCTGTTGGCCTCTACAGCGTCACCGTTTATAACGGTAAACTCTTGTCCAAGAGACTGCTATATAATACGTTCCCTTCAGTAGGAATTAAACCCCACAACCGTCACGTTGTGATGTCTCTAAGCAATGGCTGGTTTTTTTGTTTTCAATATAAAACTGTTTTATTATATTTTATATTTTCATTTCTCTGCTCAGGTAAAGAGGTAAAATGTGGCGTTGAGTTTTGTCACCCAACATGCAATGCCTTAAATTCGGCGAAAAGTGGGTAATCGAAAGAAACGGAGTGTCTTAACACTGGGTTCCAAAGTTTCCTAGCCTGCTATGTGCGGGATATAGCTTAAAGCTGAACAAAAAAAAATCTGAATCTATTTAGTAGTTTTTGCTTAAAAATATAACAAACATCCTCACAAACTTTCACTAATTCTTAAAAATTATATACAAAGTAGTTTATTAACTTTAGGTTTACTCTAAGGTTCTTAGAGGCACAGGTTAAGATAGATTCTTAGAGCTCCCAGAAAGGTGTAAACTTTTATGTCATGGCGCAGCGACACTGCATGTGATATTAATATATGGGAAGGTTGCAGATTTAATTCTCACTTACCAAAACAGACAACTCTAACAATGTCTGGATAATTTGATGATCCTACCCTAATACATATGGGATATAGGGTGATACTTGATGCTTATTATCTTTACTATACAACTATGCTTTTATAGGCTTTTATCTTCATGCATTATTCCGCACAAGGCCAGTAAGCAAAAGGAGATTGGACATGTTCATGTACGGCTTTTTCCCTCTAGTAGGGATGGACCCCACAACCTGCCCCAATTACAATTACACTCCTGTGCCCCAGTGCCAAAACAGACATTGTAGATAAATGAAAAAAGAGGACCAAATGGACTAATGATGAATGCACATATTGCTAAAAATCCATTATTAAAAACATTACACAAGTGAAGTTTAATATTACTTGATTGGACTTTGATAAAGTAACTAAAGAGAACTCAGTATGAATATCATCCTCTTAACTTGAAAACAACGCCATAAATTATGGTTTTTTTTTATATTACATATTTTATCTTTGAAAAAAGTACACATTACAAAGAAATCTTTAAAAATATTAAAAATGTATAATAAGCAAAATTCTTTCTTGAAAATGTTATTTCTAAGGAATTAATTTTGGGTAGAAGAAATTTTCTAAAAATCTAGTGTAAATAACATGAGTATGGTGTGTCGGGCATATGAGAATTTTGACATATCTAGATGAAAATATATGGTTTAGTGGTCAGAGATTGCACATATTCCAAGAGGTGCTGGTTCAAATCCTGCCATGTTAAAATTTTAATGTTTTCATAAAAGTATTCATCTTTTCCAATTGGTAAATATAGCACTTTGAAATTGTAAAATAATATAGTATATATTATCATAACTTCATTGTATCATTTACAAACTGCCCACCACCCTCAGAACCCATTATATCTAAAAATTTGTTATATAGAAAGGATCATTTATAAATAATTAATTTAATAGTCATTTTGACTTAAGGAAATAACTATGAGTTTGGACAGCACATTCTAAGTGCTTAAGGTCAAGATTATGACTGCAGGTCAACGTAACGGTGATAATGGATGATTAACACAAGATTTTCAATTCCACTAGTAACTAAGATTAGCACTTTCTATCAGACAATCTCTTGAACTTCATGTCATTAATATAGAAATGTAATAATTTTACATAAATTGATTTTTAGTACATTTATTTGATGTACAATATACAGTCAAAAATTATAAGGTAAATGTAATTAGACTCTTGCTTCATATAAATTTAAATGGATAGTTATTAATAAAAAAATATTAAAATATCAAAAGATGTGATGATAATATGTATTTATAGAAAATACAACACACACACACACACACAAAATAATTCACTCATGTTGTAATAAAATAAAATTATTATCAATAAGGCAGAACACTTTCAAACATATAAATCAATAAAAATATTAAATAATATATTGTTTATTAATGCACTTACCGGTATAATCCTAGGGGATGATAATCGTACAATTACATCTTCACCACAAATATCTGTTGTCATGTTTAAAAACCTAAAACAAATACAAAGCATTTTATAATAGCAAATGTTTAAACTAATTTTAATAAAGATCAATTCTTCGAATATATAATTACCTCCATAATTGCAATTAATTAACTTGTGCAATTCATATATAACCAAAATGTTATTTAATAATACGAAATTTAACTCTAAATATAAAAATACAATAGCAGTATAGTAGAAAGATTTGTTTGAAGTATTTATAACGCCTTATAACAATCTTCGAAGGTGACATTATGATAATTTGCAATGGTAATTTGTATTTCATAAACTTTTTGACAACTTTTCTTAACTTTAGTCTCTTCTCTTAAAAAGAATACAGAAACAGGATAAGGATGTTGTAATCAAAGCTTTTACAATGCACTTTCGATCAATCTCACACTTCCTTTTCCTGTCGCGACGGAAGTTCTCTAATAGATCTATTATTTGTGTCTATTTTGAAAGTAAATAATAAAAGATTCACACTTACTTACGTATTTCAGTAAATCATTACAGTTTGCCCTTATATTGTTATTATTTTCTACCAATATGTAGACGTCAACACATATTTGTAAGTTTTTACTCGCTACGATCTAATTTTATACCGCGAAAACAAATGTCAAGTTATTTTTTTCTTCACATTTCTGACGAGTGTGGCGAAATAACATGAAACCAGATATTTCTTAATGGTAAACAAAGGATTAAAAGTTATATTTATAGGGAAAATCTTGGAAAATATACTTTGTTAGAAATATTTGAAGGTTATTTTCATTTTAGAAATTAATTAGATTGGTAAACCTGTTTTAGTATAGACAATGATAATCTATGGGATATTGGGTTATTCTAAATGTTCTATTATATTTATATGTAATATATGGTATTTTAAACAAACGGTATTTTATTAAATGTAAATAGTAATTTTTAAATATTCTTAATATCTCAGAAATAAAAAATAAATTCAACAATGTTGGCAGCTTTGTTTTTGACGTTATCAATTACTGTATAATGACGTCAATTGCGCACGTGACGTCATTGACGGATGTAAATAAACTCGTTGAAAATATATTTTCGCATTTGATTTGATTAGAAAGTGCGATTTAAATATAATGAAACTTTCCACGCCACGATATACTTTCAGTTTAATAAGCCAGTTAACGTTTATGTTTTGCGATTTAATATTTAATTGCGTTAGTTTGTTTCCTAGGAGTCGTGATGGTTTACTCGTAATTTTTATGTAAGTGTAACAAATACTTTTAAATATTAAAAAATATGTACCGGTCTTTATAAATAAATATATTCTTTAGATTTCAGGATTTATTTCTGGTGCTATCAATAACGACCATTCTTATAACATTTTTCTCAACATATTTGTTTCAAGTGAGTATAAGTAATTTTGAAAACTTTACATTTCTTTATAAAAATAAGGAAATATACATATTACATATAACTGTTCCAGGCAGGTCTAGTAGAAGTATTGATCCGGAAGTTCAGAGCGGCAGGTTCAGTGGTGATAGCGTATGTGGTGGCCAGTGTGGTGCTGCATTCAGTGTGGTTGTCGGAGAAATGGAGTGATCCTGAATCTGTATCTACACCCATGTTGATAGTGCTTTTTACTTTTCAGAGATGCTGTAAGTATTTTCAAATCAGGCAATTAATTTTTTTTTTTGGTGATAAATGAAAAAAAAAATGTATTTATGTTTTGTGAGCTGGGGCTCAAAATATATGTTTTTATTTGTAAAATTAGGAGGTACAAATGTTATCTTTTTGTAGTAACACTTTTAACCATCTGTTGGAAGATGTAATAATAATAAATACTTAAGTAGGTACAATTGCTATTCTTTTATGTTAAAAATATAATACAAAATTTTAAAACTAATATCTAATATTTTATTTTACAGTATCTCCATGGTATTACTTCTTCTACAAGAGGGCAGCTTTACGAGTGAGCGACCCTCGCTTCTATGAAGATATAGATTGGATTAATCAACAACTCCAACCACATTAAAATAAATGAAACAATTAATGAAACAAAATATTCTTTAAAATAATAATGTTAATATAATTTATAATGTGAATTGTTTTGATTGGTTTTTTGAAAATTTATTTAGTGTTCTAGTCAATATATTTTTTTATTTATATTAGGCAGATATTTAATGACAAGAAGCCATTGTGGCATAATATGATATTATTTAACTGTAAATGTAGTGGCTGTGGCTAATTGATTTAAGTTGTTCATTCTGACAGCAAGTATATGCTAAGTCCTGGTACTGAAGCAAAAGTTGGAAAACAGTTAACAAAGAATGTAACATCTCGGTATCCATTTTTTTTCTAGAAAAGACATCCATCCAAGCACTTTGACTTCTAAACCATACATTCTCATGAAATTTGGATGGATTTCAATAGGTGTGGATACAAATCCAGTTATGTTCAAATATTAACATTAATTTAAATATGTATGTTTATTATTTGATTTTTAATTAGTTTGTTGTAGTTAACAAAGTATGATGACAGTTTACTTTCTCCACCCATTCTATATGTGGGTTGAAACTGAAATATTACCATAGTATTTAAGTATTACAAAAAATATTTATGATTTATAATTAATTAGCATGCTGATATATAATATTTTAAAAATATTGTTTTTTTTTTCAATAAAAACAATACAAATGTTTACTAGTCAATAATAATATGAAATGAATAACTTCTATGTATAGATATAGAATGAGCAAAGACTGTATATAATGTAGAAGTCAGTATAAAGTAGAATTGAACTCGGTAAGGTAACTGTTGTTTTATTTTAACATAAGATTAATATTAAGCAGAATATTTATATGAATATGATGTAATAAACTAACTGCAATATTATAATAATGTCTCAAACATTACTCCTTATTTTTACTATCATTAAGATATCCATCTATAATTAGGAAAGAATAATAAAGGCAAAGCGCGGCGTTGAGTTCCGCCACTCAACACGCAATGCCTTAAATTCGACGGAAAGTAGGGAGCGGAAGTGGAATGGAGTGTCTTAACACTAGGTTCCCGAGTTCCTTCTGCCTACCCTGCCTCTTGCGGGATACAGCGTGAAGCTAAGAAAGAAGAAGAAGAAAGTATATACTTATTTAGTAAACACAAAATTCGGCGGAAAGTGGGGAACGGAAGTGTAACGAAGTGTCTTAACACTAGGTTCCCAAGTTTACTCTGCCTATCCCGCCATGTGCGGGATACAGCGTGAAGCTGAATGAGTGAGTGAGTATTTAACTTTTGTTTGGAATTCTAACTGTCGCATCTTGGATGGATTCCAAGAGGGATAGGTTCAAATTTTTATACGTTTTTTAAGTACTTACTTGCTTATCTTCACGCTATATCCCTAGCGGGGTAGGCAAAGAGAACGGAGCGCCAAACGCTACGGCTGACGTTTTCTCAATGACTAGATACATTATATCTTTATTATTTCGAAATACGTAATATATATTCAATATGCAGTATAATTTTGTATTTAAAGTAAATTTGTTAAAAAATGATGTTATTCAACAGTTGCTAGAGAAACTAATAATAAATAATAAACTGTTATTTGCAATTAATGAAGATGTGTTCTTTTTATTTAATTCTCTGTTACATTTAAGAATTTTATGCTATTCTTTTTTTTTTTTATGGAAAAGACAAGGCAAACTCGCGTACGGGTCACCTGATGGTGAGTGATCACCGTCGCCCACGGCCCCGTGTAACTCCAGGGGAGCTACAGGTGCGTTGCCGGCCTTTATTCGCTTCGGAGTTTACTTTACTAAGTGTAGTAGTGCAAGCGCGTCAGAATAAGATGTATATGGTTCATCTTGATGCTTTAGACGTGCTGTCTCATAATCTGACAATTATCTAGAAGGATTTGGCTAATCTGATATATCAAAAATAGTTTTTTGTATTTTTTCAAACTATTGAACTTAATTAATTGAAAAGCTCAGGAAATAAAGTGCAAATGAGAAAGTACATGTTGTTTGAAGTAGAATATTTGTATTTATAAGAAAATATTTATATAAAATTAAAAATTTCAGAGTATTTTTTTAATCATCTTCATCGGTAGAGTCTTCTAATTAAGCCAATTTCAAAATTTCTTTTCAAATCTTCGTCAAGTTGCGTTGCAACTGAACGAATTGATTCTTTTACTCACTTGGCCTTGGTTTTAAATACATCCTTGTAGGTAAAAAGAGTAGCCGAATATGGAGCAAGAAACGGAGCGTAAATAATTGTAATCTTTTTATAAAAAGTTTCCATTAATTTTCGTTTTAATTTATAACTTATATTAAAATCATAAAACACGTTAAATGTTAGAAATACGTTGTAAACAATGTCATGACACGAACAAGTGTGTGTGATCAGCTGGTGTGGTGTCATGGCAACCGAAACTAGAGTGGGTACGGAGTGAGAGAATAACAGAAAGAGAAAGAGTGAGAGAGGAATAGAAGCGCGGAGAGGGAAATATAGGCATCACGTAACTGCACGCATTAAACTTTATCGATGATTTTTTGTTGCTTCTTCGGCTTGCGGAAATTGTCAGATTATATATTTTTCGTAATTCTTGACTTATTCCGTACAAAATAAATAAAAAGTAGCTATATAATGTCCAAGAGACGTTTTTTTTTACAATTTTGTAGCCCTCCCCCTTGTTGAAGTTTCACTCAAAATGTCAGATTAATGAAATCTACACGTTTTAGCACGTAAGTACCTCATCTTATCTTAATCTGACGCGCGCGAAAATGTTTGATGATCATTTTTTTACTAATCTGATCCTTTATTTTGACGGGCGATCATATATAGAACTCTCATATATGGTGTAAGTACTTAATAGAATACAAGGTATCCCCCTGTATATTATTCTGCAGTAGTGCTACATACTCGACAAAATGAAAGTATGCAAGGGCCTGGAAGTTAGCCTGGACATGTTGAAGACCTTTGATCGATTGAGGCACGAGGCACTACTAGCGAAAGTACCATCGTACGATTCCCGAGAATTTATGCATCCTTGCAAGTGGATTACTCACTTGGTGCAACATCAAGGCCACCGTCGTGGTTTCTGTTACAAATACATATCCGACAACGCTGGCGTTCACCAAAGTTGCGTGCTGCCCAAGTGATGCTGTTACTTCTGTATGCATATGTCATGGTAGAGGACTCGCGCATACATTATTATGTAAATGGTTTTCATTGTCATTTTGGACGCCGTAGGCTCGGGTCGTGCAAGGCCAAGAAACTCCAATATTAATTTGAATGTATCTCCCTCAAAATTTCATAATTGTTTGCATGATAATGACTTTAAGATCTGCCTTCAACGATTGGGCTTTAAAGTGGAGAAAATTGTAATTCAAACGGGCATCGTTTGAAGAAAAAACAATTGTCTGCCTTAATTGGAGTATCAGATACCACCATTTTGCGAATCCTACATGATCACCCGGGTATGACAAAAGTCAGTGTAAGATGGGTACCGAGAATGCTCACGCCGTTTCAGAAAGAGCAGCGCGTCGATGCGTCAAAACGTATTTTGAAGTTGTGTGGAAAGATGTTGTTGTGTGATGGCTTTTGTTTTTTGAGATTTTGAAGGGATAATCTTGATTGATTACAAAGAAAAGGGAAGGACCATAACCGAAGAATACTATGCAATGAAATTAGAAAAAGTAAAGGAGGCCATCAAGGAAAAACGGCGAGAAAAATTGACAAAGGGTGTGTTACTTTTGCAAGACAACAAAAAGGAGGCGAAAAAGGTAATGGCTGCTCTGCATACGCATGGGTGCGAATCCCTACTTCACCCATCCTACAGTGTAGACCCGGCCCTAAGTGACTTTTTTTATTTCCCAAATTTAAAAAAGACTTAAGGGGAAAGAAATTTTCCGACGACAATGTGGTAAAGAAGGCAATTTCGGCTCATTTTGACTAAAACTTAAAAATTAATTCGTAGGTCTAATAAATGTATTGAGGTTAAGGGTGATTTTATTGAAAAGGAAAAATAGTTTTGTTGTTTTATTTTATTTAGATCCCTTGCATTCCACGAACTTTTGGACCTCCCCTCGTATGTGATGTGCCTTGTATAAATATTTAAAGCATCATTGAATATTTGTTTCTGTATCGACATCGACAACAAAAAAAAATTCTTGCTGCACCCCGATTTCCTTGGCGCCCTGGGCGGAACCACACCACTACTGGTACTGTTCAAGAGATATATGAAGTTTCAACCTTAAGCTGGCTTAAGGTTATTTTCATTGACGACGCTAGATTTTATAGTGCTGGTACTTACGAGGCAAGGTATTTTGGTAGGTAAAGGTGTAACAAATTCATGTTTTTCATTAAAATAAAATGAAAGAAGATAATTGACGAGTATTGTCGAAATCACTGAGTCGTAAGAAATTTGTGTTCGATCATATTGTGTTGTCATTAAAATTTAGTTAAGAAAAGATAGGTTATTTATTATCAAGTCTTATCAACCTTCGACGCAAAAACAGTTATTATAAGTTTGACCTGCCTATCTGTGGTATTACAGTTCTTAAACGTATAGACCGATTTCGATGTGTTTTTTTATTCATTGGAAATCCAGTTTTTTTGCGGTGGTACTTAGCTATGTTTGGTTAAGTACGGTCTTGGCTTGAAACGTATCATCTTTTTAAGGTGATTTATAGATGAGGATGTTGCAGGGGGTTTTATAGGTTTTCTTTCTTCAACCAAATTATTTTAGTAACTTTATTTTCTGCCATATAAGACTGTATTGTTACTGACTGTATTTGTTGTAGTTTTTTTAGTATTATTATAAAAGAATAAAAAAGAACAAGTATAATGCTTATAATATATAATATAAAAAAATAAATAAAAAGTAAGTTGAATTTATCTTTAACATGAGAGTATTTGAATTAAATCAAGTACAATTTAGTTTTTTAAACGATTTATTTAGCAAATATTTGTTTTAATGTGAAAAAAAAAATATTGATATTATTTTTTCTGTTTGATATACTGTACGTCTATTCTATTTTTGTTGTATCTCGTTGAAGGCGTCTCGTATCAGAACTTGGAACGGCAAATCGGGCAGTTGGACTTGTAGCTGGTGGCAAACCATTTGCGCTGTGGATGTAAAACAAATAGTTAATATTTAATAGTCCACGCCGAAATGAAGTGTATAAAGATTTAGCCCTCACCAGGCAGTGCGCGTGGAACTCGTTGCGGCAGGTGCGGCAGGCGGCGGCGGCGCGCGCGCGCGGGCCCGCCAGCAGCCGGCAGTAGCACACGTAGCACACGGGCGCCGCCGCCACGCGCCGCGCCAGCGCCGACACCCACATCTTGCACGCGTTCAGCAGCGACCCGTTCTGTGCCAACAACCATCACGTATTATTAAAACGAGTCTATTAAATACTTGATTGTCTTAATGCTACTACACACAGTGCCGGACAAGTCGCCGGCCAAGCCTTCGTCCACCCGGCGGCATTTAAAGCCGCTGGCTTTGCCGCACAAAGGAACCGTGTTGACAAGTGTGCCGGCGGGTTACGCGGCTTGCCGGCGTCAACTTGTTCCTATCATTCGATTCGCCCTGTTCTCTTTCGAGTTAGTCTCGAAAGAGAACAGGGCTTTGTTCCTATCATTCGAGCGGAATCGGAATGATGGTTGGCGGCAATGCGCGGAATATGCCGGCGGCTTGTATGACCGGCGGCATAGCCGCCCGTCGTAAGCCCCCGGCACTGTGTGTAGTAAATTTTATAATGTTAGCAAGTTATTAATGTAGTGTAATTGTTTTGTTGAAATTTCAGAAGAAATTTGGATATATTTAACACTAAATGAAGCAGAGTATTGTATATAGTGAGAGGATAATATTTAAACGATATTTTTTTTTTATGGAAAAGACAAGGCAAACGAGCGTACGGGTCGCCTGATGGTGAGTTATCACCGTCGCCCACGGCCCCGTGTAACACCAGGGGAGCTACAGGTGCGTTGCCGGCCTTTAAGGTGCAGGTAGACGCGCTTTTTGAAGGTACCCATGTCGTATCGACCTGGAAATACTGTGCGCGCGGGTAGGCTGTTCCACAGATGCGTGGCGCGTGGAAGAAAGTTCCTACGAAACCGCACAGTAGTTGAGTGCCACGTGTCCAGATGGTGTGGATGGTACTGTAATTTGTGACGTTTTGTGCGGTTGGAAAATTCGGGGGCAGGAACCAAGTCAAACAGCTCTCCAGAACACTCCCCGTGATAAATACAGTAGAGAACGCACAGGGTGGATACGTCTCTACGCAAAGCCAAAGTATCGGGACTGGTCGACGTTTTCCCGAGAAAGACTTGCATGGCCGAAGTATATAGCGTCCACAGTGCTATCGTCTGTATAACAATGTATGTTAGAGTCCTCCAACATATCATTGAGATCCAGAAGAAACAGCGTAGGGGACAGCACGCAGCCTTGGGGGACGCCGGCGTTCACGGGCATATATTTAGAGCAAAAACCGTCTACAGCGACCTTGATGCTACGCCCAGTGAGAAAGCTAGCGATCCACGAAGCAAGCCCGAAGGGTGGAAGTTTTGCAAAGAGCGCCCTGTGCCACACACGATCAAAGGCCTTCGCCATGTCCAGACTAACTGCCAAGCCCTCTCCCTTGCTATCAATAGCTGCAGACCAGCGGTGGGTCAGGTAAATCAGAAGATCACCGGTTGAGCGACCCTGACGAAAGCCATATTGGCGATCGTTAATCAATCGGTGATCCTCCAAATACACTAAGAACTGGCTATTTATTATGCTCTCCATAACTTTTGAGAGCAGGGAGGTGATAGCAAAAGGCCTGTAGTTAGTTGGATCGGAACCATCGCCTTTTTTCGGAATTGGGTAGATAAGAGCGCTCTTCCACAAATCTGGGACTACGCCGACTAAGGAAGAGTGCCGAAATAGACGCGTTGGCGCCGGTGTCTGTTCAGGAGCACATGAACGGAGCACAAGAGGAGAAATGCCATCCGGCCCACTCGACTTGTGGATGTCCAAGGAAGACAGAGCTCGCCTAACAGCTTTCTGACTAAATTTAACGTCAGGCATTAAGCTCTGCCACCGCAGGATGGTCGGCGGCGTTGATCCTCGGTCATCCATAGTCGAGTTTGAGGCAAAAAGAGCGCCCAGTAGATCGGCTTTTTCTTTCGCCGTATCGACCAGGATGTCATTTTCTGTGCGTAGCGGCGGAAGCGAAGGCTGGCTAAAGTTGCCAAGCGCAGCCTTTGAGAGGGCCCAAAACTGGCGAGTTCCGGACGGATAGCTCTCAAGCTTCTCGCCGATCTTAGCGATGTGCTAGGACCTTGCCATGGCAATTTGCCACTTAAAGTACCTAGAGTTGGTTGTACTTTCTTTTTAAGGTTTTCACCTTCGGATCCTTAGTGGCAAGTGCCTCGGCCCATATTCGATATGCCTCGCGCTTGCCAGAAGCTGCAAGTTTGCAAGGTGTATCAAACCAAGGCTGTGACTTGCTACCGATTGGCACTACAGAGCTAGGAATGAAAAGTTCCATACCCTGCAGAAACACGTCGGCGACAGCAGCGGCACTAGCACTAGGATCATCAGAAGAGAAGCAAACCGGCCCCCAGGGATAAGATATAATAAGATATAATAAGAAGTAAAATGTGGCAACGCATGCCATCCCAATCTGCTGACTTGTAGTGCCATACGCGACGAGTCGCTGATGGCGACTCAACCAATTGGGACAATCCATTTGCCATAGCAAGGTCAAATACAGCTGTCATACGACCTCAGCGGCGGGAATCTGTGAGAGCGCATCGTCGATAGCCGATTGCATGTGCTCCATGAGTCGATCCGTGTCTGCTTTACCACTATGGGACCTGTACAGGCATGCGTAGATTCGGACACCATCGTCCATGCCCACACGGAGCCAGATGGTGGACAGGTCCCGACCTTGAAAATTGACAAGACGACGGAAACTCATGTCCCCCCTTACATACACAGCAACCCCGGCATGAGGTATAAAATTATGTTCTATTTTGTAGCCGGGATATTGAAGATAGGCTGCGTCGCACGATCGGGTAATCTGGGTTTCCGTCAGAAATAACAAGGATGCTGCTTGCTGATGGACAGCATTCAGGTTTGAGTGTAGGCCCCTGATGTCCGTAAAATCCATGTTAAGAGTGGCAGGGACTGCCGTGGAGCGTCCGCCTCGTTTGCCTTGTGTAGTGCGCGGTACTGTGCCCTCCCCAGAATTCGACGGGCAGCCTGAGTTAAAAGACTCAGGGAGAGATTCTCCAGCATCAGAGATGCTGGTACCCTCCTGGGGTAATTTTTGTTTAAGTGCCGCTTTCATATTCCAGGGAGAAGTTGGAGATGGGCACCGGGGCCCCATTACCCAATGCAAAACGCAGTGAACGAAGTCACTACTTAACGCCGGTTTTAAATGCCAGGGGTGGTAATGATCCGGTCGAGCCTGCCCATACGTGTTGCCATTACTGACAACCTGACTCTACCACACGTACTTTAGTCCCACAACATCGGAAATCACACGGATGAAATTATTAATAAATATCTTTAATGGACTAATAAAACACATAAAAATAATTAACTCAGTCAGTCGTAAGCGAAGCCTTCACAAACACAGACATAGTATAAACAAACGTCTATATAGAACTAAAGATTAACTATTTTTACTATTTTAAAATGATCCACACTCAGGAAAGAAAATACTACTACTACTTATTTTATAAACGTATTAAAACGTAGCTGGATTTGAACCTCTTGGAATGGTTTCAAGAAAAAAATCTTCTCTTAAGCAACTTAGGATAAACGACCTACATACTCTACTATACTAAAATTGCATTTGACACTACACTAAATATGGCTTTGAAGTACAAACAGGTTATTCTTGGAGCTCATTATGATAATACGCTCTTTTTAGGTTAAAATGGAAAACATTTTAATTAATATGTTTGTAAGCCTTCTGATCTTTTATAACTCGGATACTCGTAAATCAACGGTAGCAAAAATTTCGCCTGCTTCGGGTTCGTCATCGGGTGAACGATGAATGATCGATCACATGTGTAAATGAGTTGACGTGTGGATGTAAGATCGTATGTGGATGTGAGACCACGTGTGTGGATGTGATGTCACATGTGTGGATGTGTGACCACATGTGTGAATGTGAGACCACATGTGTGGATGTAAGACCATATGTGTGATTGTGAGACCACATGTGTTTATGTGAGACCACATGTGTGGATGTGAGACCAAATGTGTGAATATGCGACCACATGTGTGAATGTGAGACCACATGTGTGGATGTGAGACCACATGTGTGGATGTGTGACTACATGTGTGGATGTGAGACTACATGTGTGGATGTGAGACCACATGTGTGGATGTGGGACCAAATGTGCGAATGTGAGACTACATGTGTGGATGTGAGACCACATGTGTGGATGTAAGACCACATGTGTGGATGTGAGACCACATGTGTGATTGTGACACCACATGTGTAGATGTGAGTCCACATGTGTGGATGTGAGATCTGAAAGTGTGGATGTGGGGCCACATGTGCGAATGTGAGATTACATGTGTGGATTTGAGACTACATGTATGAATGTGAGACCACATGTGTGGATGTGAGACCACATCTGTGAATGTGACACCACATGTGTAGATGTGAGACCACATGTGTGGATGTGAGATCACATGTGTGGATGTGAGACCACATGTGTGGATGTGAGACCACATTATTGGATGTGAGACTACATGAGTGCATATGAGATCACATGTGTGGATGTGAAACCACATGTGTGGATTTGAGACCACATGTGTGGATGCGAGACCACATGTGTGAATGTGAGAACACATGTGTAGATGCGAGACCACATGTGTGGAAGTGAGACCACATGTGTGAATGTGAGACCACATGTGTGAATGTGAGACCACATGTGTAGATATGAGATCACATGTGCGAATGTGAGACCACATGTGTGGATGTGAGATCACATGTGTGAATGTGAGACTACATGTGTGGATGTGAGGTCTTATGTGAGATTGTGTGCACAAAGCCTTAATAATAGCTAGATGACGGCTGATCCGGGATATCTGCCTACATCCTACCAAAATTGCTTTAATCTCTTCACTCGGGGTCTTCGCGTCCTTCTATCTTCCATTTATAACACTCGTTTACTTTGTTGGATGAGAATTATGGAAATTTATTTTGTTTTACAGCATTTTTAATAATGCTGTCTGATGTATGTAGAAGCGTGGTCTGAAAAGTTTCCGATCTTAACCTGAAGATGGCACTCGTAAATAAAAGCCACTCAATTTTTCTCGAAACTAAAAATTGGAGGACAAAGAATTTCATCAAATGAAGTAATCACCTTCGTGAACAACTTTTTCTGCAAAGAAAAATGTCGAGTACTATGGACGGTTTAGAGATGGAAGCGTCGCTGGGGGAAGTATGTACAATAAAGAAAAAAAAATACAGAAACAATGTTTTGTATCATTCAGGTCAGAAACTTTTCAGTCCCCCCTTGTATATGTAGCCACATCCGGCCACGGACGTTGTTATTGCAGAATATAAACGTCGAAAAAGAATTACCATTATTTTTTTAATAAATTATATACATTTATATATGTGCGTTTTTAAAGTACTGGAACCTCAAACAGACAGATACTTATAAATACTTGTGTATTAAAGACGCATCGTGTAGACGCCCTCTAACCTGTCCAATTTTAAAGAAGCACGTGGACGAGGTCGCGGCTTATACTTATTATGGCATCCGAATGTCGATAGTACGTACATAAAGAGATTCTTTACAACATATTTCGAATGAGGGTCGCTAAAATTGCCCTCTAAAGACTTAACCATATTTATTATCTAAGGGCCTGGTCAGAATTGTGCTCACAGTGCTCACGACACTTACACTGCTAACGTGCGGTACGATATTAGCGAGCGCGACGTCTATTAGCAGTACTAATTCGGATTGTGAGCGTGCTTAGCACTGTGTCAAGTTATATATTTAACTTGTCAAATTTGTAAGAACCTAACAGAGCATTTTTTAACATAAATATGAGTGGAGTACGTGGTGTGGCCGATGACGCTTGTATTCAAACATTTTCCGCAATTGAGGAAAGTGACGATAGTGACATTGACGTGAAGGATATATTAAACGTCAAAATAAGTTTAATACTTACGGTGCTAACGCTTCGACTCGTCAGCACTGTAGCACTAGCCAGTGACGTCACAAGTGACGTCATACTATTCACAATGATAACAGTGAGCGTGAAACGTACAATTTGGACCGAACATCGGCGCGCTATGAGCACTGTGAGCGCATTACGGACCAGGCCCTAAATCTAATCGCCCAAGCACGTATGTAACTGCGGTCTTCAATGACACAGTTTTCGGCGTCCATCTAGACTCCGACTCCGACTACAGTATAAAAGCGTCGCACATAGGGGTATTTAGTCAATCTAGCCGGCCAAAAACATTTTTTTGGATTTTTGAGTTGCTAACGACAGGAATAATACAATCGTAATGAAAACAGTCATAATTTTTTTTTATTATTTCCATAAATAAAGAAAAAAAAAACCAAAAAGAAATTGATTCAGTCACATTTCTACACCAATATTATATAATGATGATTATGACACATGATTTTATTAATTATACTAACTATAAGTATTTATTTATCTCATCCTCACTTTCTGATTGAAGTACTTGTGTCTGTTAGGTTTGGTTTGCCGTGTGATCCCGGCTTAGAATAGGATCACCCTGGTACTGATGGTGTCGTAAGAGGCGACTAAAGTGCGTGTGGTAGAGTCACGATGCCAGCAATGGCAACACGCATGGGCAGACTCGACCGGATTGTTACCACCCCCGGCATTTAAGACCGGCGTTAAGTAGTGGCTTTGACCACTGTGTTTCGCATTCGGTAATGCCGGGCCCCGGTGCCCCTCCACCTTAAAGGACGGCAACGCTCCTGTAGCTCCTCTGGTGCTACACGGGGTCGTGGGCGACGGTGATCACTTACCACCAGGTGACCCGTACGCTCGTTTGCCGTCTTTTCCATAAAAAAAAAAAAAGATACTAGCATATTCAATGGCTCAGGAAGAATAGAAAAATGCCACCGTGATGAAAAATGTTCTGTGCCTCTGCTGCTTTTTCAGGTGGTTGCCCTATGGGTAACGCTATGCATTTTTTGTGTAATTAGGTGTCACGGGTAAAGTTTTGCGTATAAGCAAGCTGTTTCACCTGCTCGTTACCGTACTCGTTTTTGGAGGAGGATAACATTTCTTTTTGGCCTCTTGAATTAATCTATACGGAAAAACTTTGTTTGTGTTTTTTATAACTTCATACTATCTTCGTGTTAATTCTGCATCTATAAACTTTTTTAACCTTTCATAGGGGTTAGACGCGATAATTTGTACTTCGTTGCATGGGGAGGAGAGCTTGTTATATCTCGGTGTGGCGCGGGTATCACTTTTTCCCGATTTTCTTAATTCAAATTGATCTGTTTGTACTATAACACCATGCAACTCTTCAGTTTTCCTTCTTGTGGTGTTTTTGCTAGATTCACCAAATCGTTTACGAGGGCGACCTTGACGATTTTTAGTTGTGACTGGAATTTCGAAAGTACCTTTCAGCCAAAGATGGTTGTTTTTTTAAGAAAACCTCTCTTCTTTTTTGTGCGATTTAATCCACATTTGCTTTATTTCTGATTTTAAATGTACAAAATTGTGTTTCAGTTTATTTAACTGACGCAGTAAGGTTGTATTAAGTGAAAAGGTGGTCTCTCAAAAAATATAACTTTTCTTCTAAATTACGTAAATTTTCATTCTTCATCAAATTCAAATTCAAATTCAAATTCAAAATATTTTATTCAAAATAAGAAGTTACAAGCTTCCTTTTTTGAACGTCAAACAATTTACCACCAGTTCACTAAAGTTATTGCCTCAGACCTGAGAAGAACCGGCGAAAGAAACTCAGCGGGACATGTCCTTTTTTTTTTAATCAAAACTTTACATTATATATTTATGTGAGAATGATACACTTGAAACAGCCTGGAGCGAGCATTTTATTCCCAAGGCGTGTTATCATTTTTAAATTGTGAAACAGAAATTTCTCTGACGTTTTCTGGGATCCTATTGTAAAAGCGTACACCCTGTCCCATAAAAGAATTACGGACTCGATGCAATCGAGTTACAGGCGCACTAAGTTTAAGCCTATTTCTAGTATTAATATTATGTACATCACTGATTTTAGTAAACTTATTAATATTTTTCTTAACATACATAACATTTTCAAAAATGTATTGAGATGCAACGGTCAATATATTAATATTTTTAAACATTTCCCTTAAGGAATCCTTAGGGCTTAAGTTATAGATTGCGCGAATAGCTCGCTTCTGCAAGACAAATATTGACTTAATACCGGCTGCATTACCCCAGAGTAAGATGCCGTAAGACATAATACTGTGGAATCATCTTATCGAAGAGTGAGTTTTGAGTCACTTTTCTCCCTCAAAAAAAAAAAACACGATACTAAAACAAATACACCTTTTAATATAAAATTCTTTAAAAAAATAATCACATTTTAGACACAAATTCTATTTAATATATTACATTTAGATTGCCACATACCTATAGACTTCGAATCCATAGTTTTTTTGTACCAGGGTAACACAGGAAACTGCAGTTTAGCTCACAATGGTAACGCTTTCTAAAAGTCGCCGCTAACTGACACTTACAGAAAATTCGATGGTCAAGTACCGGCTGACTTTGCTGGGTGACCCGCAACGGGATAAGAGTAGGGACGGCGGCCTAATGTTCGTTGGAATGTCCCCTGCCACAGGTAGTCAAATGCCGTAACATTTCTTAAGCTTTGTAATTTGTACATTTGGCCGCGTAGATCATGTAAATAAACTTATGTGCGTCGGTTCTTCGCAGATCTAAGACACTTTATTGAACCAGTGGTTTGTAAGTTATTAGACGTTGAGACAAAGACAAAGTATGAAGAATGTAAATTTATATTCTAAATAAAATTAGTAGACTGATATTTCCATTCCTCATCATGGCACGTCGCGAGGACCTTTGAGTCAAAGATTACACAACGGAATTGCAGTTTCGCTGCGTACACATTATGTAAATATTTATAACGAATATTATTATTTGGTATAAAGAAATACAATTTAATTATGATATATGTATGGTCGTAGTAGCCGTGGCCAGTGAGTGTAGAGGCGGCGTACCTGATAGGCCAAGTACACGACGATCCACTGCGTGTCGTGCGCGCGCGCGGCGCTGTGCGCCGGCGAGGCGGGCGCGCGCGGCGTTGAGACCCGCGGCGGCGTGAGCGGGTGCTCGTCCGAGAACTCAATGCACAGGTGCAGCGTCTGCTCCTCCACGGAGAGCGCCAGCTGCACCTCCGCGCGGGACCACTGGATGGACACCTGAAAGTGCACACAGTGTTCAGCTTCACCCTGAACTTAAGAACCTAGTGTTAAGACACTCCGTTCCATTTCCTACTTTACGCCGAATTTGAGACATTGTGTGTTGAGTGACGGAACTTAACGCTTCCCTTTGCCTCGTTACCAGAAGATGAAAATAGTAAAAATTTCATTATTTTCTTGTAAAAATCGAACCTACTTTCTCGTTCACAGTCGCAACGACCGTCTCAAATATCCAATAAAACAATCTAAACAAACCTGCGTATCAGCAAGTTCATTGGCTCTATCCCGCAGCGTTGTCAACTGCCTTTTCAACAGTATCGGCGTCACCGCGGTTTTAACCACGTGTCTAAACGCTGCAGAGGCGCCGGAGTCTAACGCCGCGGCGTAACTCCGGGCGCCGGCGCTGGTTATACCCCCGAGTATGTCGGTGAGGAGGGAACAGGCGAGTGTACTTATTGTTGTGTGATCGCACCATTCTGTGGAGTAAAACGTCAGTTCTTGTTTTATTATGCATTAGCAATCCACTCGCGGATTTCAATCTCGCCTGTTTCAATTAGGTATATAATAATTAATTCACTAATATATACTTTGCAATGCAATGTCGAATAACAAATCACATATCTTTGGGGCAGCGCCGCCGATATAAATTCAATATTTATACTGCAATAAAGAGCCGTAAGATCTATTTATAATCTTAAAGCTCGAGATTCTCTGCGAGATGTTTTTAAGGATACAGGTATTCTTACGGTTGCTTCTCAATATATTTTTTACAATATTTTGTTTGTCCGGCAACATATTCAGTGCTATAGCAAACACAGTGACAGACACACGATTGGGACGAGAAACAAGGACAAACTTGTGACGCCTAGTTATCGCCTCCAAAAAGTAAATAAGTCATTTATGGGTCTGAGTATACGTATCTACAATAGTATTCCGCAGTGTATTTTGAATTTGCCACTGGAGAAGTTTAAAGTAAATGTTAAAGTAATGTTAATTAAGATAGCGTACTACACTGTCCAAGAGTATTTGAATGATAAAAATGTATTTAATTAAGGTCATTTGAATTTCATGCAGGATAATCACTATCGTATTAAACAATGAAATTGTAACTTTATTCGATATTGAAAAGAGCAACTGTTGAGTTTCTTGCCGGCTCTTCTCAGCAGAACTGCATTCCGAGCCGGTGGTAATTTTATGTTGTGACGATTCAAAAGTGCTTGCTAAAGCCTATTTGAATAAAGAATATTTTGAATTGAATTGAATTGAATTTGAGATATAGATATAGGCATTTTGTAGCACAGTGGCACAAGCGTGTCACTGTACAAGCGATAGGTTATGGGTTCGATCCGCACTCGAGGAAATGAGAATCTAAATCACTAGCCCTTGTGCTTAAACCACTTACTTCCGATACCAGAGCAAGGAGATAAAAATATAAATATTTCTTATCCCCGAGTTCGAATCGAATCCAAAACGTGTCAGGTTCACAGTGGCATGTTCGTGTGACGTGAACGCGCACACACACACGCGTGTGGGCGTGCTCACCGTACACGCGCAGGCGCGGGCGCGCGGTGAAGCGCGCGAGCAGTGCGGGCGCGAGCGCGTGCGCGGGTGCGCGCTCCAGCAGCGCGTCGGCGGGCAGCAGCCGCAGCACGTGCGGGAGCAGGCAGCTGGCGTACTCGTGCTCCCTGGTTTTACAACAGACACCTCAGCGATCACATTACGTACACATCATGCCAAAATTGGCAAACGATAAGATCTATCAATAGTATTTTATTTAAAATAAGCGAACGTGGTGGTATATCTGGGAAATATGTTTAGCAAAAATAAATCATGGAAGATACGAAATATCGGCATAGCTGCACGCGTAGCCAATACAATGCAGTCAAAAACTCTCCAGCAGTTACTTCCACAAAGTCGTGACCCATCTGAATCGACTGGTAGTAAACGCGTGCTCATACGTAAGGCGTTCGGGCTTGGGACCGATCGGAAGACCAGAGATATTCTAACTGATGATGCTGACCCCATCACTAAAACGAACGAAGCCAATTATGTAAGTAGCTACACACAATCCCCGCCGGTGGAGTCTCGGTCCCAGTTTTCCCGTGGCCCAGCGCGCGTGAAGGCTAGAGGAGTTTTCAAAGAGCAATTAAAAACTCCAAAAGGGCATTAAGAGCGCTACCCAGTAGGCCTAGCTCGGACTGAGCGTTTCCTCGAGTGAGAATAGAGCCCACAACTTGTCGCCATGACAGGAGGACTTTGTTTGCTCTTAAACTGCCAATGATGATTTTTTAGGTCGGAAAATGATTTATTTTTGCTAAACATAATTTTTGTAGTTGTCCCAATAGTTGGGAAAGCTCTAATAGCGTTTGACGCTCCGTCCTCTCTGCCTATCCCGCTAGGGATATAGCATGAAACTAAGTGAAATGAAAAGGAAAGTGGAGGATAGCTCCATAAAAGGATTAAATTCCGTACAAACCTGGCGATCTGCACGTAGTAGTGGTGCAGGTCGGCGCGCGCGAGGCCGGCGCGGCGCAGCAGCGCGCCGCCCAGCAGCTGCAGCGCCAGCGCCGCATTCTGCCTGTAGATATATTAATAAATAACTTGCACAAACACTATACATTACGCAAATAAACATAGAAACAAAACTGAAACTAAAATCAACAAGTGTAGGACTAACTATGCGTGTCCGTGCACGCGGTGGTGTGTGTATGTGTGTGTGTGTACTCACGCGGAGTGGAGCGGCGCGTGGAGGCGCTGCAGCGACAGCAGCGGCGGCTGCTCCTCCGCGTTGCCGCCCCACGCCGATAACTTCTCCGCTTTACATGGAAACAGTATGCAATATATCAGAGAAGAAACTACAAACAAACTTACATCATATTGTACAAAAGATAGTTGTGGGTTTAATTTTAACACGTGGACGTTATATTTTTTTTATAAACGAATATTATGAATTCCAATGTACATAAAAATAATTACACAAATATAAATAAAACTATTAAAACAAAACAAAACTCACCGTCATCTAACACTAACGGCTTATCAACAGCGTCCAACGCCGCGTAAGCCAGATATAAATACGCGTGATGGGCGAGACCTTCAAATGTGTTTATCGCTGCGTCTGCCACACCCTCTGCCAACGGCGTTAAACGCTGGGCGGGTATTAGCTCATATTGTAAATGTGGAGTTATTTGAATTAAAGAGTCAATTACTGCTGATCGACTCACTGTCATGGGCTTTTTGTGATCATCTGTTGAATTTTATTTTAATTTGTATAAAAGTACGTCCTTTTATTACTTTCGTTAGCTTCACAATGTATAGTAGTTTAAAAAAAACCTAGAGAAATTTTGACATAGCAAGAGTACCTTTTTATCATTATTTTTTTAAAGAAATTATTATACCTTGTTTAAATTAGCATTTTTCTTTTCTACATGTTGATTAACACCTTTGCAAACAGTAAAATTATTCACACTATATCCTACCCCATACACATAACAGGGTAGGCGAAATGAACTAGGTAACCTAATGTTAAGACACTCCGTTCCCATTATAACGCTTTCGATCCGAATTTTCCGTCGAAGCTTTCGTCTGTGTGGTAATTAGCCTGAAGATACCTTTTTAATATACATTTTTAATCGAATAACCTCCATACTAATTAAAACACAAATAAATAAACCAGAGATAATAAAAAGTACTTACTCAGAACAAAAGTAATAATTTCAAACAGATTGACATTAAGATCTGGTGCGAATATATCTTTCCATTCATTGGGCAGCGCCGCCACATGCTCGGACGGCTGCTGTCTCTGCGCCTGCGCCGGTACTTCCGATATAAATGTACGCACAGATTTGAACAGCTCTAGTATGGCCTGTGATAGCATCGCTACCTGTAAGGGAGAAAGTTTACAATATATTATACTTTATACTAATGACCCGTTCGCGGCTTTATCCGCTTTAAAGGCTCAATTATTTATTTAATGCCTTTGTAATGATTTATCATCACAGCCATTTTACGTTATTTTCTTATAAGAAACATAGTCAGTGACCACGTCTCGCTTCCGTATGTAATTATTCGCAATTCACACTGTTGAGCTGGATTTGACGATAGATCGCTTTCTCGTAGTTGGATTTCCCTAGCTGGAGTGTTTGCCGAGGTATACGTAGTGTGTTCAAAAAGTATTGCAAATTTTCTGTTTTTTCTTAAATAATTTATAATTATATGTAATGATCAACAACTTCGAGTGCAGTATTTCCTACTTTAGCTGGAGCAGGTACAACGCCAAAAATTTAACATGTTTTTTGTTTGTTAAGACTTGCTCTGCTTGAAACACTATTAAGATCTTAGAGCATTGTGTTCATGTATTGCATGGTCTCAGCCAGTAGTACTACATAATCGGCAATTTCAAAATGTGCAAGGTATTCGCCATTGATGTTTATGCCGAATGCTTTCTAGTTCAGAAGCTTAAAAATATCCTAGAGAGGAACATTTTCGCTCAGATACCTTAACATTTTGATATACTTATAGTCTACTTAGCACCTCTAAAGACATAGTTCGCAAATGCCAAGCGAAATGGAAATTTAAACTGTTTGGACTTGTGTATAATTTGCTGCACCGTATGTATGTGGTCTATGGTGCTATAGTCTCTTCTAAAACTGGCTTGTTCAGATGGTTGGAATGGATTTAAAATAACTCTTGAAAACAACTTATAGACATAGCTCAGAAGTGAGATAGGTCAGTATAGGGGACTCTATCCTTCTCCATGAAATCACCAGCATTAGCCCACTCTCGACTTATCGCTGCAAGGTTTCCCCAACCTTGCATTGAAGTTCCCCATCACAGCGTCGTAGTGAGTTTTGTGGCAATGCATGTCTTTAGAGATATCCTCATAAATAACCTCCACTTAGACCAGCATAATATTCAACAAATATCGTTTCATTATTCTGAGTATCAGGTACGCTACCCTGTGCGACACACAAGTGACGGTAATCACGTAGTTAAGAAGGTACTTTTGGACCGTATACCCGACACCATCTACGGACACTTTAAATGAAACACTTTTAAACGGATTAATCGCGTATATTGAATGGTAAACATTTTTGGGAAACCCGACGTTTTGAACACTTTACAGTAGTCCGTGGTCACGGGTAGACCCAAAAATGTTTACCATTCAATATACGTGATTAATCCGTTTAAAAGTGTTTCATTTAAAATGTGTAACAATCGCGAAAATCAAAGACATTATCATCTATGGACACTTGATCGCCCTGCTAGTAGCATAGTTACAGGAATCGAAGAGTATGCCCTCCCCCTCTGTTTGGACGTCGGATAACAACAACAATTTCTTCTGATAGCTTCTTCCAACAATACTGATAGCTTCTTCCAACATTGCTAATTTCGCGTCAATCCTTAGTGTACGAATGTTATATGTTGCCAGGTCGAGTCTTAACATTATATTCTGAATGCCAATCACGCTATAACTCGTTTTCCCACTTACCTTAACACTTCCCCACTGCTTCACGCTCTCCTTCAGCGACGTGATCATCGAGCACAGCGTGATGGTGGTGAAGTCCCAGTGGTGCGCGGAAAGCGCCCACCCGCGCGCCTCCACGCACTGCCGCAGATACCGCACTATGTACACGTTGTGCGTTATGTGCGCCCATGGGGTTGATGCTACCTCCCTGGGCACAACAATGTGAGTTAAATGTCAATAATAAATATATAAATTATGCTTATGTAGTCATTTAAGTCTAAGTCATATCAATATGAATAAGAATTCAATTAAATAAGACGCAGCTGTAAACGCGACAGGTTGTGGACTTCCACATTCGAGAAAATGTAATATTAAATATTTTCATTTTCTGGCTCTACATCTACTTCTATCTTCAGATTGCAGGTAGATGTGATGAGAAATCTCACCTGTAGCCTCCCCTGGTGTCACACGGAGCCGTGAGCGGTGGTCATTACCATCAGGTGACTCTTTCATTTGTTTGCCTTGTCTTTCTTATCTTTAGCTTCCCAATCCCCTTATGGATGTGCTTATGTAGCGGCCACTCACCTGTCGTACAGCATGAGGTCGTTGTGCCGGTAGTATGCGTTGACGAGCGCGTCCAGCGCCGTAGCACCCGCCGCTAGCTCCTCCCGAAGCGCGCCCGCCGCCCCCGCTCCCGCCGCCCCCTCCTCCTTGCCCGCCGCCCCAGCGCTCTCCGACCCCGCGCCCGCCGCCCCCGCGCCCGCCGCCCCCTCCTCCTTGCCCGCCGCCCCCTCCTCCTTGCCCGCCGCCCCCGCGCCCGCCGCGGTCACGCTGCGCACCACGAGGGCACAGAGCGCGCTTTCGGACGTTACAGATGAGAATTTGGATTCTGCCTGCAATTTGAACTTAATTATAAAAAGTATAGCGATAAAACTGATGGAATAAAAGAACCGAGAAAAGAATTAAATACTAAGAAAAAGTGTATGGTACAAAAATAAAGACAACAGACACCAAGTACACAAATAACAGGACACAAATACTAAAAGTAGCCACAATAATCGCCTCCATATTATCAAATATATATAATAAATATATTTAACTTTGTAATTTAGGTAAAGAGTTTATATAAGAATATAATATAAATGTTTGTATGTATTTGTATTTCAGTGTAATTTAAAAAAAATATTTTTTTTATTTTATTTTTATTGAAAAGACAAGACAAACGAGCGTACGGGTCAACTGATGGTGAGTGATCACCGTTGCCCACGGCCCCGTGTGATACCAGGGGAGCTACAGGTGCGTTGCCGGCCTTTGAGGTGTAGGTAGAGGCGCTTTTTGAAGGTACCCATGTCGTATCAACCTGGAAATACTGCCGCGGGTTAGCCGTTCCACAGATGTGTGGCGTGTGGAAGAAAATTCCTACAAAACAGCATAGTACTCGAGTGCCACGTGTCCACATGATGTGGATGGTACTTTAGTTTGTGACGTACTGTGCGGTAGGAAAATTCGGCGGCTGGTACCAAATCAAACAGTTCTAATAAAATAGAGTCAAATTGTAATTAACCAGCGCAAATGATTAAAATACTTTCGGCGTCGCTAGAAAAAAAATTAGAGAAGAGGCATAAGCAGCTGAGTAAATTGGAAGCCATCGCAGTAAAAACAAACGAACATACGGGTCACCTGATATAGAATGGTTACTGGGGCCCGCCAAGCCAAAAGCAAAACACAGTGGCCAAAGCCACTACGTAGCGACGGTATTAAATTCCGAGGGTGATAATAATTTGGTCGAGCTTGCCCATGCGTGTTGCCATTGCTGACAACGTGACTCTTCCATACGGGCTTTGTTCACCTCTTACGACACCATCGGTACCAGGGTGATTCTATTCTAAGCGGGAATCACATGGTGGAATCACCTATTGAATGTTAGCTGAGCTATGGCAATAATAGGCAATCAAGGTGCATGAAATAGCACCGTCAACATCGCCAGCGTGTCTGCTATGGCTACACCTACTATAACTTCCATATTGGATGGAATGGCTAAGCAAATTCAGCTCGTGATCAAGCAAGTATCTGAACTCTTCAGATAGGACAGGGAGATCAAATTCTTCAGAATCTTTATAATTTAGTATTTTCAAAGCCCAGGCGGTGTCACGGCGGCGCACTTCAAGCATCGTCAGAAGTTGGGAAAATCCGGGCACTCAGAAATAGCGGACCTCGTCTGCCCTTTACTTACATGTTGTGTATTTATTCCCGACCGTATAACAAATATGTTTTTCCTACAGATACTGGCTCTGACTTGTTGCTTTTTTCCAAGACGCAACAATAACTATTACCAAGACGATGTACGAGCAGCAATTGGTGCAGTCATTCATACCTACGTTACTGTCTTTACGCACTAGGAATGCCCCAGAATTTCGAGAAGAGTAAATTTCCTAATATTTTACAATGTTCTTGTAGATATCAGCGCATAGTCAATAAAACACAACAACAACAACATCAGTACAAAGAAAAATTAAAAGATTTGAACAATGATGTAGCAATTTTTACGCTAAACCAGCGTAAAAACTGCTATATCTTTCACCAAGAATATTATGGCCAGTATGTTTGCGGTGCGGGCCGAGGGAAAGTTGACTGAAACACGTATCAGCTGCATCAGAAGCATTTGTCAAACACATACTTTATGCTGGAAAAGTTAGCATGGATTCGTGCAGCGGCGACACTAACATGGTGACCGCGGGTGGTCGCTGGACGCAAGTAGGTACACATGCGTCACCGGCCTCTTGCCGTGGATACAGAACCACTCCAAATAATATTTTGTCTCAACAACTAAATTAGCCTTGTATTTCTCGAACAATTGATTTTTGTTCCAATTTTTTTCCAGCTTCTTACTTCTTACTCTTGTAAAACACTTCCATTCCCTATTTCCCGCTGAATTGTAGACGCATTGTGAGTAAAGTGGCAACAATCAGGGCCACGGTTTGTCTCGTTAGAGAGTATATAATCATTCCTTCGAATAGAGATTATGTATGATCTTTTATTTCTTAAACTAATCATTTATACTTTCATAACGTACAAAATAATAATAATATAAATAGACATACAAATTATTTTTTAAACTAAAATTTAAATATTCAGAAAGTTAACTGAAATACCTATCTACTTCACTATATAAAAAACGCTTCATGTTAATCCGATTGGCTATTTAGAAAATAAGTCAAGTATTAACATATTTATAACATTTTCTAAATATATTTATAATATTATCTGGATTATCTGATTATCTGGAGCCACCTCGGGGAAGTGCTTCGTGGTATCCCGTTGTCGCAGGGAATCGTTTTGGGTGGTGATCTGAACGGTCACGTGGGTGGTGAGAGTAAGGAGTTTGAGCGTGTTCACGGCGGTTTCGGGTACGGGGACCGCAACGCGGAGGGGGAGAACATCCTCCGAACGTGTGCGGCCGCTGACCTGGCCACCGTGAACACATATTTCAAAAAGAAACCCGAACATCTCATCACCTATAGGAGCGGGAGGCACGCTACCCAAATCGATTTCCTACTCACTAGGAGACACCACATCAGCAACGTAGCCAACTGCAAGGTCATACCCGGAGAGAGTCTCACTGCACAACATCGTCTCCTTGTCATGGACCTCTGTGTGAATACCAAGGACAAGCCAGTTGAGCGCTGCCAGCGCCGAATCAAGTGGTGGCTACTGGATGAAGTCAGGTCGAAGAAGTTCGCCTCAGCCATCGGCGACAAGTGCGCTGATGCTGAGAGTGAACTGGTCCAAGACCATTGGGACAAGATCCAGTCAGCGATTCTTGAGGCGGCGAAAGCAGTGCTGGGCGTGTCCAAGGGCGGACGCAAATATGACAAGGACACATGGTGGTGGAACGACACAGTCCAGAAGGAGACTAGGGAGAAGAAAGCCCTCTTTAAGAAGTGGCAAGCATCCAGATCTCCTAGAGACCGCGACGCGTACAAAGATGCAAAGCGCGCCACTAAGAGAGCTGTAGCCAGAGCCAGACGAGAACACCTCCAACCCTTGTATGATAAGTTGGAATCGTCTGAGGGGCAGAAGCTCATCTACAAGCTTGCGCGTTCCAGGGTCAAAGCGGCACAGGATATTTCCAAGTGCCGCTGTGTTAAAGACCCTGGTGGCAACTTGCTGTACGAGGAGCGTGCGGTGAAGGAGAGATAGCGCTCGTATTTCCACGAGTTGCTTAATAAGCAACACAAAGAGGTGCAGCCTCCGGACCTCCTTCCGAATCAAGGACTAGTGCCGCTTAATACGCCTGCAGAAGTCCAGGCTTGTCTTCGCCGCATGAAGAATCGGAAGGCTGTCGGAGCCGATGGAGTCCCCATTGAGGCCTGGAAGGCAATGGGTCCCCGTGGTGTGGGCATCCTTACTCACCTTTTTAACCGCGTACTCCTCACCGGGAAGATCCCAAGCCAATGGAGGCTGAGTATCATTACTCCAGTCTTCAAAGGCAAGGGGTCGGTGCAGGAGTGTGGTAACTACCGCGGTATGAAGGTGATGTCCCACACCATGAAGCTCTTCGAGAGAATCATTGACTCCCGGATCCGGCAGGAGTGTACACTCTCGGAGTGTCAATATGGATTTCGCCCCGGTCATGGGACCATGGATCCCGTATTTGCCCTAAGGATTGTCGCCGAGAAATACAGGGCGAAGAATACGCCTCTGCATTGCCTATTTTTGGACATGCAGAAGGCCTTCGACTGTGTCCTCGGGTGATGATCTGGTGGGCACTGCGATCCAAGGGGATCCCGGAATCTTATATTGACATCATCCGAGACATGTACCATGACTCCGATTCTGTAGTTCGGACCGCTGTTGGCGATACGAAACCCTTCCCTGTCACCGTCGGGGTACACCAAGGATCTGTACTCAGTCCGTTTCTGTTCAGCGTGGTATTAGACGTTTCGTTAGACAGCATCAGGGACTCACATGAGCAGCCTCCTTGGTTGCTCATGTATGCTGACGATATCGCGCTGGCAGACTCGTATAGGGGCAGATTGGTGCGACGCGTGAAGGTGTGGAAGGAGGCGCTAGAGAACGGTGGTCTGAAACTTAATGTGGCGAAGACCGAGTACTTGGCATTAAACTCTACAGATCCCCCATCCGTTCGCATAGGCGATGACTTGGTCGAGCGCACGGATCAGGTGAAATACCTGGGATCTGTAACTCCCGCGTCTGGTGACATCGATTGCGACGTCAAGGCACGCATTGCTGCCGCGTGGGCCAAGTGGCGTGAGGTGACTGGTGTCATTTGTGACCCCAAAATGCCGGTTAGGCTGAAGGGACAGGTCTACAAAACTATGATTAGACCTGTCCGAAAAATGATGCATGGGAACTCGTGGATCGACCTGCAGATGCCACAATAGTACAGTGCAAGTGGGTGTTCAAGAAGAAATATGATAGTACTGGAAAAGTGAGATACCGTGCAAGGTTAGTAGCTAAAGGTTTTCTACAAAAACCAGATATCGTGAAACTTTTTCACCAGTGCTACGATATTCCACACTAAGGTTATTATTTTCTATAGCAGCTAAACTCAGTTTAGATATACGTCATCTCGATGTTACCACAGCCTTTTTGAACGGTTATTTGAAGGAAACTGTGTATATGTATAAACCTATAAGTTATGAAGCCAGCAGTGAAAATAACCAAGTGTTAAAATTAAAACGTGCTATTTATGGACTTAAGCAGTCATCTCGTGCTTGGTATCAGAGAATAAATGATTATTTGATAAGTTTAGGCTATGAAAAATCTAAGTATGAACCTTGTCTTTTTATAAAATCCGTTAAAAATGTTAAAGTCATTGTAGCATTATTTGTTGATGATTTTTTTTATTTTCTAACTCTGATATTACAACTAAAGATTTGATAAATAAGTTAAGTTGCAAATTTGAAATAAAAGATTTAGGCCAGATAAAACAATGTTTAGGTTTAAGAGTTAATTTTAACAATAATGTAATAACTGTTGATCAAGAGCAATATGTAGAAAACCTATTAAAAAGATTTAATATGTTGGATTGTAAAACAGCAGAAACTCCTATGGAGATTAATTTAAAGCTAGAAACATCTCAGAATAGTTGTTGTGATAATAAATATCCATATAGGCAACTGGTAGGCAGTTTGATGTATCTGGCAGTGTTAACCAGACCAGACATTGCATATAGTGTCAATTACCTTAGCCAGTTTAATAATTCATATGATGAAACTCATTGGAAACATTTAAAAAGGATTTTAAAATATTTAAAAGGTACTAAAAACTATGGTCTTGTATTTTCCAAAGATGAGTCTTATATTAAGGGTTATGTAGATGCAGACTGGGGCTCAGATAACAGTGACAGAAAATCTTTTTCTGGGTTTAGTTTTATAATGTCAAATACAGTTGTTTCTTATGAATGTAGGAAGCAAAGAAATGTAGCTCTGTCTTCAACAGAAGCTGAATATATTTCAATATCGGAAGCTAGTAAAGAAGCCATTTATCTAAAAAACTTAATGTTTGAAATTTTAGGTATTTCAGAACCTATTGTTTTATATAACGATTGTCAAAGTGCACAAAAATTGGTTTCAAATCCAATTTTTCATCGAAGATCGAAACACATTGATATCAGATACCACTTTGTTAGGGAAGCTGTAGCAAATAATTTTGTTAAAATTGATTATCTGGAATCAGTTGAAATGCCAGCAGATATTTTAACCAAAAGTTTGGGATCTGTTAAACATAAATATTTCACTAAAAAACTTGGCATTCTAAATGTTTCACAGTACTTGTAATTTTTTTTGTATTGTGGCTTTAGATTATTTATTAATTTTGTTAAGCGGAGATGTTAATATTATAACAAAAACTTATTAATATAATCTATGTATTTACTACTAGAGCCATCTATGTCACATAAATGTCATTAGTCCTCATAGACAAATAAACAGTCAGTCTCTTCTAAAACGTAAAACTGTGTATTTATTATCAAAAGATTAAAAATATATTTGTAAGAGATCAAATCCAATATCAATTTAAACACAAACGCTGTCACACTACAATATATACCTTTAACCGACTTCTAAAAAAGAGATCAGAGTTAATAGTATGACCTGTATGTATGTATGTATGTGTGTTACTCCGCGATTGTCTCGCGCTTGGGAATAACAATTTTGATATGAAAACTAAATGTCATACTTAGAAAGTTCTATTATTGACTTAAAAGAAAAACTGTTCAGTTTTTAAAAACAACTCACCTGCATACTATGAAAGTACCCAGTGCCAGTAACGACCTCCTCCAGCTTGCTTACATCTATAGACTCCATCTTCTTTTCCATTTCTATTGTACTCGTTTCAGAATGTTCTACAACATTACTGTTTTTACTATTATCGTTTTCTTCCACGTTTTCTACTTTAGAAACATTATCTTCAATATCATTATTTGCACTTTCTGGATTATTATTTTCATTATCTAATGTCATTTTATCATTATCAACCTTCAGACATTCCGTTGTTTCATTTGATTTATCATTTTCTTGTGTTTTTTGATTAATTTTAAGGTTTAAGTAACTTCTAGCAAATGACCAATAATATCCGTTTATCGCTGCTGCCTCGGATATGTGAGAAAGCAGCGAGTTTTTAGTCTCTAACGATATTTCAGATAATATATCGTCTATCAACTTTTCAATTCTTTGTTTTGCGTCTCTTATTACTTCATAGTGAGGCCACTAGAAAGAGATAGTAAAAAATAAAATGAAAAAAGAGAAAATACACGAGGCCTTTAGTGGTGCAGGAGCACAAGCGAGCGACTGTAACTGCGACTGAATATGGCTTCGATTCTTTGACTTGAGAATAAGAAATATTAATTTTAGTCATTTCGTCATTATGGTAATAAGGCAAAGCGCCGCGTTAAGTTCCGCCAATCAATACGCAAGTCTCATTTTCGACGAAAAACGGGAAACAGGAAAATCATACTTGGGTTGCAGCGTCTTGACACTAGGTTCTCAAGTTTCCTCTGCCTACCCTATCGTATGAGGGAGACAGCGTGAAACCAATAAAAAAAGACTTTGCATCCAGAGACAACCTTAGGAGTTAGGAGACTTTGATAACCTTGGACCGTATAAGTTTCGAGGTATCGCGTGTTGTGTAGCGGAACGCAACGCCGCGATTTGTCTTGTATTTTGTGAAATTGCGAAGAATTACAAAATACTCGGTTCCCCCGTATGGAAATTCAATCCACGATTGTCAAAGTCATTCCTCTATAACATTTTCAACGATAATGACAAGTATACGCTTAATGTTTATATATATGTACTAAAATAAAAATATCAACAATTTTATGCAATATAAAAAAAAACAAATACTCACAAACGCATATCTCTCGTACAAAGAGTTTATCACAACATATTCATAGATCATGGAACAAAACAACTCCTTATAATATATATGATCGAACAACTCCTCCCGCCAGTGTCCAGTCACTCCGTCCTCCTCGTCGAGACACTCGTGCCTGGTCACCATGGCCCTCAGGAAAAACGATCGGAAAACACTCTTATGTACATACAACATAAGGTCCCTTTCAGATAATTCCGCATCGCCATTATCGTTTACCACTTTTTGTATGTAAACGTTATCATCTTCGAAGGGGCAGTTGAGGTTACAAAATATGCAATCTATTTTTAATGCGTATACTTCTATAGGTTCCTTTGTTTTTAGTTCCATTGAGAATATTTTCTTTGTTAATGTGACGATTTCCGTAATGTTTCTGTTTAAATTTGCCTCGCTCGATATCAATAGGTACGGGCACAGAGTTGAGGCGTGTTCAATGCGTTTCATGTTCAGTTCTTCTGTACTGGAAATTTCATACAAATTATTATACAAATATTAATATTCGGAGGAAAGTGGGGAACGGAATGTCAGTTCAGTTCAGAAATACTTTATTGCACAAAAATTTTAACATACACATTCAGTAAAACAAGTTTATCATTAAGTGCAAAGGCATCACTATAAGTGATCTCTTACAGGCAACCTCTTTTTTAAATATACCTAAAGTAAGAGACTATAGTTGGTGGATATTGGTGCACAATATACTAAAGTTAATAATATACTATAGATACACACATACCTAAATACATACAAATATACATATATACCTACATACGTACATAAATGCATACATACAAATATAAATAAATTCGAAATACATACATACCCATATACATACATAAATTTAGATAAAAATATAATTTAATTAATATATGCATAAAAACATACTAAAATAAATACTTATAATGATAGATAATATTCTTTAATGCGTCGCTTAAAAATTGAATGTCTTTACACTAGGTTTCCAAGTTGCCTCTGCCTACAGCGTGAAGCTGAACTTTATACGTTTTCCAAATATTCAAAAAAAAGTATAAAGTTTAAAATATTAAATTTAAAATTGATTCAAAAACTGAGAAAAAAAATACTTATGCAGTTTTCTTTTCTGTGTTTAGATTGTTTAAAGTTTAGTAAAAATATAAATACATACTTTTCATAAATATATTCATGTAGCATTTGCAAAGCGTCATCGATGAAGGCCGCGCGGTGTTCCGGCGTTAAGCTCGGCAAGGTATCTCGCCACGCTGATCGTGTTTCAATCCAGGAGTTTGCACAGGACCAGGTGCCTTGCTGTACGTACATACATATAATATAATTTACTTACAAATTATATTTTGGAGATTTATTTCATTTTAACCTATACTCTGTATTCGACAGCGTTAAGACACACACGGTTCATATACATATTTTTTTATATTACATATATAAAAAATATAAAATGTCTTCATGGAGTGAGACAAAGTGACATGGGAGTGAAAGTAGGTACCTCGAATATAAATTGCCTGCTGTACGCAGATGATGCAGTGCTTATTGCATCATCAGAAAGCGAGTTGCAGGCATTGGTTACCACTCTGATAGAAGGATGCGCGAATAATGGTCTAAGCCTGAATGCGAATAAGACGAAGGTTCTGGTATTTGAAAGAAATGAAGAAAGAACAGTTTGCAAGGTCAGTGTAAATGATAGATATTAGAACAAGTGAATGAGGTAGTATATCTGGGAAGTATGTTTAGCAGAGACGGTAGATACGAAATGGATGTGGAAAGGCGTATTGCTGCCGGTAACAGAGTTAACGGTGCCTTAGCTGCATTGTTGAGACGGCGAAACGTCAGCATAGCTGCGCATTTGGCCGTACACAATGCAGTGTTGGTATCGACACTGTTATACGGCAGCGAAACGTGGGTATTACAGAAGAAGAATGTAAGAAAGATGATTGCTGTAGAGATGCGATCTCTTCGTCGGATATGCGGAGTCAGTTTATCTGATCGCATATCCAATGAAGAAATAAGCATAATAGCAGGTACTAGCGTGGATGCCACAGTGAGAATGAAGAAGAACGTGCTCAGGTGGTTTAGGCACGTCGAGAGAATGAGTGAAGAAAGAATGGTAAAAAAGATTTATGAAGGAAAAGTGAGTGGTAAGAGAGGGAGGGGGAGACCTCGGTTGACCTTCGAAAACACAGTATCGACGATACTGGAGGAAGGTCACGTAGAAAGCATGAGGACCCCCCGGAGGGCATGTATGAAGAGGTTGATGACAGTGGACGAGGCGAAAGAGGTATGCCGAGACCGTAGCGTTTGGCGCTCCGTTCTCTCTGCCTACCCCGCTAGGGATATAGCGTGAAGCTAAGTTAAGTATAAAATGTTTATTTTGTAAACACAATTTATCGTTTTTAATATACATATATTAAAAGACGAAAAATTATGTTTACAAAATAAACATTTTGATTTTTTTTTTCTTTTTTTTCCTTTCACATGTGAATAATGATTGTGAATGTATTTATCAGTTTATATGTTCCTATGTGGCGTTGTAGGAAGCAATCGCATTGGCCATACTACATATTATACGGACAACCAGTGTAATATGGCGTTATCGTCAAAATGGTATAAAAATCTACGGAGTATATGAAGTGATTCTGATACCTTTATGATTTTTTATTTTGATTAGTAATTTATGATATATAAAAGAGTTGAGAGTATGGAATGAAACAGAGTGTCTTTACACTAGGTTCCTAAGTTCCCTCTGTCTACTCTGCTATGTGCCAGATAAAGCTTGAAATTATAAGAGTTCGAATATGGTTTAACAACCATTCTTGCTGACATATACCTTCTGAGTATACACATGTGAAATAACGAAAATACTAAACACAGATGTAGCAGTTTTACGTCAAAAAAAACAAATGTATTTAAAACTATCCAGTTACTATCTTTTCATACGATCATGCTGAGTCCCACACATAACACAGTAGTAAGACACTGACCATGACCCGCAGGTTGAGGCGCAGCAGCCGGCGCAGCAGCGGCGCGGCGGCGGGCGCCAGCGCCGCGCACAGCGACGCGCACTGCGACGCGCACTGCGACGCCGCGCTCGATAGCGATTGTGCGTCCTCCTCACTCGCGACCAACTCATCGAGTTGGGAGCACAGTGTGTCGATGATTTTTGTCACTGCCGTTTCGTTTATCATTATTTCTGTGGATTTGAAATTATGTAATTAATATTAACATATTTAAATAAAAACATCTTTTTTTAGAAAATGTGTAATTGTTTTTTCGTCCGCTACGTTATATTTGATTTGATCGGTAGGTAGAGGATACCAATAACATAAAAAATTGTAACAAGTACAAGAATTTAGACGTAATTTGATGAGAATGTATATATGTTTAGTGATTTTTTTTTTCAGCTTCACGCTGTATCCCGCACTAGGCAGGGTAGGCAGAGGGAACGGAAGTGAAACCTAGTGTTAAGACACTCCGTTCCACTTCCGTTCCCCACTTTCCGCCGAATTTGAGGCATTGCGTGTTGAGTGGCGGAACTCAACGCCGCGCTTTGCCTTATTACCAGAGCGAAGAAATGAAACATTAAATATTTAAATTGAAAATATTAAATATTTCATTTCCTCGACTGGGGATCGAACCCAGAACCTGTCGGTTACAGTCACACTCTTATGCCGCTGCGCCACGACAGGCCTCCCTCATGTTTAGTGATCAGTGCGCTTAAACGGTTTTTAAGAGACGTGGGTTCAATTATATAATTTTAATATTTTTTTTCAAAAAGTATCGTGATAAGAAATTAGAATATATATAAAAAAAATTTTTTCAAAAATCTTTCCTCGGGTGTTTTGTATGGGGTTGTTAATTTATGCTTTCGGTCATTTCATGCAATCATTTATTCACATATACATTCACATGTATAAAAACAATCTCGTGCTCTTACCTCCCGATTTAATTCATTTCTTTATTGGTGAACATATTTACATTATCGCCAATATTACACGCGCTTCAGACAAGCGAAATTCTACGAAAAGACAAAGTCAAAAAAAGCGAGTTGACTTTGCTATCTTTTGTTTTGGTTGACACACGTGGTAGTGAGAGTTTTGTATTACAGTGTTCATTTTTTTAATTTTACATAGTGGAAACAGTATATAATTGTGTAAATAGATTATTATTAACAAGGTGATTAGTTATAGTAAGTGTTTGTGTTGTTTTATAGATTAGGTTAGTTATATTTTATAGTTAGGTTAAGGTAATTTAAATGGATCCTGATCCTCCACCTGACCCCCCCGATCCTGGGGGAGGTCATATAGTATCTAGAAAACGATTGGGAGAGGACACTTCCTCTAATCATGACAACGTAAGTGTCATTAAAAAAACTATCATAAACCCATCCACTGCTACCCCTTCTATCCAAAATGTCTGGACTCATCCTTCTATGTTGGAAGGCCCAAAATCTTACATTAGTACAGATAAAGGTCCCTTTATTGTGTATGTGTCAAGGGAATCCCTTCAGCAGGAACCTCAATAAGAGCAATTAAGTTTGGTCAGTTTTTATATACAAATAAAATTACTGATATTGTCAATGATGGAGTAAAAAATGTTGGTCGCAATAAAATCAGTGGCCAGTTTACATCTGCTGAAGCGGCAAATAAATTTTTAAGCAATCCCATTCTGAGTTTATGTAAATATGTTTGTGTAACTCCGACCTTCAATATCACAAGGATGGGAATTGTAAAAGGAGTTCCCGTTGAATGGTCTTTGGAAGAATTTGTTGGTTCACTAACATTCCCTACTGCTTGTGGGGAAATAATAAAAGCGAGACGTATGAACCGGAAGAATGTAAGTGAGGGTGAAGTGACATGGGTCCCCACTCAGACAGTTGTGATTACGTTACGTGGCCAACAATTGCCTGAAAGAGTATTTTCATATAAATCTATCCTTAACGTTGAGCTTTATAAATACCCAACTATCCAATGCCTTAATTGCTGTCGTTTTGGCCATGTGAAATCTTAGTATAGATCAAAGCCAAGGTGCTATAGGTGCTCTCAGGATCATACTGGGGAGGCATGTGACACCCTGAAGGAAAATTCTACCTGCATCCATTGCACATCGAAACATCTTGCAACTGATGAAGGGTGCCCTGAGTATGTAAATCAACAGAATATTAAAGCTATTATGTCCCAGGAATGTATTTCTTATATGGAAGCATCCTCTCGGTTTCCATCTGTTCAATGATCCTATGCAGATGTTGCTAAGGAAATGTTTTCTCCTCCTATTTTCCCACAGCCCCACACCCAACAAAGCAGATCTCCCGCTACTCAAACTAAATCCTATCGTAAGACAGTTTTCCAATCTCCCCGTCCCCACGCTTCTTTGGCAAAGGGATTCGACAAGCAAGTTCACCAATCCATTATAAGTAGTTGCCCCTCTCCTCTCCCTAATGGCTGTTGTCTTAATCAAGAGACTGCCATTTCATCAGAATCCACAAAAGATCTATTAATGGCTCTGACTGACACTCTTATGAGCATTATTTCAACTGCTGATGAACTCCCAATACCGTCCAACGTTGCCCAAAAACTACTTAAAATATTCCAAATCATAAACAATGGTGCCAGTCAACTTCCTACAGTGGAATAGTAAAAGTGTTCGTGCTAAAAAGCATGAATTACTTAACATTATTTCACTGTATAATCCTGTCATTGTTGCCCTCTCGGAAACATGGTTGGTGCCTGAATCCTCTTTTAGGGTGTCAGTTTTCGCCCGTTTAAGGGAGGACAGAAATGACGGGTATGGAGGTAGTGCTATCCTTATCCAGCACTCCACTCCTTATTCCCGTATCTCTCTTCCTGCTCACAGTCAACAGATTAATGCTGTTGCTGTGAGGGTCCTTGAAATTTGCTTTCTTTCTGTTTATATTCCTCATCCCTCTTCTTCCATCTTCCCAGAGCTTAGGGCTATTATTTCCTCACTCCCAAGCCCTGCGCTGGTCCTGAGTGATTTTAACACTCATCACACTCTGTGGGGGTGTTATTACTGTGATGGATTTTCTCGTTCGTTGGTGGACATGATTGATGATGTTGATCTCTGCATTCTCAATGATGGTTCGCCGACTTGTAGGGTTAATCCTAATCAGAATCCTAGGACAGCTGTTGATCTTTCTCTATCTTCTCTCACTCTTGCTTCCCAACTCTCATGGTCGGTACTCCCTTCCACTTATGGTAGTGATCATTTCCCTATTTTGATGTCTTTAAATAACAGACTTCCTCCAACTCCTACGCCTCTTTATCATCGTAAATATTATTTAAAAAAGGCCCACTGGAATGAGTTCGCCGACTCTGTGGATTGCATGTTGGGCAATCTTCCTGAGTCTGGTAATTATGAGAATATAATAGTTTACTATGATCAGTTTGTCTCTGCCCTTTTATCTGCGGCTGACTTACATATACCTAAAAAACACTCCATTCAGAATTGGATGCATTCCAATCCCTGGTGGGATCAGGAATGCTCTGATTCTATCAATCGGCGAACATCTGCCGAGGCGTCATACGCAGCCTATATGATGATGAAGATAGAGAAGATGAGATGTTGAGTATAAACGCAGTTATGTCAAATTTAGAAAGTGCATTTGGAAAAAGAAAAAACTTGGTTGGATAGTTTTTTGTGAATCCCTTAGTCCTCGCTCCTCTTCTTCTCTTGTGTGGACAAATGTGAAGAGATTTCGCCGATCACTTAACATTGGTAATAGTCCCGACTCCAATAACCCTTCAATATGGCTCAATGATTTTGCTAACAAATTGGCTCCTCCCTCTGTACCATCCCTCGACCTTTTAATCTCCGTGCCGGTTGATTCGTCGGAGGAAATGGATCTGCCTTTTACCTCAGATGAGCTTAAAATTATATTAACTGATTTAAAGGACACCAGTCCAGGTGAAGATGGTGTTTCCTACTCTTTTATCTCTAAACTAAATAAAAAATCCAAACAACACTTTTTTTTATTTAATTAATAATATGTTTCAATCAAGCACTATCCCTAGTTCATGGAAATCCCAAATTGTTATTCCTATCCTCAAACCTGGAAAATGCCCCTCTGATCCCAACTCTTATAGACCCATTGCCCTAGCGTCTGCGTTATCAAAGATTGTTGAACGGCTTGCTGTTCTGATGTGAACGGATTGCTGTTTTGAAAAATCGTCTGGAATGGATAGTGGAAAGCAGAAATATCTTAGCTCCCTCTCAGTTTGGCTTTAGAAAGGGGTTAAGTACAATAGATAGTCTCAGCGTTTTTACTACAGATATTCGACTAGCTTTTGCCAAAGGAAAGTATCTAGTTGGTGTTTTTCTAGATGTTGCATCTGCATATGATAATGTCCTTCTTCCAGTGCTCAGACAGAAACTGCATCAGCTGAGTATCCCGCCGAGGTTGTCCTATTACATATGTAATTTTCTGACCGGTCGTTCAGTATCTGTAAAACATCCGCTCGTTACTGCCCCTCCCAGACTTGTCTGGAAGGGTCTACCTCAAGATTCAGCTCTTAGTCCTCTGCTATATAATATATATACTCATGACCTCGAATTATCTGTAAATAATTTTTGTAACATCCTTCAGTATGCTGATGACATCGTCCTCTATTACAGCTCAAATTCGGTAGAGGACATAAACTTTCGCTTAAATAATGACTTGCACTATCTTAACCAGTGGTTTTATAATCATGGCTTGGCTTTATCTATTGATAAATGTCAATCTGTAGTATTTACTAAAAAGAAGGTTATTTCAAATTTTAATATTCCGTGTAATAACATTCCTATATACTTAACGGAAAATGTTAAATTTCTTGGTATGATTCTCCATCAACGATTAAACGGAATTGCCCATGCTGAATATCTTAGCAGGAAGTGTGAAAAAGACATTAATGCTCTGAGAGCTGTGTCTGTTGTGTGTTGGGGTGCACACCCTTCTACTCTTAAACTACTGTATAATGCCATAGTTCGTAGTCACATAGACTATGGACTATTTGCTTTAGACCCTTTTAAAAAAGTAGCTACTGAAAAGTTGAACCGAGATCAATATAAATGCCTTCGGATTATTTTAGGAGCAATGAAGTCTACGCCCACCAACGCATTGCAGGTGGAGGGCGTTGATACTCCGCTTCCTATTCGCCGACAATTCCTTGCTGACCAATTTTTGAGTCAAATGTTGCAGCTGTCTTCCTATCCTCTATGGTCTGAGCTATCTAAACTAGCTGTTTTTATCCACAGAGGCAAACTGTTGCCTTATCTACTGGATAGCTTCCTTAGATTTACCTCTCTTCCTAACCCACTGTCTTGTCACCCATCTAATTCCCTTTTTATTACGCCTTATAAAATCCTGGTCCATTCTCCACATATTGTCATAAATCTTGGCCTAACCAAAGGTGATCCTGACTCCAGCACAAAATTCAAGGAAAAAGCTCATTTACATTGGCCAAATCATCTTTTCATCTTCACCAATGCATCAAAGCTTTCCAAGGAGAGCTGTGCTGCTTGGTTTGCTGGATACCAAAATTCAAAATTATTTTACAATTTAAATGCCCCCCTGAATCATCGGTGTTCACAGGCGAGGCTGTTGCTTTGTTAGAAGCAGTCCTGTTTACACGCTCTCATAACTTTAAACAAACGGCTATTTTTACTGACTCACTAAGCTGCTTAATGGCATTGAAGGGAAATCCGTTTCATAGTAGGTTAAGATCTTCAATTGTTTTAAGGATTCGTGAAGAATTGTATTCATGCCATCTAAAGGGCTTGGAAGTTACTCTGGTTTAGATTCCAGGCCATTCTGGAATCAGTGGGAATGAATCTGCAGACTCTTGCGCCAAGCTTGCCATCCAGTGTGGCACACTTGAACATTTCTCTAACTCTGCTCATGATCTGCAGTCCCTTGCAGATGCTCGTCTGCGTAAGTCCTGGTGTTATACCTGGAATTTATCAAAACACCCAAAAAGGTAAATTCTATGCCCTTATCCCACCTGATATCCCTAGATGACCGTGGTTTTATTCTCAAAGATATATTGAACGGAGGATTATTACAACAATCTGTCGCTTACGCCTTTGGCATGATTGTACACCTGTGCATCTGGCTAAGATCAGGGTCAGGGACCATTCGCTGTGTGAATGTGGCCTGGACGATGGTTCCCCTTCCCACATCCTTTTTTCTTGTCCCAACTTAACTCGTCCCCTATATGATGTTCTCCCCAATAAAGTCCCTCGTCCTCTAAATGTTCAATGTCTGTTAATGTTTATGTTTGGTCCTTTATGTAAATTTTTGTGTAAATATGTTTGACGTAATAAAATTAGATTATAAACTAACATCTATGTAAAATATTATTTATTACTAACATAATGTGTTGTGTGTATATTTTGTAAATATTTGTATGTTTTGTTATAGGTGAAGGCAGTAATTATACTGGGTCCCTTTTTTACCTTTTTTACATGTATTATATCATTATTTACAATCGTTTCTTTTGTATTGATTAATTTCTCCCGTGAGTCCTCCATACAACGTGACATTAGCGAATTGAACTGTGCTCAACTGGCACGCTCGAAACGCCATAATTGAAGAAATGAATGAATGAAAGACAAAGCCGCACTTGCGATGTATGCGGTTTTTTTGTCTGAGTGACTCAACTGCTGTTGACCTGGGATGGTCTTTAGAGGTCTAGCCATGTCGCCTCTTACGGCGAGGCGATTATGTCTTGGGAATGTATGTCGACGATACTTCGTACCTCTCCGCTTGAAAACCGGCCAAACGACTGCAACAAGCTGCCGACGCCCTAGGCGTTTGAGGTCAACTCGGTAAAAACGCACCTGTGCTTTTTCCCCGAAAGCGTTACGAGATCGATTATTTACTTACAGAACAAACCGATGCCCTGGAAGCCCTGGAAGCCCTAGGTCAAATACTCGTATTAGATTTGAAACTCTCCTCTCGACCGCACATCACGTATGTTAAAAACAAAGCTACATATGTACGTTATGTACAGGCTCCATTTGTTTGCAAACGGAGTAAAATGTTACTTTGGAACAAGCTGACATTGTACAAATCTAGCATTCGTCCCATCCTGTCCTATGCTTGTGTCGCATTCGCGCACACCAAGATAGACCTCCTTCAGAAGATCTAAAACAAATAACTCCGCATGGCATCCGGATGCCCCTGGTACGCAAATAATGTGGATTGTTAAGGTAACATGTGTCGCACATTAGACAGCGCGCACGCGCCGAGTACTGACCGCCGCGGTCCCCGTGCGCCAGGCAGGCCAGCAGCAGCGCGCGCGCGGCCGGCGTCCCGGCGCGCGCTCAGCGCCGCCACGGCCGCGCCCGCGCACGCGCCGCGCAGCCAGCGCTCTGCGCCGCCACCACCCGCCCCGCCCGCCGCCTGCCCCAGCGCGCGCTGCAGGCACCACTCCACCAGCGCGGGGGGGAACTGTACCGGTATAGAACCTTAATATAATTACATTTAGACAAAAATCGGGATCGCAAACATAAGTGTATATAACACTTATGAATATCCACATAATCATACATAAATACTCATATGTATATTTATTCAACTTCTCGATGCAGTCCCCCACATCAATATCAAGGTAGACAGAGAATACTAGAAAACCTAGTGTTAAGAGAATCCATTCCTATTAGAACACTTCCTCCAGTTTCTATTTCCTTTTTGCGTTCCTTGTCGAGAGACGGAATTGAACACAACGCTTTGACTCGATACCAGAGTGCGAAAAATTAAATTATTAAATATTTCAGTTCCATCTATCAAAATTAAACTCAGAAATTCTTTCGTGTTTAATATCACATATTAGAGCCCAAACTCTAATATACTAATAAATTACACTAATAAATACTATTACATAAAAAAATTGCCATTACACATTTTTTCCTTTTTTTTACTCACGCTGTATCCCTCACATAGCAAGGTAGTCGTACCGTGTAATCCCGGCTTAGAATAGGACCACCCTGGTACTGATGGTGTCGTAAGAGGCGACTAAAGTGCGTGTGGTAGAGTCACGTTGCCAGTAATGGCAACACGTATGGGCAGACTCGACCGGATTGTTACCACCCCCGGCATTTAAGACCGGCGTTAACTAGTGGCTTTAGCCACTGCGTTTCGCATCAGGTGATGCCAGGCCCCGGTGCCCATCCACCTTAAAAGACGGCAACGCTCCTGTAGCTCCTCTGGAGTTACACGGGGTGTTGGGCGACGGTGATGACTTACCATCAGGTGACCCGTACGCTCGTTTGCCGTCTTTTCCATAAAAAAAAAGGTAGGCAGAAGGAACTTAGGAATCTAGTGTTAAAACACTCCATTTCATTCCTCACTTTGAGTTGAGTTGAGTGTCAAAACTCCACGCTGCACTTTGCGTTGTTACCAGAGCGAAGAAAAAAAAACATTACATATTGAAATTGAAAATATTTATGTTTAATTTCCGATCGAGTAGGGAACAAAATCAGAACTACTACGTCAATCGTAGACAATAAAACAAAATATCAAAAAATAATATAACCAACCTGTTGGAAGGAACTGTACATAGCATCTTGCTCCTCTTCACTGAAGTACTTCACCATCAGGAACAGCACGTCCACCAGCGGCTTACACCGCATCGTGTCCCCGGCGAGCCAACCTCTCAACACTTTGTCATAAAACCCATACAAGGACTCCGCATTGAAATGCTTAGAAATCGCCAAAAACAACTTCTCACTATCAAACTCCACCAACAAAGTCACTACCGACGAGAACACAGCGGTGGCCATTGATTTTTTGTACGCGAAATCGAAATATTCACAGCACGTTGCTTCAACTAAATTATTTAAATTATGCATGTATCTGTCTATCAGGACTTTGTCATAAATTACTTTATCTGTGCTCTTATTTTCTACTTTTTCAACTTTTTCGTCCGCAAATTGTATGCTTAGTTGTTTTTTCTCTTGGTTGAACGTGGACTTCAGTGTTTTTAACCATAATATGTGATCGTCTATTAAATTTGTTATATCATTAGGTTCTAGAGGTAGTTTTTCTATTTGCATTGATATCGTAGATCCGATGTTCTGCCAGAAGTTTCTTATTAGTTGGTCATATTTATCATTTTGGGGGGCATTCGGGGTATTGGAGGTATTAGCCTGTTTGAGCCAATATTTAGCTATGCTCGCCATATTAGTAGCGGAATGTCGTATCAAGTTACACCTGGTCTGGTGATCTTTGACAAGAGACACCACTTCCATCCAAGTCCTGTGTACGTAAGTGACCACCTCCAGCACGCAGTCGCGCGTCTGCACGGACACGTAGCGGAGACACTCCGATATACTCGTTATCCAAATTTGTCTCTCACTCTTTGAATTTAATGTGTTTTTGTTTTGTAGCCTGTAAATGAGTTTATTTATGGTTTTTTTCACTCATAGATCTTACTTTGCAGTGATTATGGATGTGAAAATATTTAAATTGCGTGTAGCAAAGCATTTTTTTACATTGAGCAATATTTAGTACATTGTATGGACAATTATTTTTTTAAAAGAGACAAGAATGTAGTAAATGTAACAACAAAAATGTAGTAAATCTAGAAAATCAACACATATTAATAAATGAACGTGAGCTAATCTTTACCCGGTATAATCGCGTGTAATGTTCAATAATATTAATACAAACTCAATACTGACCCAGTAAACATGGCGTTGAAGAATGTAATATAGAACTCTTTACTAAGCAACTCCTCGGGCAATTTATCTAACAAGGGCAACAACATATTTGTTAACAGTCGAGCTTCTCCCCACCCACCTGGAAATAAAAAATATTTTAAGAATGAAATTTACAATTTCCAAATTTTCGACTCGTTGCGTAACAGTAAATGGAAATGAACAACGTAATATACTTAGAATGTATGTACAAGTTATAAACAATAATAAAATATAAATACCATTTTCTAGTACATCTAGAAGACGTTTCACAAGAAGATCTTTCTTGTCCAACAATGTGTACCAATCCTGCAAGAAGTCACAGATTATATTTTTTTTGTAAGTACCTATGCAAAAGAAATGATTTTATGCTTTATAAGTTTGATCGGTCTGTGTGTCTGTTTGTGACACAAATAAAAATACCGCAACCGAAAAGAAATTGCTTAACCAATTTATATGTAATTTTGACTACTTCATTTCTGTTTTCACTTAAATATTTTTTTTTACATACTCTCTTCATAAAAAGAAGAAGTGTGTCAATATAAAGTATTTTGTTTGACAAAATTGCTACCAATTGCTAAAATTCGTGTTATGGAATTACCTGAAACTTTTGTGGCCAATATTAAAATATGGTCCTTTAAATGATATTATAAAACGAAAATAATATGCAAATTAATTAACAAATAAATGAGTATTTCAAGCGGGCGCAAGCAAATATATAATTCTTCTATACCATACCTGTACATTATGCATAATGACTAAGATGGCCGCCCACCGTTCCGCAGCGACGGCTGCATTTCGTTCGGGCAACGCCACTAAAGCCTTTAGTATCCGTGTTTTCACTTCACACGAGAACCGTGTCGTCAGAACCGACACTAACCTTCCTATTAGTCCATACCACGCCGCTCTAAAATATTTAGTTTTCATTATACTAATGATCAATATGAAGTTAAATTATTTTTAACAAGTTTTATTAATATAATAATAATTTTGTTTTATATAATTTAGTAATAATTAAATACTAATATAGAACTATTTCACAAATTGCACCAAATTTAACGATAGAAAGTACTAATAATTTTATTTAATTTCACAGGAGCAGTTTTAAAAACGTTTCGATATCAGTGTTGCCACAAAAAAGGAGTAAGTATCAAAATTAAACCTTAATAACCGACCACCGCATAATAAGGGCGTTACTCAAGACTTTACGACCCAAAGAATCCAGAAAGTTGCTACATACTCCCGACATGCAGCATAGAACACAACAATACATTGGAGAATTCCTTGTAAATAGCGAACTATTAGAAACCAATGCAATAGATGTAAAAACAAGGTACAAAATAAAAAGACAATATAAAATTACATGTCAAAGAGACCAAAAAAGGACATAACATAAATATAATCTAAATAATTCAACACTATAACTTTTAAAAGAAAGAAAAGGTGTACTTGACTGCAAAAAAAGAAACAGAATATCCAAAGATAACTGACTTAAGCAAAAAAATCGAAGAAGGCATCAAAAAGGATAGAAAATGCAAAAGGTTGCAAACCCTAGAAAAGCACATAGCGAAGACAGGAGGAACTAGAAAAGCTCTAAAAGAACTCCGAGAATCAAAATCAATGGATCCCGAAATTAAAAAACAACCAAAAAAACGTAGCAGGCAGAAAGAACATAAACAAAATAGTATAAAATTCTACCGCAATTTACATTCCAACCAAGGCACATCTACACATGTAAGTCGAAAATCCCTAAATTATAATTTGCCGTCAGGAAACCCAGAACCTGACGTATTACCCAGTGAAACTAGGAAAGCTATACTGTGCCAAAAGTTAGATAAAGCACTGAGAGAAACCGTAGAACTGGTCCCCAATTTAATTCAAAAGTTTCAACGGCATCCTGAGATTGGGACAGGTTCCAGAACAATGGGAGACGACATAGGGAACTACAGATCAATAAGTCTGATGTCGAATAAATATAAAAAAACTGCTCCATAATGGATTACACTCATTCAGTCAAGCAAGTTATGGAAAAATGCAATGATTACAACAAATCGCTATATATGGCTTCTATCGACTATTCTAAGGCATTTGACAGCATTAGACACACAGCCATATGGGAAAGCTTACGAAACCAGGGAATCCCGACAGTGTACACCATTAAAGACATTTACTCCAACAGTAAGGCAAGAGTACAACTGGAAACCTTGTGTGAAACATTTCAATTAAAAACAGGCGTCAGCCCGGGCGACCCGATGTCCCCAAAGCTGTTCTCGGCGGTGCTGGTAAACATATTTCGAAAGCTAATCTGGGACGAACATGGATCAAATATCAAGAATAAATACAAAAGAAGCATAAGATACAAGTCGGTAACAAATAAGAGTCACTAACCTAACATTATGTGAGCTGTGGGCGGCCATTTTCCAAAACGCGTGTCCGTCCAACAGCGGCGCGAGCGCCCCCCACAGCCAGTCGTCGTGCGCGCGCGCGCCGTGCGCCACGTGCTCGAGCGCGCGCAGCGACGCCGTCTGTATGCGCGTTGTGGCTTGCGCACGCTCGTCCGAGTCCAAGTACCTGGAGATAACGTTACATCTTGAATTATTAAAGACATTGGTGTTATGTGGCGGAACTCAACGCCGTTCTTTGTCTTCTTAGCAGAAAGTTGTCGTTCGAATGAGAATCGAAATCAATATCATCTGGTTTAGAGTAAATATTTTTATTTCCATTCATATATTTTGAAACAGCGTAAAGTCGTTCATTCATACATACATATACAAAAATATTTGTGTATTTACATTAACGTTACAGTTATCATATCCAAGTGTGGTTACCGGAGCGACAATATAAAATAAATAAATATATCCCCCAAACAGTGTTCTAGTATGACTTAACTTACTTATTGATAAGCATATCTTCAGGATTCCCGGTGAGATTGACTATGAGCAGTGCAACTATCTCATTCTTGCAAAACAACAAGGCCTCTTGTAGTTTATTGTCAGGGAAGGTGGTCTGAAACAGATGAATGTAGACATATTGAAATTGAAATATAACAATACACACACACACATATCTGTGTGATCAGAAATCAATTACATATTTGTTTTAGCCTCATACTGTATCCCATGCATAACAGGGTCGCCAGAGAGAGAGAGAGAATGATAGAGAAAGAGAGAGATATAGAGCAGTAGAAAGAGAAAAATAAAGTGAGAGAGACTCCATTTAAAATATTGAATATTTCATTAACCTGAGTAAGAATTGAACCCACAATCTGTTGTATTTACAATTGCAGGTTTCATAAAAATCTTTATTTAATAATGCTTTATTGATAATTAAGAATTGTCTTTTTCTAAAAAAAATCTTATTTAGTGTTCATTTACCGCGAGCTGGCCCTTAGCAAGTGAGGCTACAGGCGCATGTTCATCGTACTGCGCTATGAGCCACGCCGGCACCAGCTTGCGGAGCTGTGGTGCGGACTGTCTCCCACATGTTGATATTATAACACCGTGACATGTCTGGAAGTTATTAATAGTATTATTATTAATATATACATTATATCTACCCTTATGCTGTAGTTTTTTGCAGCAGCAGTATCTTAAACAGTGGGAACATGGGAACCAAGTGATTTCGGCTTAGGATATTATAAGGATAGGATAATAGGATCACCCTGGTACTGATGGTGTCGTAAGAGGCGACTAAAGTACGTGTGGGAGAGGCACATTGTCAGCAATGGCAACACGCATGGGCAGACTTGACCGGAGATTATTACCACCCCCGGTATTTAAGACTGGCGTTAAGTAGTGGCTTCGGCCACTGCGTTTCGCATTGGGTAGTGCCGGGCCCCGGTGCCCATTCAACTTAAAGGCCGGCAACGCTCCTGTAACTCCTCTGGAGTTACACGGGGCCATGGGCGACGAAAGTCACTTACCATCAGGTGACCCATACGCTCGTTTGCCGTGTCTTGTCCATAAAAAAAAAGTGGTACAATCTCAATTCTCTCAATTCTCAATTAAACACTTAACCTTTCACTTTCCGCAAATTATGGAGTCATTGAGTGGTAAGTGGTGGAACTTAATGTTCCATTTTGATAAGTTACCAGACCTTATATACAGTGTACATTATGACAGGAAAGTAAAATGAGGTTAAAATAATGAGCATTATACTGAACTCAAAATGAACCTTGTTATTTTGAATAAAAATATTTGAATTTGAATTTGAGTTCAAATTTTAAATATTGTAAATTACTGATTTTTATCTTCTGATGACCAGATAAAATTTGACAAAACAGAATGAAACATATTAATTTAATTTTTGTTCATAATGAAAGGACAATGTACAAAAGCGCAGCCGCAGTGAATGGAGTGTCAAATTCTAAAGCCTATGGAGGCTAGGAATAATACATAAAGCTAATTTTAATTTTAACAAAATTTTACCTGTAATGCCTCTCTCACTCTGCGGTCAGGATCAAAAATCAATATCTGATAATAATGAGCCCAGCTCGGCAACGCTGCTACAGCTTCTTCTACATTGCCATTTTTTATCAGCTCTGTTAACTCATGAAGAGCCTGGATATAACAAAATTAATTTTCATATAATAATATTTATAACTTAATATTCATTTGGAGACTAAATAATATTTACTATATTAAGTATTCATTACTCACTGTTATTATTATGCAATATTATATCAAATTCAAATTTGAATTTCTTTTCATATCATAAATACATTTTTTAAATGAATCAATTCATTAAATGCAGTATGATGTAAAGAATATTTAAAGAAAAGCATTAGTAATATAATAATTGGAAATTGTGTAAAATTGTTAAGTAAACTTAAATATAACGATTACCTTGTTTTTTGTAATAGGATCTTTCTTATTTAACTTCTTGAAACATATAGAATATTCTGAGCTTAAATTTTGTTCAACATTTGGAGTTGTTAATGTAGCAAATATTGCAGGTACTATTTTACCTGAGCCTACTTTGACAAATGAAGTATCAACATTGATCGTATTGCTTAAAATTTCTGCACTACGACCGCTACTTGATGGCTGTAATATACATTAACAAATTAATATTAACAATGTATACAGAAAAAAGTATATTATTGCAATTAGACAGAACCATAACAAGCCGACACTTACTCTCACATTATTCTTAGTTCTTTGACTTTGTTTTGTTTTGCCACCCATAATACCTTAAGTGACAAGTATTTATAAAAACTTAATGAAATCTGGTGATGATATTCATAAGATAAATTAAGATAATTTTGTCGAATTATATGATATCACAATAACCAAACTTAAATGACATATTTGATGTTGACATTTAAAGTATTTGACATTGAGGTGCTGTCATTTTGTCAGGCCGCGTCAACAGCTCGCTCGACTCCTCGGAGGGAATAAGAACTGATCTGCACTGTAATATTTTGATATAAAAGGAAAACATTACATAAAAAAAGGATACATGAAAATGAAACATTATATTTAAAAAAAACACTTAAGTAACACATTAAGAAAAGAAAGTCAATTCTCTTTTTTTCTGACTGCCAAGAACTTTTTTTAACACATCGAAAAGTTCATGATACAACATATTCTATATTCGATAGAATATGTTGTATCATGAAATCCGGCTTTCCCCGGCGCTCACTGGTACCCGGGCTAGAGAGTGTGAAATTGACTACAGAAGACTATGTAAATGTGAGTAACTAGGCAAATACGCCAGTGAACGAAAAGATACTTAATCAACAAGGTTTGCATTCTAGCTTGGTAATCAGTAGACAAAGAAGTCACTTTGTCGGAAGCAAAACACAGCCTTAATCAGAAAATGTGGGTCACTCGAAGGAAACGAAAAAAAAACTAATTTTCATAAATAACGCGCTTTATCCTCTTGAATGGAAAATAGTTTCCACGTCTAGAATCAATACGCGAAAGAAATTATCACAGTCTGCATCCCCCGAAAATATATAAACCACCAATAGGTAGGACTACCTACAGATTATGCTAACAGAAAAGATGCCTATAAAGGCCAAAGAGAAACGCATAAACCTTCGCCTATCTTCTTATCATAAGGGACATAAACAAGTTATCATAACGAATTAGCACTGTTTTCAATAAAAATGATTTTGTTTTGAAAATTGTAGATAAAGACAAAGTCAACTAAAAATTAGCTCCAAGGACATAGAATCATACAAAGAAGTCGAATTGAAAATGCACACTTTTAACAAAAAAGACCAATGCGGACATACAAAAAGAAACTCCATCATACAACTCCACACAATGCCAATATATAACTCAAAAATGGTAAAAAACGAAACGTTATCGACCCAGACGGACAGATAGGCCGTACAGAATTAGATAAATTGAGAAAGCCTTAAATAAATGAAAATATCAAAAGCCTTATAGATACAATTAGTACACCACCGTGAAACACCTATGGCATACAGATTTTTTTGATTATTTAGTTGTAACAATTAATATATATTTTCCCGAATTGTAACTAACATTATATAAATAAAACATGTAACGTACCATTTAACTTAATTATTATTTAGTATTCCACTATGAACTATTTCACTTAGCCGGATGTCGGTCGACGATTAGCAGATTTGGCAATTTGCCAATCTTATGCTTGCTAATGCTTAGTTACTTTTTTTTATATTCTAGATAGAAATAAACAGCAAAGACGACTTACTCGCTACACGTTTTATAATAAATTTGTAATATGTATGTAATTATTGATTCTCAATTTATGATAAATTGAAGTAGGATTACATATATATTATTTTGCTTGTTTTGTTTCATCCACTGCCTGACACTTCATAGTGGATGTTAGGTACCACCACGATGAAGTGTCAGTCGGTAGTTTTGAATTCATTTTATGGACGCGTATTTTAACTAACTTTACATACATTATGAAAGTCTTCGAAGCTAGTTTATTTTATCGAAATAATAATAACTGTTTTTTCTTAATAACATTTATTTCATTTATCAAAAAATTCATTGTTTCTTCACATTCATTGTTTCCATAAAAGATATATATTTTTTGATATAAGGCAAATAATATTTTTTCAGCGTATCAGGAATAAATATACTAAAATATCATTTATATTTTATTTTAGCACTAGATATTTATATTCAGCATCCTTATATTGAATCTCTGTCGATAATTCAACAGAGATTCAGTATAAGTACAAGTCCTTAACATCGGTAGCTCAATATTTTTTTTATACAGATTTAAAGCAATTTGAACATATTTTCAGGTTACCTTAAATATTTATAATGATTAACCTAAAATTATTAAAAAAATATAGAGGCAGGGTAGGCAGAGGGAACCCGGGAACCTAGTGTTAAGACATTCCGTTCCACTTTCGTTCCACACTTTCCGCTGAATTTGAGGCATTGCGTATTGAGTGGCGGAACTCAACGCCGTGATTTGCCTTATTACCAGAGCGAAGAAATGAAACACTAAATATTTAAATTGATAACATTAAGTACCTATTTCATTTCCTCGAGTGGGGATCGAACCCAAAACCTGTCGGTTACACTCTTGCGCCACTGTGCCACGACAGGCCTCACATATATTTTTAAGCCAGGAATAAAAAATTGCTATGACATTACGACATCGATTAATATTGGTATTATTACTCCAAATACACTAGCTAATTTACACGCATACATTTTATTTCTTAGGCTTTGTGCATATTTTTTAGAGAGAAGAAAAGAATTCAGTGAGGCTGCAAATAGTTTGTTCGGTGTCCGATAGTCAGCGATCACGTAATAATGCGCCGTCACGTACCTATTGCGACCTAAATTAAACTAGGACAGTAGCGTTCGCGAATTTTCACTTCGAAATACAAGTTTCCTTACAAAAATATTTTAATGAAATTCTTAGAGACTCTTAGACGTTCAGCGGAACAGAACTTACTGGTTGCGGATGTTATTATCTTTATGTACGTTTAAAGCTTTGCGAGGAAACTAGTAAAAATACGAGCATTTGGATCAAAAGATTTTGCCCAAATATTGTGAATATTTATATATTTTATGACTACTTTAACATCCATATACACATATATCGACGTGTTCCCAATTCCACATACAAAAACGATTGTTTCATCAGTCTGGTACTAAGAAAGCACATTGTTGCATTCCGCCGGAGGTCGGAGTGTCTTATCACTAGGTCTATCACCTAGATGAGTTCATTGCCTCAAATACGGTGGAAACTAGGTAACGGAAGTGGAACGGATTGTCTAACACTATATTCCCAATCTCCTCTGCCGACCCTGCCATGTGCGGGATACAGCGCAAAGCTGAGGGAGAGAATATAATTGTTATACTGCATACGCAAAGCTAGTAGTACTATACCCAAATATTATCAAAATAACTTTTTTTTTATGGAAAAGATGGCAAACGAGCGTACGGGTCACCTGATGGTAAGTGATCACCGTCGCCCATGGCCCCGAGTAACTTCAGAGGAGCTACAGGGGCGTTGCCGTCCTTTAAATTTGAAGGGCACCAGGGCCCGGCATTACCTAATGCGAAACGCAGTGGCCAAAGCCACTACTTAACGCCGGTCTTAAATGCCGGGGGTGGTAATAATCCGGTCGAGTCTGCCCATGCGTGTTGTCATTACTGGCAACGTGACTCTACAACACGCACTTTAGTCGCCTCTTACGACACCATCAGTACCAGGGTGATCCTATTCTAAGCCGGAATCAAACGGCATCAAACGGCGTATGGCGTTTAAACTCTTCCCAATATAATCATTAAGAAATATTATTCAATCAATAGAATCTGAAATCTGCTGTAAGGCAGAGCAAAGGCACTCAGGGTAAGGCAACACGGCGTCACGCGCACAGTTAATGCGGGTACGTGTCGGCCCAGCGCATGCTGCCGCATAACCGTTTACTAGGGCTTAATAATAATATTATATATGTATGTACATATTAAACTACATATGTATGAAAGTTAAAATAAAATACACAATAGATTTGGTTTTTAGATATTTTTTTTATTTTTCAGTAAAAGATAGAAACTTAACAGAGTTTGACATGATCAAGAACAAGAAATTTGGTCTTTTGTTTATTGTTTTTTATATTATTTGTAGACATCATCCGCATATAGCGATGATAAAATTTCGCACAAAATAACAGCACGCAGTGTGATACAAAATAAATTATGTTTGTTATCGGCTAATTATTATATGTAAGAGCAACGTATACACGGTAGTGGCATATACGGCATATACGGTAGGGACCATACTTATTAATAAATTGGACGCTAATATATTAATTAAAATTACCGAGAGAGAAACTCAACCAATAATAACAGAAATATTATTGGATCACTTTCTTACCCCTGTATCTGCCAAGATAATGAAGTAAAATGTATACCAAAGGTTCGTCGATACACATAGTGTGTTATTATGTCGACGTACCTTTGGAGCACGCAAAATTCAATCCAAGTCAATGAAATCACGAAACATCGTTATGCATCATTTTTATCGAATAATTATGGAATTCGCTGCGTTATAATTACAACATATAGAGTACTTCCCGCATACTTTTGTTATGAATTCTGTAAATTTGTCTTATCGGAACGAGCAAATGATAAAAAACTAAATTATATCCATTCACATATGCGGATACTTATGCAACAAACGTAGTCCGTACCTATCATAGATTTAGCCAAACTATGCCAGTCGCAACAGTACATTTTTTTTATTTATTAATATATAGTATATATGTATGTATATTACAATTTCAGATCTAGATACATTAGAAGCAGCCACGTAATTCCCACATGCTTAGAGAGAACAAGGCACATAGATATCACCATATTTCACGACAGCCGGCGAAGAAACTTTGCATCAGCGTTTTAAAATATATGAAAATGTTATTCATTGCATATTTCCTTTTGCATAATAACTTGATTTCATTAAAAAATAAAATAGCAATTTAATGAGTTTAACAAAAATCATACGAACGTAAAAACTTTGACCCAATTCTCGGACGTTTAGGTTTGGGGGCAGTTAAATTAAGCGACTTCATTTTTACTGCTTAATTACAGACCGTTTCAAGGCGCTCGCCGCGGTCGACCACTACTCTGAAACAACAAGAGATTGCGTTTTCTTTGTCTATACACTAATGTTACATGTTTTTAGGATTTCGTACCTCAAAATGGAAAACGGAACCTTTATAAAACCAATGTTTTGTGTGTCATGTCAGTTTTACTTGAGATCAGGAGGTATCAAGCTGATATTAATTTGAAATATTCATGTCTATGGTCCCTTGATTTAGGATGTTTTTCCATCCCGTGGACCTACAGTTATTAATTTAGGCGCGAAGTAAAAACTTACAATACGATTATAGAAAATTCCCAAAAAAATAAAAAAATATAGGTATTTATTAAAGAAAAAATATTACAAGCGTATATTTGTACTTTATAAATGAAATCCGTTTAAAATGAGAGGGTGCGGCTGCTAACTTCACTTTGCCAACTTTATTCGCCGCGCAATCAAAACTTATTTTGTATTTCTGTGGACCAACAAATTTGGCAAGGCAAGACAAATAAAAAAAAATATATAAAGGCATATTGAACATATTAAAAAAATACCTAAAATTCTGAAATTTATATCCTAATAATATATAATTGACTGATTTTATTTGGTTTTTTTTAATACTCTTTCAATATGTTACTTAAATAGAGCCTTGAATGCTTGAATGTAACCTGTCAAACAGTTTAGTTTTCATTCTTAAGTATCAATTGCTTCGCTATACTCCTTGCTATTATTATTATCACCTTATACTTATTTATCCATGGAAATATATTATGTAGATAAAAAGTAAACAGAAAATCATAATATAAGAAAATAAGACCATACTGGCGCAGCGGCACAGTGTCTGACTGTAAGAACGACGGTTGTGAGTGTGATTATCTTGAGAAAATTAATTTATTAAATTTTCTCTCTCTAGTATCAACACATAGCGCGGCGTTACGTTCTCCCCCTTGTAAGCTAAAATATAAATAAGTTAGCTTGAATCTTGTACTATACATTCTCGTACATATACATAGGTAGTACTTTAGAAAGTTTGTCATTAAAAGCTAAAATATTTTAGTTATTCGGAGGTAAGGTTTAGTGTTGATAGATCCAATTTTACAATTTACTTAACGTTAAAGTCAACGAATATTATTATTTTTAGCTTCACGCTGTATGCTTCCTTAATTCCGTCGCATTAACAGCTTTCGTAGGAAAAGGCCACAAACATGATTTGTGGCCTTTTTGACAAAATTTTATTTTTTTAGCTTCACGCTATATCCCGCACATAATAAAGTAAGGAGGGGTGAATTGGAAATCTAGTTTCCGCCCCATTCTTCATTTTCCATCGAATTTGAGGCATTGAAAGTTGAGTGGCGGAACTCAACGTCGCTATTTGCCTCGTCACCAGAGCGAAGAAATGTAAATATTGAATATTTCATTTTATGGAGTGGGGATCGAACCTACAATCTGTCACGTTTACAGTCACTCGCATGTGTCCTTGCGCCACAACAGTGCTGCACCACCACAGAATATTATAATAGAAATAATTATTGTTACATCATATTGATTACGTCACTTCGAATATGAAAAAGTAAAGATACAAAAGAATGTGTTGCTTAGTATTTATATCACAAGACTTTCCGAATTCCCCGTAACTAACCTGCGGAACATCACGACTCAAGTAATACGTTAAAGATCCATTAATATTAAACGCTCCAACAAACTTAAGTTCAACAATTCTTCGCAAATATTGTAACTTCGATACAACTTGTTTCTAATGCATTTGTAATGAACAAAATAAACTCGTATTTTGCGTTGAGTTGGTAACTGATACCGAGATTGGCACAGAATGACTGTCGAATGTCTTTGTAGAGAATGTTGAATTGCGTAAATATTCAATAGCTGTATATTTTCAGGGAAGGTAGTTAAAAGATGAAAGCGCTCAAACACAAAGGCGATCGCACTGTATTGAGATTCAAATTGAAAATATTGTCGATGTCATTAAGCTCCGGTATCTTCTATATAATGGATTTTTTTAAAAGTAATCTTAATAAAACGCTGGATTTTTTTAAAACAGTATACCAATTAGTTTGTTACAGAAATAAACATTTCGTTACAAAAATGGCAGTATCTTATAAGATATATTGCAAGAAAAAGAGTATTATTTGTAAAATATCACCCAGAACGGGTCTCAGCAGTAATACCGGCGTTGAGGTCGCGCGCCGCGTCCCGGCTAATAAAATGTACATTACGGAGTCCCCTCACGTCGCGAGGATACAGAATGCAGACCACACTCGCGCCCAAATATTAATGCATGCCGTGTATACCTCCTTATATCAGAAGACATGAGTCGACTTTAGCCTTTTTAAACCTTTTTTGATGACCGACTTTACCAGAAAGCTGTGCGCTTATTTCCAGAATAGGGAAAGAAATGTAAAGTAAGCGCTGTAGTAAAATATTCTATTTTAAAGTTTTTATGAGAGACAGCACTATCGTTGTGCACTTGTCGTTTTTTTACTTTTTACTTCCATTTGGAAGTCTTTTTTTTAACTTTACGCTACAACCCGCACATAGCAGGGTGGGCCGAGGGAACTTGAGTTTTGAGTGGCGTAACCCGAAGCCGTATTTTACCTGGTTATCAGTGAGCGACGAAATAAAAAATATTTCAATGGCCCGAGTGGGAATTGAAACTGTGTCTGCTCGTGCTCCGCGATATGCTACTATACTTGAGCCCCTTTGACAATTCCTTAGTTTAACTCCTTCAGCTTGTAGATGTGAAAACAAAAAGATCAATCAATTTATTTGAATGACTATAATTCGCCTCACATAATAATATTTTCACATATCGTAACTTCGAATGCCAAGTGACTAGTTTTGTAAATGTTTATTAAATCATAGATTGCAATATTTATCTGTAACAAACTTTGCAGTTAAAACAAACAAACAGGCAAGTGGTAAAAAGTACCTATAACTGCCATTGTAAATTTTGCAGTAAGAATTTCAAACAGAATTTCCTTCCTAAGAATGTACAGGTAAATTAAATGTTCGTTGTGAATAAAGGGTTAAAGAAAACGGCAGTGTAGCATCGCATAATATTGAAAATACTTAGAAGTTAAATTCAACATCAGGTAACTTGTGAGCACTAGACAGAGTATTGTATATGCTTAAAATGTTAATTTATTGGACAAAAAACTCTTACTTTTTATTATACAAAATAATAATAATCAATCAGTGGTTATCAATCGATTGTAGTCATAAAAATATGCAATTGTTAATAAGTGTTGTATATCACGTTATCACGTGTTTTTTTTAAAAAAAATATTTTGGCAGGCTTGATTGCTTGTTTTAAAATTTTGCAATTTAAAACGCTAAGATTAACATTTTATTCAGCTGACGATAAAGATGTTTTCAGCTGTTTTAAATATTTGTATACTAAATAAATATTTATATTTCCTTTAGTCCACATATAAAGTAACATATGTGTCTATAAAAGTATTAGCTCTGTGGTCAACGAAGTGCCCACCTTCGTATTCACATAGCGACGCCGGATTAGGCTCTGGACGACATTTATGCTTATTCAACTTTGATATATGCAGAACTCAAAAGTTGAGAGGTTACTTGAGACGAGTAGCTTTCATGCACTGAGCGTTTACGTATGTGAATAAAATATGGCGACAGCTGTCTTTTATACATTGATAAGTATCTAAGAATATGTAGCTACGATTGCTACAAGCTTTTATAAATATTTTGCCATTTTATTTGTTCATTTGGAGGTTAAGTTTCTTATATATATTTATATATATTTTTAGAAATTTGGACGTAGCATTTGAAAACACACATCCTTCTTGGAAACGCACGGTTTCGGAATCGTTCTGACCAACTAAGCCATACGTTCTTATCTAGATATAGATCTTATATGCTGGATACAACTTATTTATGTTGTTCGCATATCTGTAGGGACATTATTACGATGCTATTTATTAAATATTGTTTACATATTTAAGATGATGATCCATAAGAAAGTAAAATATTTTTTCACAGCTGCTCGCTGTCTCCCGCACATGTCAGTGTAGACAGATGAAACTTGTTAACCTAATATTAACACCGTTCCACTTCCCCTCCCCACTTTTAAGATTAATATTAAATATTTAATTTGAAAATATTAAATATACGTTTACAGTAACACACTTGTACCCAAGCGCACCAACAGGCCTCAAGTAAATATATAGCACGGGTTCAAATCACGCTACGTTCACATGTTTATACGATTTCTTAAAAATAGAAATTTAAATATGTTAAAAATAACATTTTGTTTAAGTATTATGTACGCTTTTCACTTTTATTAAAATTCTTATTAAAATATTGTCTATAGCCGCACGTGGTGTAGCCATGTTATGGTAATTTTGTTTGTTAATATTCCGTTGGATTGCATTTGACCACCTCGCGTAAATCGACTTGACTATACAAACATAATTGGGTGCACTTGTACCTTACTAGGGGCACCCATAAAACCAGGCGGCTGCAAACTGATTCCAGTACCACTTTTGGAGGGTATCTGTGTTAAAAGGGCGGTTGTTCGGACAACCCTCCAACCACCCATGGTTTTACTCGCCCCTTGGGCATATGGACCGAATTATTGGAGTCCGCACGGTACTTGCGTGTGTAATTCACTTTGCTCTTCCCGGTGCGGATTCTTGACTCCCACAAATCTCTATTCATGTCCCTTGTTGTCAATTTTCCCCTTTCTGGGGCTTGATGACACACAGCCATTACTTCGGCGGCTGTTTGGACAGCAGTAAAGCAGAGGAGTTTTAATTAGTGCCTCGACGGCTGCCTGTTCGTATGCTCAGAAGAATCTGAGCAACACGGACCCTGGCTGTTCAGATTCCTGCGGACAGTCAGGTCGCAACTGGAACTACGGGTCCAGTTGTTTGTCTAGAGCGCATTAAACTAATGCCTTCACCGGCTCAAGATGAAGGGCTGCCTGGTGGTCCTAGCGTGAACTCTAAAAAAACATAATTTTCATAGAAAAAAATAACAGTTTTGAACATTATTTAAAAATAAAAACAGTTGAAATATATTTGGTGTATATAACGAATACTTTTCATATCCTCTCTACAGCAGCGCTTTTGTTCCGCCTAAAAAGATGGTTGATGTAAAAAAAAACTTTGTATGGAAAATATTAAAAGCCAAGCAAGCGTGAAGCAAAGAGCCACAAGAGTCGTGTACGATGAGCCACGAGAGTCGAGTCGAGTACGATGTCCCATAGGTACTTACGGGATCGCGTTTTACAGTAAATAAAACAGTACTAAGTACTAGTACATAAGAAAAGAATAAAAACCAATTAAAATAATTTACTGCTTATAAATTCTGTTTGTTCACACTCTACAAAATAAACATGATATTATTTGTGGTAAGCTCGTGGCTATCGCTTCGGAGAACAGCAAATTATGAAAATGTATAAAGCTTTTAAATGTGTATAAGGAGATTATAACCACATTGTTTGTTTGTTTGTTACCAATCCGATTCAAGCATAAGTGTATTGTCCAACTTATTTTGGTATTTGCTTATATATATATATATATATATATATATATATATATATATATATATATATATATATATATATATATATATATATATATATATATATATATATATATATATATATATATATATATATATATATATATATATATATATATATATATATATATATATATATTTATATATATATATATAATTAATATATATAATATATAAATATGGTGTGCATTAGTGTGTGTGTGTGTGTGTGTTTGTGTGTGTCTCTTAATTTGTATTGAATTATTATGAAGTTATTAATTTTTGATTGATGATTGATCGATTTACATTTCTCCATTATATTTAATTTTATTTTATATATTGATATATTTAAATCATGTAGATGTCCTATATAGATTTAATAATATTTTCTGTATCGTTATGTGTTAATGATTTAAGATATTTATCGACTGTTTTTTTAAATGAATGATTATTAAGGTTCTTAAGTTTTATAAATTTAGAAATCTTATTGTAAATATATGGCCCTAGGAATATATAAAATTTACGAGCAAAAGCTGATTTCATTCTGGGTAGTTCATACACTTTGTCCTGTCGTCTTCTAGGTTTATTATTTGCTATTATGGAGTTTTTATGTTGATCTTTTAGAATGAGCAGTATATAAATTTGCCTTACATTTAACATTTCTAGTTCCTTATAGAGATTGTCACTAGGGTATCTAAAGTCCTTACAATGCATTACTTTAAGAATGGCTCGTTGAGCTCTTTCAACTTTTAACAATAATGTTTTATTGGTACCCACGCCCCCCCCCAAACGGTGATACCATAGCATATTAACGAGTTACACAGAGCGTAATAAATACTTCTTAATAATGGTGGATCACATATATATCGAATATTCTTAAATATTGAAATTAATCTCCTTAAACGTCCGTATAATAAATTTATATGTTCTTTCCAGGAAAGGTGCTGGTCAATAACCAATCCTAAATATTTTAAACTGTAAGTTTGTATTAGTGTTTGGCAATTACATTTTCGACTAATACTATCTTGTCCACAGTAGTGTGCTTGTATTTGTAATGAGTCAGGACTGTGGTTTTTATTGTCGCGGATGCAAAATTTTATGTATTTGGCCTTCTCAATATGTAACGACAGCAAATTGTTGTCCAACCACTTCATAACTTCATTTAAGTCTCTATTGACATTTTCGAATACTTCTTTGATCGAGTTTGAATGAGTTATTAAAACAGTGTCATCCGCGAATGTTATTATCTTAGTGTGTGTCAATGTGAGAAGGCAGAGGTCATTTATATATATGAGGAAGAGTGTAGGGCCAAGGGTACTTCCTTGGGGCACTCCATATTTAACGTTAGTTTCGTCACTTATTATGTTATTAATTCTCAAAATTTGTGATCTGTTTGCTAAATAACTGGTAAGCAGTTTATGTGGTAGACCTCGGACACCTATATTTTCCATTTTTTTTAGTAGTATAGGAACTGAGACAGTGTCAAACGCCTTTTTTATGTCTAAGTATATACCAATGCAACTTGAGCGGCTATCCAGATGACCTACAATTTCTGATGTCAGAGATTTCAGGGCATCGGATGTTGATTTATTAGTTTGGAATCCAAATTGATTATAGGCTAGTATATTATTTTTTTAAGAACCCTTTTAAGCGATTGCTTATAATTTTTTCAATAATTTTAGAGAGCGTTGGTAGTAAAGAAATTGGTCGATAGTTACAGATTTCATTTTTTTCACAGATTTAAATTTTGGAATTATTATCGTTTTTTTAATGAATTGGAAACATTCCTTGTTGAAAACAGATGTTAGTTATTAATGCCATAGGTTCAGCTAATGTATTTATATATTTTTTGAGAAACATCGATGTAATGCCATCCCAACCACATGCGTTAGTATTTTTAAGTGATTTGGTAATATTTGCCACTTCATATTTATCAGTTGGATAAAGATAGAAAGAGGTGCTCACGCCGTTATTTTCTAGTTGTTTCAGTAGAAGTTTATTTTCTGTCATTTTAGTTCGTGTCATTATTTCGTTTGCAAGTGTTTCGCCAACGTTGGCGAAATAAAGATTTGCGTTGTTAATGGACTCCCTTGGGTTCTGAGTGAGTTCGAGCAATTCTAAGGGAACAGGTTCTTCTTTTTTCAGATTGCATATTTCTTTAACGCAATCCCATTTCAGTTTTGTATTATTTTTATTGTTATTTATTTTATTGTTATAAAATGATCTCTTAGCTGAATTTAGTATTTTACGACATGTGTTTCTATATCTAATATAACTGATTTTAAATATAAGTATAACAGGGTCTTTGTGTAATTTACTGTGTAGTCTATCTTTATGTCTTATACATCTGATTAAGCCAGGTGTAATCCAGGGCTTAATGTTTCTTTTCCTTGATGACAGTTTTATAATTATTCTATTCGATTTTATTGTATTACTGATTGTATTTAGAAATATTTTCGTTGCTTTTTCTGCATCTAGATTGAGTAATAATTCTTGCCAATCTATGATTTTTAATTGATTAGATATAGCAACATAATTTATTTTATTAACATATTTAGCTTGCGACCGTATTATATCTTCTTCTTGTGATAATGTGACAATGACACTTGAATGATCCGTTATAGTCGATTGATACACCATGCATAGAATTGGAAGTTTAGATTTCACAAAACAGTGATCTAAACAACTTTTATCTGTAGTGAGATGATTATGTGTTGCCGTTAGACCATGCATAGCTAGTAGTTCAAGATAACTATTAGATTTAATAGGATTACATCCATCCTTAATATCTATATTTAAAACCCCCATTAATATTAAATTAATTTGTTCAAAATCATTAAGGATAGATTCCAGTGAATGTAAGCATTTATCTAACTGTATAAATTCTGGTGGCCTATAAGCGCCGATAATGTTAGTATTGTTTAAGCATGCAACTAGACATGTTATTTCATTGGTATTTAGTGGCCCTGTTACTGTTACATATGTAGATTTTCTTATGTACATTGCCACACCATCATTTTTATTAATGTTCCGTACTGTACAAAAACTTTTATAATTTAATAATATGGGTAGTTCTTTTACCTTTGATAACCAGCATTCCGTCAGTATAATTATATCGAACTCGATTTTGATTTGTTGGAGAAGAATCGCAAGTTCATCAAAATTTCTATTAATACTTCTGATATTCTGTGTTAAAATGCGTAGTCCATTATTGCCATTATTATGTAATATCCTGTTGCACTCACCAACATCACTCGTCACTACTGTTGTACCGATATTGATATTCCTATCAATGTCGGCATGTAATTTTTTTATGTCAAACATTTATAATGCGGAATAAATCTATTTTATAAATGTTACAGTAGAGGAATGGAGTCAAGTGCACATTTCGAAAATTATTTAATATATTGCATAAGTAGGACATAAGTTTCGACGCATCTTTGTATTGTGAAATTAGACTAATATGAATTTGAGTAGTGTGTGTATATATATATATATATATATATATATATATATATATATATATATATATATATATATATAAACACACTACTCAAATTCATATATATATGTATATATAAGTATATATATATATATACTTATATATACATATATATATGAATTTGAGTAGTGTGTGTATATATATATATATATATATATATATATATATATATATATATATATATATATATATATATATATATACACACACTACTCAAATTCATATATATATGTATATATAAGTATATATATATATATATATATATATATATATATATATATATATATATATATATATATATATATATATATATATATATAAGTGTAGTTTCTACGATTAGATGTGTTTTGAGAGTAGATAAAACTAGTGTTTAAGTTATAAATAAAGACCAAAAGTTCGACAGAAATATATGACACTAGACTATTTAAGACAATGTACATAATTAGTAGAAAGATATGTGAATTGTAATTTGATATAAAAGCACTTAATAGTCACATTATACCTTCAGTTTTGATACGTTCCACTTGTTCCACTGATTTAATGATGATAGCTGGATCACCTTCATTTTTCTTAGCGTATATTCTTCCTCTCGAGATCCAGATGTATTTAAAGCCGTAAGACTTACGTAGCTGTCTTGCATGATAGAAGAGCTTTTTTGCGTTGGGAGTGAGGAATTCATTAATAAAAATAGGTTCTTTTTTATTGTGATTGCCGAAAATATTAGTGCTCATTTTTCCATGATTTTTCCTATTATACAATTTTGCAAGTTTTAGGACTTCATTACGTATTTGAACATCTTTATATTCTACTATTATCGGCTTTTTTGAACCTTGTTTAATTCTGTAGCAATGCCTAATGCTATTATCCATAGTCTTTACACCAATTGTGTCATGAATTTTAGTAACCATTTCATGGACATTTTCCTTATCCGCAATAGGTGCGGATATTTCAATAAAGGTACTACTGCTGTATACGCTGCATGTCTTCAATTTGTCCTTCTAAGATAGTGACTTTATTAAGTGTTTTTCAGTGATCGTCTTGAAGTATATCCAATGACTTTTTTAGTTCACTATATAATTCGGTTGTTTGAATCAATTTATTTTCTATTTTTTCATTACAACTTATAATTTTTTCATTTTGATTTTTAAGGACATTATTCTGTATCATGAGCTCATCAATACTTTTAGTAATTTTATCAAATTTTGATTCTTGTCCCGATTTAATAGTCGTGATTAGGATATGAATCTCATTCCTTAAATCTTCAAACTCACAGCGTTCTTTGCGCTTTCGTCCCGATGCAATTGGTTCCGAGTCAATTTTTTTAAAACTCGCCAGGTCCGGTGTAGACGAATACGTTCCATCTTCATTCGTTGGTGAGCGTAGCATCTCAAAGTTTTGCATATACTATGCAATAATAACTCGTCGATGAAAAAATGTAGATACCGGTTTTATCGCAATAAGTACAGATACTATCCTAAAAGTAATCTTATGTCCACATCACTTAAGGTCGATTTTTGGTAAAAAATATTTAGTTATTATTAATAAATAAACTGGATGTTGTGCACACAAGTGGTCGGTAGCAAGCCAACGATGGATATGAGTTTAAAGTAAATGTTAAAGTAATATTAATTAAGAAAGCGTACTACACTGTCCAAGTATTTTTGAAGGATAAAAATGTATTTAATTAAGGTAATTTGAATTTCATGCAGGATAGTTACTATTATATTAAGCAATGAAACTGTAACTATTCAATTTTGAAAAGAGCAACTGCTGAGTTTTTTGCCGGCTCTTCTCAGCAGAACCGCATTCCGAGCCGGTGGTAATTTTATGTTTGTAACAATTCAAAAGGTCTTGCTAAAGCCTATTTGAATAAAGAATATTTTGAATTTGAATTAAAATCGCCAAGTATCACGCCTTTGTGGTGGGGATCTGTGAAAGCGCATCGTCGATAGCCGATTGCATGTGCGCCATGAACCGATCTATTTCTGCATTACTCCTATGGAACCTGTAGAGGCATGCGTAAATTCGGACACGATCGTCCATGCCCACACGGAGCCAGATAGTGGACAGGTTCCGACCTGCAAAATTGTCAAGCGAAGGACATTCATGTCCTTCCTTACTTACACAGCAACCCCGGCGTGAGGTATGAAATTATGTTCTATTTTGTAGCCGAGGTATTGATGATAGGCTGTGTCAGTCGTTCGGGTAATCTGGGTTTCCGTCAGATATAACAATGCCAGCCGTGCCATCTCAAGATGATGGTGGACAGTATTCAGATTTGAGTGTAGGCTGATGTTGGAAAATTTCATGTTAAGAGTGGCAGGGGCTGCCGTTGAGCGTACGCCTCGTTTGCCTTGTATAGAGCGCGGTGTTGTGCCAATTGTGTGCTTCCTGGGGAAATTTCTTTTTTAGTGCCGCTTTCATATTCCAGAGAGGGGTTGGGTATTGGCACTGGGCCCGGCATTATTCAATGCGAAACGCAGTAACCGAAATTACTACTTAACGCCAGTTTTAAATGCTGGGGGTGGTAATGATCCGGTCTGCCCATGCGAGTTGCTACTCCTGACAACATGACTCTCCAACACGTTCTTAATCGGCTCTTACGATACCATTAGTACCAGGGTGATCCTATTCTCAGCAGGAATCATAAGGCATGAAATAGTTATTAAAAAGGAAAAATAAGAGGAGAAAACACGCCACCTTGTGGAACACCAATAATCACCGGAAAATATTCAGAATAGGAATTCTGAATTCGGATATGTTGCTGGCGACTAAATAAGTAAAGCGAATCTAACCAATCACCGTAAACACGGATGATTCAGTAGGACATTTCAATTGTAATATTTTTTTTTATTTTGAATTTTGGTACCAGCATGCTGCACCAACGCAGCTTGCCTTTGAAAGCTTTAACGCATCTGTAAAGATAAAGACATGATTTAACCAATTTTCATTTACTATGGATTGAATCTTTGCGTTGGTGTCAGCAGCTCCCAAGATTTGTAATGATAGAAGGATGATATAGTAGAGAATTATAAGACGTACAGAATAATAAGCAAGTAGGGAAGCGGCTTGCCACAAGGAATAGGGTTAGCTAACTCAGAGTTCTTAGACCACAAGGAATGGGAAAAAACCTGTAGTTTTTTTACAACAAATCTGTCAAATAAAAAATGACGACGAATCGAGAAAGGCGGATTTACACATTCCACCTGTAATACGTTGGTAGGGGAAGACTTCATTGTACCTAAAATTATTCGTACGCATTTATACTAAATTCTATTAAGTTTGTCACTAGCAGCTTCATTAAAGGGGTCTAAGACAAATAACCCATAGTCAATATAATATAAAAGGATATGCAGGGTGCATACACAGCTCTTAAAGCATTAATGCCTTTTTTTATATTTTTTGCTGACATTTTCATCATAAGCAATTTCTTAGGCTTAGGCTTATTCTAAGAAATTAACATTATCTGCTAATTGTATAGTACCATTGTCACAATAAATTTCAAAATCAGGAGTTATTCTCCTTTTGGAGGAACTAATCTAACCCTACATTTCGCTATTGATATTGTCAAATAATGGCCAGAGAACAAATGGCCTAGAAAGTGTAAAGCAGTATTCAATTGATAAGTTATGTCCTTCACTGATTTTGAGCTGTAGCAAAGGACGATGTCAGTAGCGTACTTAAGGATATTACAAAAACTATTAGCAGACAATTCAAGGTCATAAGTTTATAAGTTAAACAACAGAGGATTAAAAGCTATACCGTAAGGTAGGCCGTTGCAGATCAGTCTGGGAGGTACAGTAAGAAGCGTATGATTTACGTCTACCGATTTGTCGGTCTGCGGATTACAAATGAAATAAGACAAACTCAGCAGAATACTCAACTGTTTCAGTTGAGTATTCCGCCGGTAGTTGCCTGGGTATTGGAAGAAGGACATTATAATAACAATGCAATGGATCCCTTTAATCCGGAGACTCAATCAATGGGGAAACTAATAAAAAATGGAACCCGTGGGTACAAAAATGGGGACCCAATTTGTTAACATAATCACACCGCCATAAAGAGAGATTATTATAATTAACATAAAATCTCCTAACATTGTTTCATGCAAATGAAGAAGGATAACAGTTCAGGGATTCACAAAAATTGCCATATTATTTATTTACCTTTAAATGTCCCCTTGCGGCTTCTTCTTCCTGGCATTAATCCCGGCTTGCTGTGCCAGGGTCTGCCTTCCTACTGAGCCTACTCCACTTTGCACGATTTTTTACGTCCTCAGTGGTTAGATCATTGGCTCTCATGTCCTGCATCACGACATCCAACCAGCGCTTCCTTGGGCGTCCGGGAGGTGTCACTCCAGGGACAGACATATCAAGACACTTGCGTCCGACATAGTTTCTAGGCCGGCACGCAACGTGACCATACCACCTCAGGCGACGCTCTTGGAGCTTATCCGCTATGTCACGGACTCCAAGACTACCTCGAATGAATGTGTTACGTATGCGGTCAGACCGCTTTACGCCGCACATCCATCTCAGCATCTTCATTTCCGCGACACGAAGCCCCTGAGTGTGCCGAGATAGTACTGGCCAGCATTCGCTGCCGTATAAAAGAACCGGTCGAACGATGCTCTTGTATATCAGCCCCTTGAGTTTGGTTGGTATTTTGCGATCGCAGACCACACCAGTGACCTCCCGCCATTTGGCCCAGGCAGCGCTTATCCGACCATGAACATCGTGATCGATGCCTCCAGACTCGTGCATAACGGATCCGAGGTACCTGAACTTTTCCGACTTAACGGCTGGTTCAGTACCTATATGGATAGTGCTCGAGTCCGGTCTCCCGCAAGCCATGTACTCGGTCTTCGACACATTTAGTTTAAGACCGCCGTTCTCAAGCGTACCATTCCAGAGGTTCACTTTACGCTCTAGCATCAGCCGGTTCTCTTCAATGAGTGCTATGTCATTGGCATACATCATCAACCACAGAGGCTGGTCTTGGATGTGAGCCGAGACAGTATCTAGCATTACATTGAATAAGAATGGGCTAAGAGCTGAACCCTGGTGAACCCCTACTGTAATCCGAAATCAGAATCAGGTATGGTGTCGCCAACAGCAGTCCTAACCATGGAAGCGGAATTGTGATACATATCTTTAATAATCTCAATATAGGCCTCAGGGATCCCTTTCAAACGCAATGCCCACCAGATACACTGACGAGGCACACAGTCAAAGGCCTTCTGCAGATGTAAAAAAGCCACATGCAGCGCTCTCCTCTTTTCCCTGTATGCCTCCATCAAAGTTCTGAGGGCAAAAATGGCGTCCATAGTACCCGATCCAGGCTGAAATCCATATTGAGACTCAGAGACAGTATACTCTCGGCGGAGCGTGATATCGATCATGCGCTCGAAGAGCTTCATGGTGTGACTCATAAGCTTAATGTCCCTATAACTACCACAATCTTGAACACTGCCCCTTCCCTTGTAAATAGGGGTAATAAAACTAAGCCGCCACTGGTGTGGCATCTTTCCAGTGTTCAAGATATGGTTAAAAAGGTCAGTAAGTATGAGCACACCAAGAGAGCCCAACGATTTCCACGCTTCGATCGGAATTTCGTCAGGCCCCACCGCTTTTTCGTTCTTCATGCGTCGAAGGTAATTCCGAGTTTTCATCTGCGAGTTCTCTGCATCGTCCGGTAAGAGAGCCAATATTCCACGTTGCAAAGCGGAGTTTTCGTCTGGGTACTCGCGTCTTTAGCCGTGCCCGTACTTGACACGGTAGCCCTGGCCCACTTGTCGCAGGTGTAGGGCGATGTGCCTGCGCGTCGTTTAGCGGCGTCGCCCTAGCCGTACCCATTCTTTTCATTTTCTTTGCCATAAATGTGGCGGTTGGCGGTTTTTAAATGAAGCGACTGCCATCTGACCTCCAAAACCCCTTCACAGGGAAAAAACCGCGGGAAAGAGGGATGGGATTAATGGAAGTGGTGGAAGGATAATTAGGAGGGACACCACTTTTATGGACTTGATGAAGGTATAATAGTGGTGGCTCGAGGATCCGGGGTCGCGTACCCGTATGCCAAAGGACACATATCGGACAGACATATGTCAAAGACACCCTCTGGATTATGTCCCCTTGCGGCTATAGAACCTTTATCCGTCGATAAGGCGCTGCCACCTTTGTTAACAGAGCATATTTTATGTAATGGAATATTGAAAGGTAATCAAATTAAAATATAATATGGAGTAAAGTGGCGGCAGGTGGACGCATTAATTTTAGTTACACGCGATGCGTGATGACCGATAGACGGCGAAATACCCGAGATATACACATAATGGTCCATCGAGTGTGTCGCAGTGTGTGCCTGTATATAGTGTTCTGGAGAAATTGAATAGAACATTGTAGTAACACTTAGAACTTTATATTTTATGGAAGAATAAAAATATATAGTAAAGAATTGGTTAAAAACAATCTATAAATCATTTTGTTGGACATTTTTAAGCATTCAAATAAACGTTAGTTTATAGCAACAACAATAATTAACTTGCCGTACTGAAAAAATATGTATTATGTTAACCACATTAAACAGTTATAATAAATCTTAGCACGAAAATTAACCTGCGGAAATAGACGTATGAAATTGAGAAACAAAATCCGGAATAAGGCAATCTGCTTGTATATTGATCGCGTAGTCCTATGTCAGGTGCAAACATAATTAGCAGGTAAACACAAATTTTGGGATAATTTGATAATTTCCATTACATCCGAGCCGGTAATAACCGCCGTTACTCCCGACAGTAATGGGTCCACTGAGCGTCGTCGAGCAGACGTATGAGCTCATTGTCGTGGGTCAAAGCACTTCTCTGTTATTACATGTTATTGTTCAATTAAATTAGAGATTTAAGGTTATTTGATTTTAATTTCATAGTTAACATGTATATTTTGGTTAGTAACGACGACGAAAGTGTACACCTGCAGTTGCATATTAAGATTTCTTTGGACTGGGTCTTTGGCACAAGACCTGGGACTCGTCACCAAATGTATATTTAAGGAGCACTTTAAATTACTTACACAACTCCAACAACCGAGCTCCTGTAGCGATAATTATTTTTGGGCAGGAATGCGTTGGTTTGTTCTTAACTTGATCTTTTTTATTATGTTATTTGCTAACTTAACTTCAATGTATAAGGCCCAATAGAAGCTTTTTTCTTTTCATTACAACAAACAATCATACCATATTGACCTGCCTATGACACTTTCACCGCTGATTATTATTAATAGTGATTACTAATATTAATATCAAATTTCAACCATATTATGGTGAAAGTAAATTTCAACTAAAACTAAATGTATTTTAATTAATGAACTATTAATTATAATTATTGAAAATGTTTAACACTATACGTTTGATATTGTTCTAACATGTCATTTGTTAATTTATCAATGTATCGAAATATTTTATGTTATACTTGTTACTTATTAAGGTCTATCGTGGTGCGGGGGTGTAAGTATGCGATGTAAGTGCGATAGGTAGTGGGTTCGATTCCGATTCGAAGTAATGAAATTATTATTATATTTCCTCACTTTAGCAACGAGGCCAAACGCATCGTTGAGTTCCGACTCTCAACACGCAAATCTACAAGAATATAGCAGAAAGTGGGAAATGGGAGTGTCTTAACGTTAACGCATTATTTTAATAAGGTTCCCAAGTTCCCCTTACAATCACAGTTGGAGTTTGTATAAGTGGATCCGGGAGTGCTTAGAAGATGTCTTCCTATGGAACTATTACGGGAATGGGAAAATGGTCCCCGTTAACATAATTGCGGACAATGACTATTATTTTAAGTTACATAAAACATTCCTTCCTTTTTGAACATAAATCTAACAAGACTCCTTTTCAGATGGTATAATCAATTAATTTAATACTTAACTTAAATATATACAAATGAACGTTATAAGCATAGTACACTTACATTTTTTTTTTGTAAGAAAAACTAGTCATACACATTATTTCTTGGCAACTGCCATAAAAACACTGTGTTTTCGTTTCTTTATTTCATTAAGGAGAACGTTGGGTAATTGGATTCAGGGCTCTTCCTATTTTGTACTGTCGTGTTTCAGTTTTCTTCACCTTATTATGTCAATTCAGCAATATGTTTTGTTGTTATTGTGGAAGTATTTATGAGTAAACACATGTACGTATCATATATATTTTCAGTTTAAAAGAAACTTAGTGTTCAGACACTCCGTTCCTCACTCGCTGTCCAAGTTTTGAGACATTATACATTAAGTTCTGGAATTCAACGCCGCGCCGCTTTATCTAGTGACTAGAGTGAGGAAATGAAAATAAACTATTTTCCTAAGTAGGAGTTGTATTAAGAATAGTCGCATTTAAACTCAGGCGCTGTGCTATTGCGGTACAACGACTGTACCACACATTAAACTTTTTTAAAAAATATTAATAATTTATATACAATTAATTATGATATATTAATAAATTATTTATAATTATTATTTATTCATAATTACAGGGTAGGTACCTATAGTATTTTCTGAAATAGGTCTGTTACCTACCAATAGATTTGCAACAAACCACACCCTCCAAATAACATAAATCAAACTAATAAGGTCTTTATTAACTCAATTAATCGCGTATTTTCAGAATTTAAAATTTTTTAGGCCAGACATTTACAGTACTTAGCAGTAGTCCGTGGTCACGTGTAGACTGTGGTGACATCTGTCTGTTGGTTAAGATAATTATCATATCTAACTACCACCGACGATTTCTAAATTACCTCGCTTACTGTCTTGGAGTATTGCAGAATGAGTTGACTGTATCTTGCCGTGTGGTCGGCTTGAGACTCCAAAGTTTTTATGAGTTTTCTTAGAAACCTGTCGGCAGAAACTTACTAACTGTCTTCTGTATTTAAATTAGATTCTTTTTGTATTTAAATATTTCACGGATTTCATTCCAGGAGTCGATTTAATCTGGCTAGTAAGAATATTGGGCTTATCAAAGCTGGTTTAATGGTTGGATTAACCGTTGTATGCTTACACACTGCAGTCTTCGATACAAGGCTTACTCTCGATATCGGAGGTGAGTTCCTTCACCCTAACACTGATCCTTCTTTTTGTTTGACCGACGTATGCGTTAAGCCGCAGCCACAATCTACTTTATATGTGCCTGCGCACTGCAAATGTATATTTTAATCAGTAAAAAAATAAAAAGTAGTATGTCAGGCAGACATTACCTCAATCTACACGTGACCACTAATGCTGCAAAGAAATGAAAAAATGTGTTATTAGTGCACTCACTCACTCACTCAGCTTCACGCTGTATCCCGCAAATGGCAGGGTAGGCAGAGGGAACTTGGGAACCTAGTGTTAAGACATTCCGTTCCACTTCCGTTCCTCACTTACATCCTAATTTGTGGCCTTGCGTGTCGAGTGGCGGATTTTAACGGCGCGTTTTGCCTTGCACCAGAGCGAAGAAATAAAAATATTAAATATTCAAATTAAAATTATTTAATTTTTCATTTCCTCGAGAGTGGATCGAACCCACAACCTATCGGTTACAGTAACACACTTGTGCCACTGCGCCACGACAGGCCTGAGGTTTTATTAGTAGATACTTAATAATAAGGTTAAAGAGCTTCATTAACAATAAATAGCTGAATGTTGGAGAGCTTTTAACTTGCTACTTAAATACAGCAAGATTATTAGTTCAAAAATCTGAATGCGTTAAATATTTCAAAAGATTACACAGCAGCGAAATTTGCAGCGACGCATATTATATATAGTTCGCGATAGTACCGATGAAGTGCGAAGCGCAAACTCAATCACAACGTTATAATGGCGCGTGGAATTATTCATCGCCGGTGCATTAACTTTACAATCAACTCTAAGTGTTTGCTGTTCGATGTATTTATTTATTTTTGACGAAATGTATTTTATTGTAAATAAAATGTGCATTTTTTGAGAACAAAATATACATTTATTACTAAACAACAAAATATACAAAGATTTTGTTGTTTCGTGTATGGATATAGTATGGCAGAATATGAAAATACCGGTGGAATAACTTGATTTGCAAATTAATGTGTAAAATCCGATTTGCATCTTAATTTGATTTCAGTAAGAATTATTTGATTGTTTGCATGTTTTTCTTTAAAATAACATATAATGATTCATACATAAATTATATATATAAAAAAATATATATATATATATATATATATATATATATATATATATATATATATATATATATATATATATTTATATATATATATATATTTATATATATATATATATATATATATATATATATATATATATATATATATATATATATATATATATATATATATATATATATATATATATATATATATATATATATATATATATATATAAAAAAATGGTTCCAGAAAAATGTGAAATGATAATGAACCGCATAAATATATTGACAGGGACGCAATATCTGTACTATTCCCACTTGTAAAACGTTTTTGTTTCTTTTCCTGCACTGATAACAAGATTAAGTAAGCGAGGAACGGGGTGTGCTAACTCTATATTAGTGTAGGACCCCTAATATCCTCAATATGAACTCGTTACTTATGTACCAGTATGTATCTTCAATAAAATATTGATGTCATTATTATATTTTATCGCAGCATGCAGGTCGACTAATCCGATTGAGCTTGACTTTGAACTACAACGCTTTTTTGATTTGTATTTGAAAAGCAAAAAAATTACAAATTTATACTGTAAATAGATTATAAAGGTTAAGTTGGAAATATCTAAATCTCCTCGTCGAGACGTACATAGCGGCTGACTGATGAAATTCTTGTGGGTCTTACCAGATTTTGTGAATAAAATAACGCTACGATATTCACCCGTCAAAGCATTTTTATGAAACCTCAAAGCAGGGATTCTCTACGTCCGTAATGTAGGAATTCATCTTATCTCGCAAAGTAAATAACTAAGACAGACGTTACCGACGTAAGTGGCTCAATAGAAACAAAAGAAATAGATTTGTGCGTATGGAAAAAAATAATTATGGAATATTTTGTAAGGTCTTGTTATAGAGAAAATAAAAAAATAGCTACATTTCTACCTTCGGAAGACCTTCATTTATGTAAGACCTTTATTTTAATGGCAACGTTTCTTAATATGATTACATTCTGATATATTTTGGTCACATTATGATTTACGAGTACAAAGTGGAATTTACGTGTATGTATGTATCTGCAGAAATGACAATTGTTAAACATACTGTAGTGCTTTTGGGTTTTTAATTAGATATATGAAGGTTAGCAGTTTGATTCTTAGTTAAATAATAATTCTTGATTTCAATCATAGGGCAGGAACAACGTGAAGGAAATAAAATATTAACTCATATAACTTACCACTCGAGTTTTGAGACGTTGCTCGTGGATAGGCGGTTAACAGTATTTTGAATTACTAGAGTGAGGAAATCAAAATAATTAATTGCCTCCTGTGTCACATTCACCACGATGGCCTCTACTGACAACAAATAAAAATAACAACTAAATAAATAAAACTAAAATGCATAAACTAAACTAATAAAGAAGATTTAATTTTGAACACTTCTGATTCAAGCCCAATCAATCACCATATTATATATAGGCCAAGAAGTCAGCTTAGCGTTCAGGTCTAAGACGTGGCTGCGTCGTTGCGGCGAGATCTACTAATCGCAATATCCGTCTCAATAACAAGACGCTGCTCCGCCTCAACGGATATTAAGTAAGGCATTACTATCCTCCCCGTCTACCAGTCTGGCCTAGTACCTAGAGCGGCAGAGCGGCAGTGATGACTAAAATTACAATTAATTTTGTTACTAGTGATTTTATGGTTTTATGAATGTTTCGTCGTTTTTGGATGACAAATAAGCACGTGTGAGATAGTTTTTATTATTTGTTTCGGTAAAATTTTGTTGCATCGTTATATATTGTAGTGTAGGTGTGGAAGTTTAGTGTTAACATATTATATTCGGAACTCAACGCCGCGCTTTGCCGCGTTACCCAACCTATCTCGTGTAATGTCACACGCTGAAACCCCTGCCACGACAGGTCATACAAACTCAAAACTAATAATATAAAATTCAGTTTTATAGAAGCCTCCACGAAAATTTTACATACATATACAGATATATCCAACAATTCATTTATGAGTGCGTTTTCAACAACCTCTCCAAATTGGCACTTCGCTAAATTCGTGTATGCGAGTACTTTTATGATCGTTCATAGTAGATACTGTACTTTTAAACAATCGTTTATGTTGACGAACTTTATATATTCCATCAATTAGTTATTCCAGTGGTTAGCTGTTAGAAACAAAGTAAAACCTTACAACAGCAGTGATGTAAATAATAGATACTTTGTGAATGTGAATTATTTCTGTATTAATAATGTTAAAGGACCATATTATATTATACCCTACTACTCATTTACGAATAGGTATGATTTACATTTAAAATAGGACCCAATTTCATATTTAATCTATATTTAAATCATAATTTTAATATATTCAGTAAATTATGCCAATTTGTACTCAGCTTCACGCTGTATCCCGCTCTGGGCAGGATAGGCAGAGGGAACTTGGGAACCTAGTATTAAAACACTCCGCACCACCTCCGTTCCCCACTTTCCGCCACATTTAAGGCATGGACGTGTTGAATGGCGGAACTCAACGCCGCGTTTTTCCTTGTACCAGAGCGAAGAAATGAAATCATTAAATATTTAAATTGAAAATATTAAATATTTCATTTCATCGTCAAATTGAATAAGAAATTATCACTTTTGTAAGATTGTTATAAATAAGAAACGCTTAAAAAAATATTCGGAATAACTAGAAATGTATTTGATATAAGTAATAAATATTGTTTATTTCTTTTAATTTATCTCATATTTTAATATAGCATATTACGAATTTAAATACCAAACTCTTTAGTTCAGTCATCAGTTTATTATTTATTATTAGAGAGCATATATGAGTATAGTAACTAATATTAAAAGTGAATTTAACTTCAGTACTCAACCACACGTCCACAAATACATCACAACGGCATTCAATCAAGGTCAAACCAGTAATGTGGGAAAATCTCTTTAAATTGATGTCTATACACGAAAATGCATTTCTGATGTTATAAACATAACTTCACGCTGTATCCTGCACATACACAGAAGGGCTAGTAGAACGAAGCTGAAAATGCTGAGAGACTCGTTCCTCATACACTGCCTAATGCTCGAGCCAGAGTGAGGTTAGTTAAGGTCGTCGTCGTCTTACGTACGTTTGTAAGTTAAAGTATATTTTTATAATGAACTGAATTTAAGGTAGCGGTAGCTGACAGAGGCGGTATTATAACTAATCTTTGACTTGTGTTGGATTGATACTGCAAATAAAAATATTTTTTTATATTTGCACATGTCAGGGTAGGCGGAGGCCACTTTGAAATTTTGGAAGGCATTGCGTGTTGAGTGGCGGAACTCAACGCTGTGCTATGTTTGGTTATCAAATCGAAGGAATATAAAAAACATTAAACAATGAATTTGAAAAAATAATATATTTAATTTCCTCGTGTGGGGATCAAACCCATAAATTGTTGCGTTTACAGTCATCTCTATTAGGTATCTTTTAATTATTTAAGACATTCAAATGAGCAGATGACATGTTAAGAATGAAATTAAATAAAAGCCATATTAAAATTTATTATTATACATAAATGTATTACAATTTTTGTTCTGCTCTTAATCGCTTCACTTAATCCCATATAACCGACTCTATCTGACAACTGACAGTCTGTGTTCACTCTCAGTAACTCCTCTTGAATAATTCATTATATTTATTTACATTAGCTAAATGGTAATTGTAACGAAAGCTCGAAATGAATACAAAATAAGATAGATGCTAATTATTCAAAGTTGGAGAAACTTTCCTTTTATTACATCCTTTATAAACAAAACTTGGGGCAAGCTCGAGCTTTGCCATGAATTCAGAAGCTGATATACTCGAACTACCTTCTCGAGACTAAAAATTTACTGTAAAAGCTAGATTTCTTTGAAAATTGTTCGTGTAAATATATGACATTCTCATGGAGACTTTGTTACTTTCATATTGAACTAGTTATTTTAGAATTCTTCAATTTAAGAATGCGCGGCGTCAAAGAGGCTTGCTGGGACCTGATGGTTGTCGGTTCTATTACAATTCGTGGGATTTTATTTTCCTTGTTCTGGTAACAATAAAATGTGTTGTTTTGAATTTCTTCATTCAATATACAATGTTTCAAAAAATAGGTAAAAAGGGAGTAACGAATTATTTTAATACTAGGTTCCCTCTACATGAAACAATAAAACATATTTAAATATTCTTCAATAAACACAATGGCTAAGTTTTCGAGACTAAATATAATATTATATCAAGTACATAAACAATACTACTAAAAGTGTATATTTTAAATAAAAAAATATCTACAGATGTTTAGAAAATGAAAAAAGCTAAAGTGATGTTATGCGATGATAAATTTATCTTAATCACAGATTGCTCGCCGTGTCTGATACTCGTCATTCCGAACTTGGAAATTGGAAACTTTAGTGCGGTAAGGATCGGAAATTAGCTGTTAATGTACCATGTGATTACTGTTCGAGGCAGCGACGAGACTTAATTGCCAGCTCAATACAATGTACGAGTATTGTGCGTACATAGATCTATATATTTATGTATGCGTGGCAGGCCTGTATATTGGTGAGTCATAAATAGGTAGTTAAATGTAAGGATCTTAATTGGTTTTATCACAGAATTTGCTACATATATACTTTTATGCCTCACGATGAATCCTTTATGTGTATTACAGGGTAAGCGTAGGGAATCTAGCCCTACGACATTTCGTTTCCTTCTCTACGCTGGGTTTTCGAGACATTGTGTGAAGAGTGGAGGAAATTAACACCGCGTCTTGTTATGCCCAAGAGAAAAACGAACCCGTTGTTGCGTTTAAAGTAATAGACTATGCGATGACGACGTCTGGTACATTTTTAGATAAGGTTTTATAGGCATCGAATGCGGCATACGAGTAGTGTTTTGTTGTAAATGTGACGGTACTGAGTTTGATTGTCGCTAGGAATATGTCAATGAATGTATGTGCGGCATTGAGTTTCTCCATTGTACACACGATTCTTGGCCTACCATACATTAATTATATACAATTTAAACCAATATGTATAAAATAATTATACAAAAGATGTTAAAAATACACTCTAAAAATATACATATAGTGTGCAAAGTTATTTTAAAAGACTTACATTTCAGATTAGTACTGGTAAAAATGTACTTTAATTTTAAAAAAGAAAATCTAGATCTACAGAATATATCTCAAGAATCAAAATCAAGGAGTTTTTTTTGTTCGATAATATGCGTTTCATATATCAATACTACATATACTTATATGCGCAAAGTTAGATAAAAACTTAGTAGAAGAAAATTTGTTAACTTTTGAATTCTCTTTAAAATAATAAAATATATTAGTTAAGGGTCTTATGAATGATTTACAAGTATGTGTTCGGGATTACATTGAAATATGTGTGCATACGTCTTAAGTCCGGATTTCAGCTTTGCGGCGAACATAACGCATGAGCCTGCATACTCCACGTCAGCTGGCCAAGAGAATGTACACCGCAATTGCCTCACAGCAATGTACCAGCCACTTGTTTTGCTGAGATACATACGTAAATTGTATTAATAGAATTGCTTATTTTATTCAGCATTATATATCCACTGATAATCTCGTGAAAAATAGACATAATTAAAAGTAAACAGAACAGGTACAGTAGGACTCTATAATATTTAATTGTATCGAAGAATAGATAAGTATATAGCCGCATGATTTTCCTCGCCTCGTATTAGAATCATAGTAACCCGAAATTCTGTACAATTTTGTTTTGTTTTTCATTCAACGCTGTGCCTTATAGACACTGGAGTAAGAAAAAATAAAAAATAATTTCCTCAAAATAAGAATTGAAACCGCAATCGTCGCACTTACAATGGCCTTAGAATACATGACATGTGCAGACACAATACGAGTAACATACCAGGATATAGGGTTTATAATACATAGTATTACTTATTTAACCACTATTTAGTACAGTTTCAGTGGAGTAGAATTCGAATTGACGTTATTTCTGGTTTGTCGCTGGTGTCGCATGTGTGTTGATTGGCGGACCAAAAGCGTATGGAAATTGATAGAAGTCTTTTGATGAGAATCAATTGACAGCAGTGCAAGAGCGTAATTGTCTTAAGAGAAGATTGGCGATTTAATTAAGTACGCGCGGGATGGCGATAGCGTTGGTCATTCAACGAATTATGAATGTTACGACTAAGAAGAAGTATTCTTCTTAGTCGTAACATTCTTGACAGAGCGGTCGTGGTCATCATGTAGTCGTGTTTCTGGGGCCTGACGTTGCTTGCCTCCTTCCTGACTTCTCGCCATTTCTCCCTGTTGATATTATACATTCAACTAATAAGTGCTAAATCGATTTGTATGTAGTGTTCAACCGCCACAAAGCCATCTCTGATGCAGAATAAAATAAAGTTCCGAGTTAAAGCAAATCTACTTATGTCTATACTAGAATTGGGATTTTCTCTAAGTAAAGTCAATAGCATTGGTCAACATAGTATAGTGTAATCGACCAAACAAACTGTACCATAATAAGATTTCAAAGATAAATTTTAAAGCTTGTCCTATGTGACGTTGCTTTTTTGCTACAACGTTACGGGACTCGTTAATGACAAAATGTATTTAAAAACTCGTTATGCGGAGCGATCGGAATCAAATGAGGTTTGAGCGAAACAAAATTGTCTGTCCTTAGGTCATACTTAAATTTTTAGTGTGCAGCTGCAGAGGTATACTAGTAGTTATTTTGTATTTTAATTAAAATTCTAATTAAATAATTCACGGACAACGGCAATTTCACAATTTTTCCGACGTTGCGTATTCATTTATAAACTCATCCATCATACACTTGGTATTTTCATATTCATGTACTAATTGGTACAAAACATTATACATATATGTAATATAAATTATAAAGTCTATCTGTAATTGTAAAAAGCCATTTTTTTCAGACTATTAACAAAATACCAAAAAATAACAGTAAAAGATAAAGGGTTGGAGCAAGATATATGCAAATTTTTATTCCGGAATTTTTGTGGAGTCATTTATTCACTCGGGGACAACTACAATTGCCGCATGTGCGTACTTTAACTAACTACATATGTAGATAAAAATTATATAACTAAATATTTATCCATTTACGAGTTAAATTATGATTTATTAAGTACGTGACATTATATACCTATTCTTGTGTGTTTATGTAATAATTATTGAGGCCTTTCGTGGCGCAGCGGCACAAGCGTGTGACTGTAACCAACAGGTTCTGGGTTCGATCCCCGGTCGAGGAAATGAAATATTTAATATTTTCAATTTAAAATATTTAATGTTTCATTTCTTCGCTCTGGTACAAGGCAAAAAGCGGCGTTGAGTTCCGCCACTCAACACGCAATGCCTCAAATTCGGCGGAAAGTGAGGAACAGAAGTGGAACGGATTGTATTAACACTAGGTTCCCAAGTTCCCTCTGCCTACCATGTGCGGGATACAGCGTGAAGCTGAGTATGTATAATTATACGAGTAGAGCTGTGATATACTGAGATAGACTAGAGAATAGTATAATGTGGGTACTGAACTACGTTTATTGAATGACACGAGTCGAAGGTAATAAATAAATTACCTACGTTATTACCTACATTACAATAAAAAATATATTTTTTTCTTAATACACTTAAATGTTTAACATATTCGTATAGTTCAAGCGGGCGAAGCCGCGTGGAAAACGCTAGTACTCATATCTTATAAAAATGTTGACTAAAATCTTCCACGTACATAAAAGGTACATACATATATATTCGTGTACATTACTTTAAAATTTAATCCAAGTGCCAATCGAACTTTTGTATTGATTCAGGCTCGACTCGTTTGCTCTTTTACCACTTAATTATGAATTCTCTAGAATCATTATTAGCTCGGTTTTAATCATTTTTGCTATTTATATTCGAATTCGCTCTTACCGTAACCTACTAAATCCAATTAGAACAGTGATTTTGTATTTAACTTATCGTACCATAGTTTTTAGTTATTTTGAGAGCTTTTTTGATTTTTATATTAATATAAACAGACACAAAGTGAAAACTATATAATTATAAAAAATCGAAAGTAAAAATTGATAGATATTTCTTAAAAAAGAAAACATTGCAGACTTGTATCATTTAATAGAAAATAAAGAAAACGCTCGCAAATTTAAATTGCTTCTTTGCCAACGCCGAAAAAATTTCGCCGCGTAATCCAAACCTATAGAGTATTTTCCTGTAATTATTTTATTACTATACGTGTATAGTTATAAAATTTCGCTAGGAGTTAAAAATTGCAGTACAAATAAAAACAATATTAACTATATTGTAACTTATCATTGTACTTGATTTCATACAAAATGAGTGTAAAAGGTTAAATCACAATATGAAAAGTACTGTGACTTTTCATATTGTGATCACGCTTGTATCCCTATACCACAACTGATCTCCAAGTAGTTCTTAGATGTATGACGATAATTTCATTATATTTAACAATTACAATTAATAAATTGTTATTTAAATGTTTTTTTTAAAAAAATCTGATTATTATAATGATATATTCTTTCTATTTGTAATCTTAAAAAACAATGAAACACTATATTTTACATCGCATACAACTGACATAGAACAATACTGCACAGATTTGAAGAATATCTATACACTGAAGAATATTAAAAGTAAGCTAGCGTGAATCCACCGAGAGATTAGTCATTTGTTATTGAAGGCTCAACGAATATATATTTTTACAAGTATTTCTAAAATATTAACGATTAACGATTTTATTTAAATTATACAATTTTTAACCGGATTAATAGCGTATATTGTTTTCTATACAATTACGTTAACCCGACGTTTCCATCACTTTGCAGTAGTTAGTGGTCACGAGTAGACTGTAGTTATCTTGTCCATCCATTTGTCTGTCAGTTGATATTATTATTATATCAAACTACCGCCAACGATTTTTTATGTATGGCGGGTTTGAGATGTTTTTTTTTAAAAGTGGGTTCCATTATCTCAATTTCATTTCATTCCCATACATCTCAAGTTTTTAATTTCAATAGCCAAGTGGATTATTCTAGGGATATATAGCTGTTTTCCCTAGCGAGGGAAACCAGCTAAAGCCAGCAGATTTGTCTTGATGAATCTTTCTTCAAAATCTGGTTTTTATGTAGATAATCCTCAACGTTTGTTATTATTTCCTTGAAAGTTCCAGCGTTGTCCGAGGACCAACAAGCATTTCCAATATATCAGGTTTAATAAGCCCCACATCCTTGCTAGGAAGTTCAGATGTATTCTTAGAATGATCCGCGATGCTATTGAAAATCAAAAACATCCTAATTTCAATAGAGGAAATGGTTGAAAACTTTCTACCACTTACAGGATAGACAGGACAAGATACAGTAAGCTCATTCCAGGGCAGTATGTGAGACAATTAAGAAATAAATGGCGGTAGTTTGCTATAAAAATTATCAACTGACAGACAGATGCCACCTCAGTCTACCTGTGACCACTGACTACTGTCAAGTGTAAGTGTAAGTGATTGAAACGTCGGGTTTACGTAATTGTATAAAAAACAATATATGCGATTCATCCGATTAAAATTGATTCCTCTAAAATATGTACGATTATTAAAAAAAAAAATTATATCTTACCCACTGTGGGTTCAATTTCTAGTCAAAAATACGGTAGTTTTAATATTTTTATTCTATTCGCTCTGTTACCGAGGCCAAGAGGCCACGATAGTTCGAGTTCTGATACTCAACACGCACGTTTCGGTCGAAAATGAAGAACGGAAGTGTTTTAATGACAATGGAGTAATATCTCAACACTAGGTTCATAGGTTTCCTCTGCCTCCCGTGGTATTTGCAGGTAACAACGAGACGGTATAGGAGATGAGATAGAAGCAAACAAAATAAACATATTTCTGCTCCGTGGTTGGCTCCAGGATGTAAAGCTATTTATGACTTGTGTCAGTAAAACTAACATAAGTACTTAATACTATGGAACAGACCCAATAAGACTTGCTTAGACGCTCGTTATGACAACATTCGTTCATCAATTCATAGCAATATTCCTAAAAAAATGAAAATTTCTACATACCATGGGTATAGGTAGAAGGCAAACAAATCATTCATCTGTCATAAACAACTGCACAGATTTAGAATTTCTAAATAATTCATAAACTATTTCGTATATGTGTGTTGGTGACACATGTTGTAGACCAAACTGATTCAAGGGACTATATTCATATATTATTAAATGTATTTATTAAAACGGACAAAAGAAACCATTGATTGAATTGAAAATTGACGCTTGCTGTGTTATGTAATGAATAATCTTTTGTTGTTTTATGACTTCCATAAACAAGTGTCTGATGGTATTTTATGTCCCATCTTTAGAGAATTTACTGCGTAGAACAACTTACGATGCGTCCACGATGTGTGTGCGGTACAAGTTACACCACATACGTTTAACATATCACCAAAGACTTTATTGAGTTAGACTTAGTCTCAATCAAAATTACGAATGAACAACTAATACAATCTGAATATAATCAGTACCTTCGAAAATATCATATACAATGGGAAATTTACAAAACAAAATTATTATTCAACACTCAATTGTAATAAATATCAGGAAAAGCTTCTTAACTTAAGTTTTTGATGCCAATTATATTCGCATGCGTGACTTGTTTTTACTTTGATGCCTGTTTTTAACCGGAAAATATTTTGTGCAAAATATGATGTTAATTAAAGCTGTCTCTTTAATTATTTTAATTAATATTATTCTCAGCGTGTACGTATCAGTAGTCATAGAAGTTGTCATAAATATTGTAACTGTAAGTGCGACGTTTTCAACCCCCGGCGCAAAATAGATTTTATAACTTTTTTTTTGATTTAAAACTTTGTTCATTGGGTAGAACTTGGCAAAACATAACCAAGTCTAATAATCAAATCGGACTATTTAAGAGTCTCTATCGTTTTCTCGACATATTTGCACAAATTTTGTGATATATATAATTGAATCACTCATTCGGGGAAAATGAATTCGAGCAGAAAATAACGTAGTGGAAGTGTGTTGTATGACTCCGTTATTTTTGTGCTCGAATTCATTTCCTCTGCTTATCCCACTTAATACAGATTAAAACGTAAAGCAGAACAAAATGAGTTAAAGTAATAAATAAGTAAATGGGAACAGAAACAAATCTACTTGTGATTGAAGTTAAACCGCATGTCCGGTACAGACTACAGTCTACATTGCAATAACCGTCTGACAGATTGTTGATAACTTTATAAAGAGAAACATACTCGTACCGGTGGCAAATGAAGCTTTCTTTCATTTGAAAAATGTTTCAATTCTAAATAACTTGTGGTTTTGCTTTTATGTTAAAAACTTGTAGGTATTTGAGAAACATTTTAAATGAACGGTAAGTTGAGTAAATGAAATTAAAAAAACGTTGCGAAATATTCTGATAATAATTCAATTTAGACTCGGGATTTTTTTTCTTACATTCTCTCTCTGGTAATACGACAAAGGTAGTAAATAATAGTAGCAGTCATTAAATTTACATGAATCGAGTCAAATCGAACATATTTTGATGTTCAAAGACACATGTTTTTAAATTCAACTGTAATAATATGTCTTTATCAGCTTGTTTTACATCCATTCGGTCATTTCTTGTAGTCACTTCACACACACACACACACATATATATATATATATATATATATATATATATATATATATATATATATATATATATATATATATATATATATATATATATATATATATATATATATACTTAAAGAATACTATTGTATTCTAATTCACATAATTCACGAATAATAATAATCTTCGTTAGCAATAACTCTAATTGTGAATTCAATCATAAACAAAACGTCAATTCAAGCATGATATTACAAATGACCAGGTAGCACCAGTGTCTATTCAGTTAATTAATTCATTGTTAAGCAACAATTAATAATTGAAAACCTTATGGTATAATTCATAAATCATTTATTAACAATTCAGTAGAAGTAAAACACGATATAAAGGTAAAATGGTTATCGTTTGAACTTCATTAATTTAAATATTTAATAAGTTCAAGTGTACAATCCCCACTGGCTCCTCGCACTTAAATTTAATATAGATTAAAAATTGAAATGGCTTCTCAATGTAGTATATGATAAGGGGTATATAAAAACGTGGCACAAAGGTAGAGTTAGTATTTACTATTATTATTGAGTGTTGAACTCGCCAACGTAAGTTTTTAAAATTAATGTGAAAGGAGAAAGATAATGTCTTCTTATAATTTTTATTCTACTTATGCTGAAAGTTATAGTTTTTTTAATCTATAGTTTTCAACGCGTTAAGATAATAACATTTTTTTCTTTAATTTCACGCTATGTCCCGCACATGGTAGGGTAGGTACTTTCTACTTGGGAAGTGAAGTGAAGATACACTCAGTTCTCATTTAGACACTGTTCCTCACTTCCTGCCGAATTTGGCAGGCATAGAGAGTCGCATGCGAAATTTATTTCACGCATATTCTGCATTAATTAATTTGGACTTGACTAACTTTAAAAAAGTCTACCCTTTGGATCGTTTCAGTATAGAGAAAACAGATCCTTTTAGATAAAAGCTTACTTGCACACTCAGATTAATATGTAGGGAGGTAGCCCGTCCCTGCATTACGTTCCACTCTGCCATCTATTAAAGGTATAAATTAAATATCTAACAATTGTCTTTTTTTACCTTCACGCTGTATCTCACATATGACAGTGTTGCTCCTCAACACGTTCACGCTCATCACACGCTCATCACACGCTCATCACGCTCATCACACGCAGCACACGCTCATACTGCGTGGATGACAGCGTAAAGCTTTGAGAAAGTGTTAAGTATGCGGATAGAAGTGAAACTATTGCTGGTTAACAACTCACTGCTTTATTTAACCTGATACAGGTATTATATACTGGTGGTGTTATATACATATTCAACAAAAAGTAAATAAGATTGAATTCACAACTTACGGGCGGTTACTATACGCCATATCATATCGTATTAAATAAAGGGTATAACGTGGTCTTTCTAAATGAATTTCAAAGTTCGACTAATAGATGCATTGATATATTAGTAACAAAATGACATTAAAATCACATTTCGGTTTTTTGTTTAACCAACGATAAACATGTAGCACGCAAATCGTTACGCAAAATTCATACTGATTATTTCAATAGAAAACATTTTATTACAGACTGTTATTAATTTTTCTTTCAAATTATATTGATATGAGCTATATTATGTATATTTGTTCTAATAATCGTTAAAAATAATTAATTTTAAGTAATAAATGCGTATAAGTTAATTAATATGTAAAATTAATGATTAATTTCAATTATTATTACTTTTTTTACTTTAAGGTTTTATTTTTTTTTTAAAATGCCGGCGCAATGCACAACAACTGATCGTGAATGCAACGTTTATGGGTTCACAATTCATGAGTCAATTTCAAATTCAATTCATCAATGAATTATTTTCATTTCCAGCTCTGGTGTCAAAACAAAATTAAATTGCGTTGCAAACAGATAGTATTTGACTTAAAATCAAAAAAATTATACAAAAATATTTACCTTATTAACAAAAACTCTGTCACATAAAAGTAATTTAACAAAAGATTGAAGCTGTAATAGGTTCACTTATTAAAATGGTAAAATGTAAGGGCCGCGGCGGCGACCGGTTTGATATCGTGACAGATTGTGTAAAGGACTCTGCGGCTTTATCTCGGGGCTCGAGAGGACCTCAAAGTGATGTCGCTAACAATTCTGATTGGACCTCTTTGATTCGGGGCTTCAGAGATAGCGGGGCAGGTTTGATGCTTATCTAAGACATTACAATGTTAGAATATCTGAAAAACAAGTTATTCTATTTTAATTTTATTGAGATGGTTTTGTTAAGCCGCTGTTAATTTACACAATATTTTATATTTTTTAAGACACTGTTCCCTTTAAGGTTTGTTTTCTACGTTCCGCGTTGAGTGGAATTCGAACCCACAACTAGTTGCATTAACCTAAATGTTAGACCATTTTCATTACTTGCAAGTAATGCCTTTTAGTTTATAATCATGTTATAAGCATCTGAAGTAAGACTTAATTTAGTCGACATGTCTTATACAAAATATATTTGCATTAATAGAAAATCATTTATTACTTAAGTATCTCTGAAAGCATATTCTACAGTTATGGCTTTGATCCATACTCAAGGGGTGAATAATTTCACTTCCTTGACCAAGTACAAAATAAACAAGTCCAAGGCGTTGAGTACTAACATACAATGTGTCGAACATTGGAAAGCTTGGAACAGTGTGTATTAACACTAAGTTACTTACCCAGCGGAGATTGTGAAATATATACGTTTATAAAATAATTACATTCCAAGTCATTACTATTTTTTTTTTCAGCTTCACGCTGTATCCCGCACTAGGCAGGGTAGGTAGAGGGAACGGAAGTGAAACCTAGTGTTATGACACTCCGTTCCACTTCCGTTCCCCACTTTCTGCCGAATTTGAGGCATTGCGTGTTGAGTGGCGGACCACAAAGCCGCGCTTTCCTTATTACCAGAGCGAAGAAATGAAACATTAAATATTGAAATTGAAAATATTAAATATTTCATTTCCTCGACTGGGGATCGAAGCCAGAACCTGTCGGTTACAGTCACACTCTTCTGCCGCCGCCCACGACAGTCCACAAATTAATTACTAAATTAAAAAAAAGTTATTGCTATCGACAGTCAGTATCGCTAGCAATACAACCACACTCCCCGGCATTACTTCCTTAATAGAGTGTAGTCGAGGCTTAAACCAAGTTATGAGGCGGGCTCGAGGCCCGAGGCCGCGTCTATTAACTAAGAATGTTCCGACCAACTTCGTTGTATTAACGAGTCAACTTGATTAATTCTGAAGCGATTCTACATCGGCCGTGCTATAAGTTCAGTCTAAGATATTACTAGCATTGGTTATTAGGATCATCTTGGAATCACAAATTTTAGTTCCAAAGTTTTATATATTAAAGGTATTATAACGGTATGTTTGAATTATTAGTATTGTTGTATCGTAATTTTTATTTGTTTAAAGGAAAAATGGTTTATATATCATTAAAAATTGCAAAATCAATTCAAATATTAGCCTTTATAATATTGTTTGCCTTTTACTCTTACGAAAGAAGAACAATGTTTAGTTATTTATAGTTAGTTATGTGGGTGGTATATCCAAGACAACTCGAGGCAAACATGTCTCGTCCAAATTTTTGAATAAACAGCAACCTCTATGTTGATCTAAAACTTTCTCTATCTAGTGAAAGCCCCATAAAAATTGGTGCAGCAGTACTGTGTTTTAGTACCGTATAAATAAATAAATGTGATTAAAAAAACACAGTTTCATTGTGCAAATCAAACTTTGGACTGTAAAATATATATAAGAATATATTCTACGTTTAAATTTATCGTATACCAAAAACAGAAAACAGTGAGTTAATTGGGTGTTTCTGCCAGGTGGCATTATACACGGAAATCCGTTGATGTAACATCGAATATACGAGAATCACGAAATTTTGATCACTTTGGAAACTTCATCAAGGAAAGACACGTACGTTTGTTCGATCACTAATCGAAACCCTCGGCCTCTGTACACATACTGTAGTATGTATGTATGTATTGTACACACCATGTGTACGATATGGATTGCTGGTTAAATAGCTAAAAAAATTTTTTAAGGTGATTTATATTTTCTATGATTTATTTTGTTTTATTTGATCTAAATTTATTGTGATATAATGCATTAAATATGACCACAAGAATTACAAAACTACATTGAATGTGCTTCAAAGTTATCGCTATCTAGGTATTCAATGGGCATATTTTTAAAAAGATAAAATATCACCAAAAATGTAATGGAGTCGGTCGAGGAACAGGAGACTAACCGCCATAGGCTGTAGTTTTGATTACCACTTGAGGAAATGAAACATTTAATATTTTCATTTCTTCACTCTGGTAACAAGCCATCGCTAAGTTCCATAACTTTAACACATAATGCCTCGATGATAAATCGACGGAAACGAAAAGAAATTTTAATGGGAACGGAGTGTCTTAACACTAGGTTCCCTCTGGCTATCCTCCTATTTACGGAAGCGTCCAATACAGCGTGATGCTGGAATAATATATACAAACATATATATAGGCCTTTGATGATTTGGGGCCTGTCGCGGCGCAGCGGCACAAGAGTGTGACTGTAACCTACAGATTCTCGGTTCGATCCCCAGTCGAGGAAATGAAATATTTAATATTTTCAATTTAAATATTTAATGTTTCATTTCTTCGCTCTGGTAATAAGGCAAAAGCGCGGCGTTGAGTTCCGCCACTCAACACGCAATGCCTCAAATTCGGCGGAAAGTGGGGAACGGAAGTGGAACGGAGTGTCATAACACTAGGTTTCACTTTCGTTCCCTCTGCCTACCCTGCCTAGTGCGGGATACAGCGTGAAGCTATAAAAAAAAAAACTAAAGAATATTTTCAGTCGTGTGGTGTAATGCACACTCGTTTATTTTTTTGTATGTCTCCTAGTCGGGTCAAGGGACCGAGGGCGAAGATAACTCAGTGACAAATCATTCTACACGTATCGTACCTTTATGTCGCTATGCGTCGTTTTATTTAAAGGATCCGGAGGCTATCTGACCTGGATTAAGCGAACGTTAAACGTTCAGGTTTGCTCCGAACTACTATTTGAAAATATTTCATATCGAAAGTCTAAACTAATATTATGAAGTGAAAAATGTAGTTATAATTTTTATACATTTTCTAAAATAAATATTTTTCTTTCCTAAACGGAAATAGCACTTAAAAATTGCTTAAACATTTAACAAAAAATATCCCCTTTTGCTAAACAATAAGACTAAGAAATTATCTTTGAATAGAGGAAACTTGAAGAAATCTCAGACAGATATGGTAACTACATATACAGGGTGGGCCCCGGAGTTTTGCGAATTTGAAAAATTTATAAAAAAAAAAACAAAAGTAATATTAAAACCAATTTATTTTTAAATTAAAGTTAACATTTGGGAAAATCATTTCTTAAAAATAACATCATCCAGATGCGCACCATCCCGCTGCAAACATTCTTCGAATCTCGACCTCAAATTGACAAAAACTCGTTCGCACATGGCACGCGGAATAGCGGCCATTTCTTCGCGGATATTGGCCTTTAACTTTGCAATCGTGGTCGGATTATTACTGTAGACTCTACTTTTCATGTAGCCCCACAAGAAAAAATCGGGTGGAGTTAAATCCGGACTCCTCGGTGGCCATGGAATGTCACCTCGGCGCGAAATGAGTTTTCCAGCAAACATCTCCTTTGCGGCTGCCAAACTCTCGTTAGAGGTATGGCAAGTGGCGCCATCTTGTTGAAACCATGTCGAACTATTTTACCCTCGAAATTCTGACAGCTGTGGGTAAAAGAAATCGCGCAACATGGCTGTGTATCGCTCAGTATTAACTGTCACAGAATTCCCTCGCTGGACTTCAAAGAAAAAGGGTCCGATGATTCCGTGTGCTGAAATAGCCGCCCAAACTGTCACTTTTGGCGAATGCAAAGGCTTTTGGTGTTTGAATTGTGGATTGTCTGAGGCCCAATAACGACTATTTTGTTTATTTACGTGCCCATTTAAGTGAAAATGGGCTTCGTCTGAAAAAAGAATATTGTTGAAGCTCCGAAACCGCTCAAACATTGTTTCGACGAAATCACGTCGTAAATTGTGATCATTTGGCTTCAAATCTTGCACTAGTTGAAGTTTATACGGGTGCAATTTTAAATCTTCCTTCAAAATACGACGCAAAGTCGTTCTTGATACAGATAGCTCTGCTGATCGCTTGCGAGTTGATTGCCCAGGATTGCGTAGTACGGAAGCTCCGACTTCGTTTATGTTTTTATCTGACCTTTTCGTCCTTTCGGGCCCCTTAGGTTTCTGATTAAGGGTCGAACCGGTAGCCTCGAACTTTCTGACCCACGCCCTAATCAAACTTTCACTCGGACACTGTTTTAAATCATGCAATCCATAGTGGGAGCGAAATGAACGTCGAACAATAACGCACGAATCAGCATTTTTGTAATAATATTTTACACAGAACGCACGCTGTTCACCCGTGAAGTGCTCCATTGCGACTAAATTTCCAAGGCCCGAGTTACAGATCCCCACCTCCCGCGCTCCGCCCCCCTCCCCCGTTCCAACGCTATGGCGATTTCAAATTCGTAAAACTCCGAGGCCCACCCTGTACAAGTTGTAACAACGATGACATACGGTGTAGTTGTCAAAGCCCTTGGAAAGTTTCCAAGAGGTGCGAGTTCAAATTTTACTGATGTCCAACCAATGAACGTGTGTTTCTTTCTTAAGTGTAGAATGACACTTTTAAAATAGAAAAAATGTGTATAATGTATTTACTGACGTGATACCTAAACCTATATTCCATAAGGTTCATCGTTTTCATGTGATAAAAGACAACCTTTAGTAATATAGAAATTAAAACAACTTTCTCTCAGCTTCACGCTGTATCGAGCCAGAGCGAAGAAATGAAACATTAAATATTTATATTGAAAATATTAAATATTTCATTTCCTCGACTGGGGATCGAACCCGGTTACAGTCACACGCTTGTGCCGCTGCGCCACGACAGGCCTCAAATTAAAACTAAGCCACAAAAATAATAGTTCTGCGATAGTTACATTATAACAGCAGTTGGACATCCTCAATTTGAAAAAATTATAACGCGATATCGGGTTCCATTATTTAAGTTACATTATAATCTCTGTCTCTGAGGCCGTCATGTTATACAAGTGACGGTTGTTATTCGATTTTTACTCGAAAGTGTTATTTTAATTTTGCTTTGGTAACAAGACAAAGCGCTGCGTAGAATTCCACTTCTCAACAAGCAATATTTTGAAAATCGGGGAATTGGAGCATTCTCCATGTGTTCCGTCTACCTACGTTGCTCTATATAGAAAACAAGTAACTTATCTATACAATTATTCAAAAATAATCAAAATTCCTAATAATATTTACAATAGGCTCAAACGCCATAATCGAAGAATGGAACAGAATTGAATATGTACGATATTCGGAAAAGAAAAGACCTGCCCAAAATCAAATGAACAGTAACTGTTTGTACGAAACAATAAATCTATGCTACAATTTAATGAAGAAAGCTTTAGACGGTGGCCTTTTGTCGTGTCTCTCAAATTGAGTATCAATCTTGGTCTCGGCAGAGTTGGAGTGAATTCTGAAAGTATTTTCAAGCGGAATCTAAACGCAATTTATATTTCATTGTTTTGTAAGGAACCTATTTGCCTTACTGACAATTCAACGTGCGTTTGTTTAGAATTTTGGAAATTATATGTCGATGTTGCGTCAAAGACACTATTATTTTCTTTAGTATAGAGATTTCTTGTATATTAATAACAAGTACTGCATTCCATTCGTCATAATTACTGAGATCATTTCATGAATTGGGGCTCTCTAAAAATGCCAAATTTTATCTTACGGATTGAAACAAAAAACATATAAAAAAGTCCAATGAATGGAACAAAGAAAATTTCTATTATATTTATTGTGCTTCTAAAAATGACTTTTTTAATTTTGTTGTAGAATTTGGCGGAAAGTAGGTCTTTATAGTATATTCCTTATTAAATGCTACGTGTAGAAAATTAATGATTTTACTACTTCTTAGGAACAACTTTATATATTATATGGAAATTATTAAAAATTCTATAGAAAACTTTTGTAACGTTTTCAATATAACAAAATAATCGATTGGAAACTGGACACAAAGGGTTACAACACAAACGATCGTTGATACGTACTACACAATATATATTATGTAACGGAAAATCAACGTGAAACGAAATTGGATTTATTTTACAAGCTATCACAATCCCTCGAGGCGTTGCGTCGTTCCGTTCATTTAGAGAGCGGATCGCTGCTCGCATCGGTCGAGGACGACACCGACAAAAAGTTTAACCATCTATAACTCGATCGACGTGTTTTCCGATCGATTCTACAGTGTTTTAGTGATTTCCTATTTTATTTCGTAACATGGGATTCTTGTGTATTGCCCCAATTTTAATGAACAGAATGGTTTTATTGTTTTTTTAATTTTCACCTTCAATAACTATACATATATTTATTTAATATTTCCATATAATTAAAATGAAATAAAAATAAAAAAAAACTAATACCCTTATTTATACCACAGGTTCTCACTTCTAGTAAAATATGTTAAAATATATAACCGACTATGAAATGATCCCAACTTTCCGCTTTGCGCTTCTGAAGATATGGCGAGATGAGTAGCAAATTCAACGCCGAATAATTTGTTATTAACCTTATACACAGAACCGGCGTTTTCCTTTAGACTTTCTTGGTATCAAAGATAAAAGCATACCAAGAAAGTCTAAAAGGAAAAAGCCGCCGCCGTTATCCCATAGTGTATGTGTATGAATTGTTATCATATTGATATCTTATATAATGACGTATTCGCGAGTGATAAGTCGCGCCCGCTTGAATTACACTACTTTATTTACTAATCTCAATTGCTTTGTTGTTCTAATGACATTATCTTTTGTAAAACAATATTGTAACCTAAAATTTCAGCTAAATTAATAAAAAAAAATATGACAATTTTGTCGAACTAAATATTTTATATTTAGTTCGACAAAATTGTCATATTTTATCGAACTTTTTCGAAGTAAGTGTTTTATTTATTAACCGATTTAAATAAAAAAATCACAAAATTTTGATGGAAGGCCACCAAATTAAAATAATATAACGCTCAAACATTGTTATTATACGAGTATATATTTATTTAAAACCCGACGAGGAAACATTTTTTTTATCATATCAAAATTAAATATTTTAATTTTTATTATACATTGTTATATGAAAATAGATAAAATAAAAGAAAGTATATTACTACATAAATTAACATGTTGTATGCAATGGCTCAGTTTTATTAAGCCCAGACAAAGTGCGACATAGGAGGCTCATCCATCACGGATTATCTCGGAAATTAACATCTTCGCACTATATTACTAACTGCATGCAAAAATATAAAAAACGCTAATATAGACAATTAAATATATGAATATACTTACTTACCTACTACATAATATCATAGTAAACTCTAAACTTAGATACTTCGCAGCAACATCCGTCGCGCCGATGCACGAAGGTCACGGATGATGAAGAAGTTCCAACTATTGTAAAGGAAGTGGCGAGTTCTAACGGAACGCGACAAAAGTTCACAACTAAAAGTAACAACTAAAAATGTTATTCAGTTTTGTATTTGAGTATTTTACTTTACTACTACTACTCACATTACTGATTTGGTCCCACCTCATTTGCTATGCTGTAAGTGTGGTCGTGTGGGCAACGTTGAAATTAAATACTATCTAATATGTTTTAATTAACAATATATCCTATTACATACATATTTTTTTAATTTTTGTCGTGTATAACTTTGTGATAGTCTGCACTAATAAATATACGTACAAAATTAGGGAAATTTTCGTTGGCCGTACCCCTCATACCTCTCATCCCTAGTTAAATATCTGCATATAGATATCATTTTGTCGGAATGTAAATAAAGTTATGAAACCTCATGAAATTTTGGAATATTTTCCTCAAAATCTTGGTGTTATATCTAATTGTGTTATAAAACCCTATGTTGTTAAATATTTTTATTTCCATACGCACAAAGCTATCCCTTTTGTTTCTATTGAGCCACTTACGTCGGCTACGTCTATCTTAGTTATTTCCTTTGCGAGATTAGACGAATTCCTACATTGCAAACGTTGAGAACGTTGAGAATCCTTGCTTTGAAGTTTCATAAAAATACTTTGACGGGTGAGTTTTGCAATGTTATTTTATTCATAAGTTCTAAAAAGACCTACAAGAATTTCATCAGTCAGCCGCTACGTACGACTCGACGAGGAGATTTGAACATTCTCAATTCTAATCTTATCTCTATCCATTTTCAGTGTAAGCTTGTAATTTTGTTGCTTTCCAACTGCGAGCCAAGAAATTTAACCTATAAATATATCGTATATCGAAGTTAAGCTCCATTAGTTGTGATCTACAAGAAAAGCTGCATTTGTTGACTATATTTTATTGAACACTACCGACTCGCTCGCGGAGTCGCCCGTCTAAGTCATATAATTATTTATTTTCCTTCTCTAATAACATTATCATTTTAAAAACGATATGTATAGATTAAACACTGAAGTTTTAGTCGATTCTATAAAACAGTTTATTATAGTAATTTAGTTTGATTACAATGAATGGTTATTGCCGCTAAAATTAGGATACATTTTATTCTTAGCATAATTTACTTACAATTATAACTCAATCACATTACAATGGCCCGTGGAATTATTCATCGCCGGTGCATTAATTCTACAATGAACCCTAACTGTTCGATGTACACTTTGTTGTATTAAAGTCAATATTTATTGCTAAATAATAAAATCATCGATTTGTTTTTGAAATATTATTGTGATCATATATTACGATATAAGCTAAGTATATATATAAGTATATATCACATATTATACTGAGTATTATACTGAGAAAAATTTTTCCTTCTATATCAATTGACGGAAAACAGACGAACTACAAGATCGTATCAAGAAAAGTACTGTTAAAACCTGTCACTATAAGTAATAAGTTTTTATATGTGGTAATATGTAGTATCAATATTATTCGGGTCTGAATTCAAGTGTTTAAAATATGTACGCTCCTAAGTTTGTTTTGAATGTTAATATTACTACAGTTTTTATCGAACCAGAAGAAAATAGTTTCGTGATCGGTGATTGATAATTGAGCTATGCATATAACAATATCCATTTAATTTAATAACGTGAACCAAACAAGTACGTCCATTAGTAGGAAGATTATGTCCTGCTAACTAGCCTTACTCGACTAGGAAAATATTTAAATATTTTTTACCGGATGACATGTCAGCTCTCTAATATCAATATTAATATCAGATTACAATACAGTTTTTACTTTTTGAACATTTGCATAAGACTTAACTAGCTTCACGCTGTACCCTGCACATGACTGAGTAGGCCGAGGGAACTTTGGACCCTAGTGTTAAGACACTCCATTCCACTTCAGTTCCCCACTTTTCGCCGGATTTGAAGCATTCCGTGTTAAGTGGCGGAACGCAACCTTAAATTGAAAATATTAAATATTTCGTTTCCTCGAACAGGGATCAAACCCACGACCTATCGGTTACAGTCACGTCAGTCGCTTGTGCCTTTGCATCACGATAGGCCTCAATAATCAATAACGACCTTAAAAAAATAATTTTTCTTTTTTTTATTTTAGCTTCACGCTGTATCCTGCACATAACAAAGGTAAGCAAAAGGAAATTAAAGAACGTGTTCTGACACTCCGTTCCGATCCACACTTTGAGGCATTTGGGACGTTGCGTGTTGAGTATCGGAACTCAACACCGCGCTTTGCCTTGGATCCCTCTACCTACCCTGCCCTGTGCGGGATACAGCGTGAAGCTGAGAGAGAGTTATTGATTATCCCCAGGCCATCTGTATATTTATTGTTACATATCAGGGGAATACAATGTAAGATGTAATTGATATAAGCTTTTAAAGTGTACGAGTAGTAACTTGTATGAAATAAATATTATTATTCATATTATTTTTCTTAACAATAGTGTTAAAAAAAGGTAATTAAATTCATTAATTTGTGTGTATTTACGATTATTAAATAAATATAGATTTCTTTTTGTGTTTTATTTCGTCTCAATTGAATAACATAATAGTTAAGACTTGATTCTAGTATAAATATATATTTAAAATAGATATTGTACAATAAAGAAAATAAAGTATATTAAAATTAATACACAAGGGGTCACTAATGCTTTGGAGACATTTTGATAAATCACAAGAACTTTTTGAGGTATTCTTGCTCTTCGAGACGTATTACAGAAGATCGTTCTAAGTTTTGAAGTAACACTCTATCCCATCACAGTAAAATATATTGCTGAAATTGATATAATAATGTTAATAAGACTGAAGCCCGACAGCACGAAATAGGAAGAGGCCTCAATCCAATTACACAATGTTCTCCTTAATGAAATAAAGAAACGAAAACACAAGGTTCTTATGACAGCTGCCAAGAATAAATGTGTATGATTATTTTTTTCTTTCAAAAAAGAAATATAAAGAAATAAAATCATAATAAATTTATGGAGTGTTACTGTTGTACTTATATAATATTTATAAATAAATATAAATATGAACTCTAATATATCTATATTTTCAAGATTCTTGATACAATCTTAAAGTTCGGTAAAGTTTTTCATCATTACGAAAGGAAAAAAAAATATGACAGTATAATATATAAAATAACTCTATCAATCAATATAACCTATGTATATTATCCTAGTAACATAATTAATTTACCCGTGTTGTTGTTTAAAAAAAATATTAATTGAAAAATCTGCATGCGTGTCATGTTTAAAAAGATTTACACAACAGTGAAATTTGCAGCGACGCATATTAAAGTGCGCGTTCGTACCGATGAAGTGCGAAGCGCAAACTCAATCACGTTACAATGTCGCGTGGAATTATTCATCGCCGGTGCATTAACTCTACAATCAACATTAAGTGTTTGCTGTTCGACATACACTTTGTTGTGGGGAAAACGAAAATCGATTGCGACTCAATTAACGATTTTTTGTATAAAGTATGGATATATTATGATATAAGCTGATAAATGTAATAGGAAAATTCGACGTTTTCCAATTTATTATTTAAAATTGATTTATGCTTTAATATTATTGTATGTTTTTTTTGTGAGTATTTTCGTTACTAATATAATAAAACATTACAACTCACTTTAACTTGTGCACTTCTACAATTTATTTTGTTCGTCGTCTTCTTAATCGTTATATTTTGTACGTAGTAAGTAATAATTTTTAATATTAGATATGATTTACTGTTTGTATTTAATGTTGTATACTTTAATGTTGATGAATGCTAATGTCGTGCGCTGAAATAGTTATTGTAACCTATTAAAATATAATTATTATTATAGTCTTTTCACAATCACAAAGAGTTTACAGTTATTCATAGTTTATGTAAAGTTTTTAAATATGTTATAGTTACTAATAATTTGTCTAAATTAATATAGTTACTAAATAAATAATGGTGTAGTTCGAGCACTAGAGCATGTTGCTTATTTTCGGAATACCGTATAGTTAAAAGCTAAATTTCTTGGCTTGCATTTATACCGAAAATATAATAAAGGTTGAATGGTGTATATCGAAAATATAATAAAGGTTGAGTTGGAAATATTCAAATCTCCTCGTTAAGTCGTACGTAGCGGCTGACTGATGAAATCCTTTTGGATCTTACAAGATCTTGTGAATAAAATAATTCTGCGAAATTAACCCGCAAAACATTTTTATGAAACGACGAAGCAAGGATTCTCAACATCTGCAAGGTAGGGGGTTATCTTATGTCGTAAAGTAAATAACGAAAATAGCTGAAGTGAGTGGCTAAATAGAAAGAAAAGGAATAGTTTTATGCATTTGAAATCAGAAATATTAGGCAACACAAGGATGTGTTATACCTAAATGAAAAAAAAAAAAGCAATGGTCCTATAAAAAAAAAAGCAATGGTCCTACCTAAGCTATTATATTTTGGCACTTTGTGAAGTGTAAACTTTGATATAATAAATAGATTTTGACGTAAATATTTCAAAATATGAATTTTTTTTTAGATCAATTTTATGGGACATGACGGATATAAATTAATGCGAAGTATTATTTAATTTTAACATTGACCACATGACCACACATGCATAGCAAATGAAGTGAGACCAAAACAGTAATGTGATAAATTAGAATTGTACACCATATTTCATTCTCGATCACAGCTTTACGCTGTATCCTGTACATGGCAGACGGCAGAAGTGCGGCGTTGCGTTTTGCAACTCAACACGCAATGCCAAAAATTATGTACATAGTGCCAACTCTATCTTTCACTTTCAATTAATGGGACACAAAAAAAAATATCATACCCACCTCCAGTTACCAACATTCCACTAAACGCTTAGTACCCTCCGCTTAGTATCAGCAAATTTGAAGAGACTACCAGTATCACAATCATTTTAAAAGCACGGCCAAGTTGGTCTCAAATAACTAAGGGTCATCAGCAGAGCGAGACAGAATTTCACGCCAAAACACCGTTTGGCCCTCTATAGGACCCAGATTTGGCCTCATGTAGAGTTCTTATTTCAAGGCTGATACACTCAAGTATCACCGTGTACCACAAAATGTGAAAGGCTTTGACACTTTAACTGCGTAGAGATGGCCGCCCGCTGCCCGTTGTCTACAGCGCTTATCTAAAGTGTTCTGGAGAACTGTTTGACTTGGTACCTGCTACCAAATTCCCTAACCGCACAGTACATCCTTACCATTTAGATACGGAGCACTCTTATTTCTGTGCGGTTTTATAGCAACTTCATTCCACGCACCACATTTGTGGAATGGCCTATCCGCGATAGAGTTTCTGGGTACAATATGGCTACTTAAAAAAGCGCGTCTATATTTACCTTAAAGGTCGGCAACGCAACTGTACCTCCTTTCGTATTACACGGGGCCGTAGGTGTATGTAATTACTCACAATTAGTTGACCGAAACGATCGTTTGCCTTGTCTTTTTCCCCGGAACACCTCTTTCGCATCGTCAACTTTTATCAAACTCACCATACATGCCCTCCATGTGGTCCTCATCAAAAGAGTACCGCGACGTCAATACATTATGTTAATATAATACTTGTCGCCGTTTCACAAAATGTCTGAGAAATAAGCTGAACGTGAATAAATGAAAACTGCAGGAAGTGCTTGAAGATAAATAATGTGTATGTAATGCTAAAAGAAAAATATAATGATGAATAAATTAATTCTATAAAAAATTGTTAAATATTATGTTATTATGCCTAAGTAAGATAACTTAATATTAAACCGTGCCGTAAACTGATCAGCGATCAGCAGTACAATAGTACAATACCAAACCATCACAATGATTAACGAGGTATTACTACAAATGTGTCACTACGAAATCAGCTCGCGGTTCTAAATAACATTTATGACATGAAATATATTAATGATTAGCAATATCATATTAGAACAACACTGAATGAGTATATGATGTTAAATATTTTGACTAATTAAAGTATGTACCATCAGTTTTAGTCTAAAATTAACTTCAACTGTGATTTGGTGGTTGGAATATTAATATTATAGTATCAATTCTAAATAATAATAACAACCGTTGAAAGTATCATTGACATATGGCTACAGTATATTTGTTTTTATTTTCACGCTGAATCCTGCATATAGCAGGTTTAGCAGACGGAATCTAATATATAGACTCTCTGTTCTCGTTAACATCTAATTTTCTGCCAAATACCAAAGGCATTGTTTTATGTTACCTGAGCAAAGAATGTTTCTTTAGTACTGCTTTTTGATAACCGGCTCAACTTTTTTCCGATGGAAACGTCATTTATATAATTTCTATCTTATTTTTGTGCTACATTTATAAAAAGTGAAAGACACATTTATGTATAAATAAACAAAATAAATTTCCAATGAATTTGTGGTAGAAATCAACGCCTTACATTTGCCATTTTACTAGAGCTGGAACATGAAAATAATAAGCATTTCATATCATAAAGCATACAACATAGACAACATAAAACAAACTAAAATATCCTCGCCTATAATATATTTAAATTTAAAAATATTCCACTACTTGTGTGCGAGAAACTGAATATTTTAAAATATTTTTTAGCTTCAATCTGTATCCCTACCGGGTTAGCGGGGGTTTATAATCATGCCATGGTTTTTTCTTTGATTCTACAGCATCTTTCACTTAATTATCACACCATCTGTCGTGCTTGTTGCTAAAGCCTCTTTTCTCCTCACCACACATCTCTGTCGCTGCTTTCTTCATATTATTTCTAAAGTTCTGCTAGAATACTTAAACATTAACAACTTTTAAGCTTATTAGAAACTCTTGTTGAAACTGTGTTCATGCAGTCAGAAATGCTATTTAGTGTTTTAATATGGCATAAGTAGTATTTTCCCACATTACTGGTTGAGTCTCACTTCACACTTGCCATACTGTAGGTGTGATCAAATGGTATATTAGCTTTAAATGATAAATCTATGCAGGCTTAGTTTACGGTCAGTATCTTTTCCATTGTAGTTTAGTATCCGCATTTAAATTTCATTTTGTCGACATGTGAATAGATGTATGTATTTTTCACAGAAAACTGTAATATTTTGGAATATTTTCCTCAAAACTTTGGTATTAAATCTGATTTTATTACTCATGAAATGCAAAGTACAGTACAGTTTTTCTAGGAATATATGTAAGCAATATTATATATGATTTACCTATATTAAATTTTTCAACTGTACAAAGCTATTTCTTTTGTTTCTATTGAGCCACTTACCTCGGCTATGCCTGTCTTCGTTATTTACTTTGCGAGGTAAGATGAATTCCTACATTGCAGACGTTGAGAAACGTTGCTTTGGCATTTCACAAAAATGCTTTGGCGGGTGAATATCGTAGCTTTATTTTATACATAAGTTTTGTAAGACCCACAAGAATTTTATCAGTCAACTGCTACTTGCGACTCGATGAGGAGATCTGAATATTCTAAGTTTACCTTTATAACATATTTACAGCTACTAGCGACCCGCTCGCGGCAACGCCCACATTTGATTGTTCTATTCTAATTTATTTCTATATTGTGTTTAAAATCATGATATTATTGTTTGCAATATTTACTTATATTTATATTATATATATCAGTATAATAAAAAAATATATAAAAAAAAATATCAAATATAGCAACACCCATCATACAGAAAAATCGATCTGTATATGTAAACTATTGTTCACAAGAAAGCATATTTCGAAAAGCTCACCGTTAAGGTTGATTGTAGTGTTAATGCACTGGCGATGAGTAATTCCACGTGGCATTGTAGCGTTTTAATTGAGTTTATGTTTCGCAATTATTGGTGTGATGGCGCACTTTAATATACGTTGCTGCTAATTTTGCTGCTGTGTAAATCTTTTAAAATATTAAACGCACTCGGCCTTTATAATTCATAATTTTCGAAGGTTGAATGTTGAACTTGATTTAAAATGATCGGACAATATGCAAGATGGTAGAATAAATTTTAAAATAATTAAGGATTCCTGCTTTTTTGTCCTACCATAATCACTGATTTTTGAAAGTTATTTCGGCACCGGTCGACGGCATGTTCTCTAACATGACGAACAGAAACTGTGGAAGGCGACTTAGATGCTGCGCCCAGTGAGAAATCTGGCAATCCACTTACATATATATTCTCGGGAAGCACATAAGTTGGAAACTCAGCAAGGAGCTCTTCATGCTACACTCAATCGAAGGCCTTCGCCATGTCTAAACTAACTGCGAGGCCCACACCCTTGCTTTGACGGGAGTCACAATGACGATTATTTGGTTGATGGTGATCCTCCAGATAAACCAAGAGCTGGCTATTTGTTATGCTCTGCATAATTTTTGAGAGGAGAGCGGTGATAACAATAGGCCTGTTGTTAGTTGGATCGGAACTATCGCCTTTTTTCGGTGTCGGGTGCCGACTGAGTCAGAGTGCTGAAAGTGCTGGTCCTATGACCTATTCATTACCATTTCTTTGTTTTAGTAACAGGGCAAACGATTACGTCGTTCTTTCCACTCAACACTTATTGCCTCATGGTGGTTTTTTGACTTCACAATAATTCCGCACATTGCAGACAAGCAGAGGCATCTTCGGAACGGAATGTTAAAGTACTCCGTTCCATTTACCACTTTCCGCCAAATTTGTTTTCCACACACTTATATGTCTGCACCACGACAGGTCTCATAATTAACTTTAATATGTTATACAGGAAGATAGAGTACATAAATCTGTGCAATTTTTTGCAATACCTATAAAATACCTAATAAAATACCTAATAATACCTATAAAATGTAAAAAAAAACTGTAACACGATTGAGCGAAGTAAGGAAGAGACCTCGATCCAATTATCCAAAGTTCTTCTTAATGAAATAGGCAAACGAAAACACGGTGTTCTTATGACAGCTGCCAAGATAAAATATGTAAGATTCCTTTCTTTTTCTAAACAAATGTAAAGAAATATTATAGTAATGAAATCGTACAACATTTGTGAAGAATTTCTAGTGTATTATTTTTGGTTCATTGTCAGATTTGGGTAACATTCAAATTCAAGTATTAAAATGTTTACAAAATCACCATCACCGTATCTTTGGTTCAGGAATTTCAAAAAATAAAACGGAATAATCCGTTCCAAAGGAAATTTTTAAACATCGTTTCTAACTGCTTTCTTTTTTTTACCCAACAAATAATGTCTGAAAAATAATTAAAAAGAGAATAAATGAGCAATGCGTATAATTATCTAGTTCCACTTCCGTTCACCACTTTTCCGTTCACGAATTGGAGGCATTGCGTGTTGAATGGCGGAATTCAACGCCGGGTTTTTGCCTTGTACTAGAGCGAAGAAAGGGAAAACATTAAATATTTAAATAGAAAATATTGAATATTTCATTTCCTCGAGTGGGGTTCGAACCCACAACCTGTCGGTGACAGTCAGACGCTTGTACCTCTGCGCCACGACAGGATCAGTATTAATTATAAAACATCATTATGAACAAACGACTGAGTAAAATGTTACATAAAAATGTCTAAATAAGATAATTTAATATTAAGCCGTGGCGTAATCTGATCAGCGCTCACCAGTACAATAGTACAATGGCGAGCCATCACATTGATTAACGAAGTATTACTACAAACGTGTCACTGCGGAATCATCGCGCGGATCTAAATACTAGTTATGACATGAAATATTTTAACAATTAACACTGGCACGCTAGAACAATATTTAATGAATGTATATTGTTAAACATTATGAATAATGAAAGTATACTGTACCAACAGTTTTAGTTTTAAATTAACTTTAACCGTAATTTGGTGGTTGCGATATTAAAACTACAGTCACAGTTAATCAACCGTTGAATATTTCAACGACTGATTATTATTTTGAGCTAATATAAATTGGAAAATAACGTGATTCTGTTCAAAAATTGTTTTTTGTTGTTCATTTTTAGTTACATGTACTTTAGAAGAAGCAACGGCTGAATCTTTAATATTTCGTGTTGACAGAGGAAGGAGGTCGGACAGTAAAAGTGACACTAGTGTACGTTTAAAAGGGCCAATATGATATTCTCGTAAGCGAAATATTCTTACATGTTTATTGTTTAATGTGGTTAGCACCTTGACCAGAACAATAGTGTGATTATGATTCAATAACATTGTCTTTTATAAGGATTTTTCAGCAGATATCGGAATGAGAATGAAACACGGCTGCGCTATAACGTAGATTCATCTTTTAACTTACACATGGATTGCAAAGTGAGCTAGTGGAGTGCTAGATAATTTCTTCTTATGCTAAGCTCTATGATAGATATGAAGTGATGTGATTCCGATAAATATTGCATACCAGTATATCATTAACAGAATATTGATGTTAACTTAAGATTAATCTCTAATTCTAACTAGTAATAACATGTAATAACAGGGAAGTGCTGCGTTCCATGACAATGAGCTCATACGTCTCCTCTACTACGCTCAGTGGGCCCATTACTGTCGGGAGTAACGGCGGTTATTATCGCGGCCCGGATGTAATGGAAATTATCAAATTATCCCCAACTTTATGTTTACCTGCTAATTATGTACGCACCTGAAACAGGATTATGCGATTAATATTATTTTTTACCGGGTATTTTCACAATTTCAATGTCTATTTCTATAAATGGATATTATTAAGGATATTTAAAGAATCCCTGATACCCCGACTCCCAACCTCACCATCGAGGTAATAACTACAAGGACTCCCAAAAGTCCAACCCCAAAGCCGCGCCTATATTGATAGGCGCCGAATGACACCTACGGCAAGAGGGCTCTAGCCTTGATGCCGTCACCCCTCTCCCCCCTAGGGGGTCGAGAGAGAAGAACACTCGAATTATTTAAAGAAAGATTATCACCAAATTAATGTATCTATGTTAAATGTGGTTAGCATATGATATTTTGTCTACCATGACACATAAAATAATCATTGCTAGCGATGGTATAAATATTTAATATGTCCTAAATAAATTATTGATGGGATTTTCTTCTTTAATGATTTAAAAATCTATTCTGTATCATATTTATTTATTATTTTGTAAAATCAAACGAGGTAATTAGTACATTGTTAACATGGTAGCTCAATTTCCGGAGAACAGTATATATTGTTCTACACACACAAACACACACAGACACACAGACACACGGCGGCATACGACACTCAGTAGACCAATATCGTGGATGTTTCGGGTATCTCGCCGCCTATCACCACGCATCGCGTGTAATTGAAATTGTTGCGTCCACCTGCCGCCGCTTTGCTCCATATTCATTTTATTACCTTTCAACATAATATTAATATTCGTTGAATATGCTCTGTTGACTGTCGTAGAGCGGTGAGGTAGCGATTCAGCGTAAGCGTAACGGTATTGGGTTAGATGTCCGGTGTAGACGAGATTATTATACTTGTATTAAAATTATCATTTCCTCGCGGTGGCAAACATAGCACGGCGTTCAGTTCCACCATTCAATGTCTCAAAAATGAACATCATCGCCACGACAGGCCTTAAATATGTATTTGCGGAAAAACCTTGAAACTGCCTAAAAAACTTTTTCAAATTATTACAACAAATAAACATACAATATGGTTATAATCTCGGAAATTCGCCGTATCCCGAAACGACAGCCTACGAGCTACGCCACTACAAATAATATCATGTTTATTTTGTAGAGTGTGTACAAACAGAATTTATAAGCAGTAAATTATTTTATATTGGCTCGAATTCTTTCTCTTACGTCTAGTACTGTTTTATTTACTGTAAAACGCGATCCTGTAAGTACCTATGGAACGTCGTACTGCTGACTCTAGTGGCTCTTTGCTTCACGCTAGCTTGGCTTTTAATATTTTCCATACAAAGTGTTTTTTTACCATCAACCATCTTTTTAGGCGGAACAAAAGCGCTGCCGTAGAGCGGATGTGAAAAGTATGCGCTATATACACCAAATATATTTGTAGAGTATTGTTTTTAAATAATTTGACTCCTATGTACGAATGAATTTCGTAAATGTTTATTTTGAAAATAAAATAGTAACGCGCTTGACGCGCTTAACGCGCTTGACGCACTTAACGCGCGATATATAGCATATAGCAGGGTAGGCAGAGTGAACCAATTGTTAAGACACTCCGTTCTCCGATCGCTTTACGCTGTTTCTCGAGACATTGTGAATTAAGGGACGGCACAAAGTGCCTTCCTTTCTTGCTCTCTTGCTTTGCTTTGTCTTGTCTTCTTTCCAAAAATACTAATAATAGCCGACTCAGTTGTACTGGCAATACATTTTTATATCTTAAAATTTAGAACATCCTAGCAAAAGAGAAAGATGAGAAAGTCACATACTTACACGAATATTTTATTGTGGAAATCAATGCCGCGTTTTATCCATAAGAGTGAAAAAGAAATATTCGCCCGAATGAGTTTCAAACCTATATCCGTTGTGTCTACCGTCAAAAACTATTTTACTACGCTACTAATGCCTTAAAACGATGCATCTTTCTATTTCATAACCTCTTTTATATCTTTCTTCCTTTATTTATTGAACTCTATGTAATAATGATGATCGGACAGGCACAAACACAAGTAAGGGATGATCCTTCTTTTATCTCGAGCTCGTCTTATCGTTGATCCGATAGCGACCAATCGAATATGCTCTTTATTCTGTACTGCATTGAAATGGAGTATGATGTAAACGTATGAGCTACTAGAGAGCTCTGCTCTGAATGAGAATCAAGGAGAATTTCTGAAGCGTGCATGTCTTCCATACGAGATATCGCTTTATAGCGTTATTGAGCTAAAGAATATGTAACGTATTTTGTTATTTCACGCTGTCTTCCAGTATTACAGAACAGGCAGAAGGAACTTGCTGTTAAGACATTGCATTTCAGCTTTTTAGCTCAACAAAGAAATTGAAATAAATAATTTTCTTGAGTGGGAGTCGAATTCACAACGTACATAGAGCTTCGTACTTAGAAAACACGCAGAGTACATGATGACTGTGCGTGTTCTGCCCTATGTCCGAAATAAGTAAATAAGTCTCAAGACGATATTCACAATAATTACGCATCTCTTTCGGTGGATTTACACACTAACAATTGAAGGGAAGGCTTTTCCGTCATTTATCATTCAGACGCAGGCCGGCGGCGGGTCATGCTCCGCTAACGACGTCTATTCGATACGATTCTAAACGATTAATGACTGGCGGTTTTATCTGGCGGAATCAACGGGACAGGTCAATGTAATGCGCACGCAATTAACCCTCGCAAAAAATCTATTTGCGGCCTTTTCATTGATAGAATGAGTGAGACCTTGCTTTATTGAATTTCGTAAAATTGATGCTGATTGTGGTATCAACAGTATGTGTTTATTTTAGCTTTACGCTGTGTCCGTCACATTGCATAGTATGCAAAAGGAACTTTTCAACCTTGTGTTAAGACAGTCCTTTTCCAATAAGTTATGTTTCAGAAGTTACGTTTCGTGGATTTCAACGCCGGGCCTTAACTCGATACGACAGTGAAGAAATATAAGTATTGAACATTTAATTTTCTCGAGTGAGAATCGAACGCGCAACCCGTAGTGCATTGCGTGCTTCAATATTACACACTCAATTTTATGGTAAATTACAATTATTTTTTATCTGATACTAAAGTGTGTATAATATGTTCCCCTTAAACGCTTCCGGTGCGTGAATTCAATATTATTTTGCAAAAAGACGTCATTCCCATTTCGCACTTATTGCGGTTTCGTGGGCGCGCCGCACGTAGCGAATAAACCTTTTTATTTAATAATGAATGTTAATAGAACGCTGTTTGTATATAGCAGTGTCTGTAATTCCTATTCGTACATAGGTAGATGATAAAATTGTATCATGTAATTATAGAAGTAATGTTTTCAAAAATTGTATAAGCGGGATACAGTATAATCATAACTTAGTATCACGCTGTATCCCTAGCGGGGTAAGCAAAGAGAACGGAGCGCCAAACGCTACGGTCATTAGTTATCCGATATAATCTAAACTGAATGTCATTTTGATCTTCTTCTTCCTGGCATTAATCTCGGCGTATGCCAGGGTCTGCCTTCCTGCTTAGCCTACTCCACTTTGCACGATCTTCGACGTCCTGGGTGGTTAGATCATTGTCTGTCATGTCCTGCATCATGACATTCGACCAGCACTTCCTTGGTCGTCCGGAAGGTCTCCCTCTAATGACAGACATAGTAAGGTACTTGCATCCGACATAGTGCCTAGGCCGGTGCGCAACGTGGTCATATTATCTCAGGCTTCTGAAGCTTATCCGCTACGTCACGGACTCCAAGACAACCTAGAATATAAAATAATAACGTATGTGGTTAGAACGCGTAACGCGACACATCCACCTCAGCATGTTCATTTTCATAACCTAAAGCTCCTGACTGTGCCGAAATAGTACTGGCCAGCATTCACTGGCGTAGAAAAGAACTGGTCGAATGGCGCTGTTGTATATCAGTCCCTCGGTATTCTGCGATCTAAGACCACACCTGTGACCTCTCACTATTTGACCCAGGCAGCGCTTATCCGGCCAAAGAGCTCGTGATAAGTGCCTCCAGACTCGTGCAGGAGTACCTGAAGGACCTGCCGTATAACCTCTTTCGTGTATACAGCGTGTGACATAAGTGATAGTGACAGATATTTGTTCGGACTCTTTAAATTCATTCATTCAAATCAATTTAAAATCGATTTATTATCTCGTCATGATTTGTTTATTTTGTAATATCGATTCGGACGCGTCCTACTGTTGCCGGCTGAAGGAATCTATAGGACGAGTATTTCCGAAAGCTGCCAGAAGTAAACGAGTATTAATTAAAATGTCGGTGCTTAAGTTAAAATCTGGTGTCGACTTTATACAGATTGTTTACGATACGATTTTTTTTCTTTTCTATCTACTACTATCATACATGATGATGAATATATAGAAAACTTGACAAAATTGTTGAAATAAAAATGAAATGCAATGTAACCTGGGTTATTCTTGGCACAATAGGAAGTAAAAAAGACAGTTGTGATATTGATTCCCAGTCAGAGGAATTTAATATTTGCATGTCCTTAACCTAGTATCCTTAACCTGGGCCTGAGTTCCGCCTCTCAAGACTATAGTCATCGAAAATTGTGGCGCGTGTCGAATAGATTGACTTAACACTATGTGTCAGCTTCTACGCTGTTATGTAGAGTTCTAAATCAAAAGAAAGAAAAAATATTTACTGAAACCTGACAGAATCATTCTCATCCAAAAAACTACACGTAAAAGTGATATGATTATTTTGTATCTTCCTTTTTCTTCTTTTTTTTGGGAAATTGGCAAACAGTAACTATTTTAGTCGATAAAGGAAAAAATACAATTTCCAACACAAAACATCTACGACAACAAATTTCTATTAGATATTTTATAATTTTCTATCATTAACAGTTTTATCAATGTAAATCTGACAATACATTTTTAAGCTACGATGAAAACAGAGACGCTTTATAAGTTTGATATATGTATCTGTGTACGTGTTACGTGTCTATGTATCTGTCCTGTGGCATCGCACGTCGCAAAAATCGTTCATGCGTGCAAAGCCGCAGGCAGGTCGCTATTCAATTACATAAGCATTTTTTTATCGACCTTCCTCAAATATATATTTTTTTATTCTACAGATTTGAGGCTTTGTACACATGAAAAAATTGTATTTATATTTGTTAAATTTGTTCGGTTAAACGTAGGCAGCTACTGTATTAAAGGAAAAACACGACTTTTGCACGTCGCTGGTAAAGTCTACTAAGGGGGTGATTCGACTTTAAACGTATCAATTATAATAAGGTAAGTAAGGTGACGTACAGATTTGTTACTAAAAGTACTTCTCACTGCGGTGCAACAATATTAATTAATTATCTTTTACGTCCTATTTCAGGGTAATCATTCTCAGGGCAATGATTCATTCTCTCATTATGGCGTCAAAACAAAACACCGTGTTGAGTTTCGCTAATCAACAGGCAATATCTGAAAAAGTTAGACGCGTGTGTATTAATACTAGGCCTTCTCCACTGTAATCAGAATTAAGCGTGAAATTAGAAAATATATATTAATCGTTTGTTGTAAAAAGTCTTTAGAAAGTATTGAGAATACTGTTCTTGTCTCTCTCTCTCTCATTGGTTTGTGATCTTACTTTAGTTTTTGACAAACCTGCAGTATTTATCTACAATATGCTGTGTATACATTTTATAAATAATTTTAGAATAAATAAATTTAAATATGTATTTTTTCCAATCTTATATTTTTCCTCTATAGAGATAGACAACCACGTGTGTAACCAACTACGTGTTTAGACACTCCCTCTTCCGCTTTCCGGAATATTCGTTTCGAGCATTCGTTCGTTGGAAAATATTGCTTTCAATCAGCTTAAGTTCTCAAAATCTTAAAAATATTTTTTATAATTGCATTTGCCAAAATTTATTATTTCTGTACAAATAAAAAACCATATTAAGCGTGTTATTGTAATGGCGATGTTCGTAAGTTCGATTTCGAGTGTTTGAAATGTATTAATTTTTATTTCGCTGCTCCGTTAAGTAAATGCCCGTATAGCAGGGGAAAGTATGTTAGCTAGTATGTTCCTAGTTAAGGACAAAACACGTTTTTAAAAAGGACCATAAGAAAATATTTAGCTGGATTTGAACCCGTGCCTGTGCTACTTCTGACAGTAATCAATTGTAACAAGACGTATAAGAGTTTCGACGTAGCTCAATGATAACGTATAGCTTAGTGATAAGAGCACTTTAACGGCTTTAAAGAAGCGAGAGTCCCGAAGAGAAATCCCGCTTTCTGAAAAGGTATAAAATATAGAGAATAAAAATATTTTGATTTGGAACGAACATAAATAGTATTATATATAGCAATTTCAAAGGTCACGAGTTCTAATCTAGCGAACTTGTCGTGGAATGTTCCGAATAAGCCCGTTCTATCGCCCCCGAAGTGGAATCCCAAAGTAATGAAGCCTGAAGGAAAGAGGTCACTTCATACTTACAATTCCTACCCTTCGGTATATACCGGTATTCGTAGTAAATTAATTTCACCGACCATTACACGGTCGAGATATTTGCCTCATCATGCTGCGTAATATATAATTCGTGTATTAATAGGAATTAAGGTATATCATTTTCGTTATTCGGGTGTACATATTTTTAGCTACACAATGCAATCTTGAACATAGCATAGTAGGCAGGAGCCTGTTAATAAATGAATGTTAATAACTACTAACTAAGCCCTGTTCTGGAGTCATGGCCTGTTGAGTAGGGAACGAACGAAAAAGCAAACGTAGGTAGTTAACGTACGTACATACTATCTTCTAAATCTGTCTCCACTGACTGCTATACGGTCATAAAATTGAAAAAAAAAAGGAGAGACAAATACTAACCCTGTAATAACAATTTAAGTCCGCAATACACATTTCCTTTTCACTTTTATTTACTCTACTCTTTCTCCTGCTGGCGGAACTCAACGCCGCCATTTGCATTATTGCCAGAGTTAATTAAAATATTAATTAATTATTTATTCCTCGAGAGGGTGTTAAACCCACAACCTATCACATTTAAAATAAATCAAATTATCTGATCAAGAACCCTATCACGATATTCTCATTAGTATAAATACAGGATTAATTAAAATATCATATTTCGCGAGTGTTAGTTTCCATCGCAATCCGTTATATTCATGAATTATAATTTTTATATTTTATTGACTATATTTATTTCTAGTTACACATTTTATTCTGTACTTACAAAAGAAGGAACTTGATGTTAAAACATTCCGTTGTACAATTTAAGATACATGCTGTATGATATGTGGCGTAACTTAGCGCCGCGGTTTGTACTGTGAGATCGATATTCCAGAGTTGGAAGTGGAAAGTGGCACAATGTTTTAATGTAAACCAATAACTGACGCGCTTTTATCTTGTACCAGCTATGGGTACGCTACGACGGTCTTTTGAAATAAAATTACGATAAAACATTTAATAGTACATATATGAATAAATATGTATATTGTAAGGCTTTTATAAATTGCAATCATCTGCCTCTATCTCTAAAGGCAGGACATTGGTCTCGGAGTGTCGACAGCGAGTGGTCCGCGCAGCTCACACCGCGTATTGATTGCGCAAGTGGCAAGTGGTGTAGAGTCGGCACACAGACATACTTTTAAGAATATTTATGTATTTGGTACTTTTGTTATTTTAGGACTTATTTTTGATTATTTTTATGTCAGTTTTAATGAAAATTGTGAAGAACTGGTGTGAATGTACGCGTGATTACGATGATATACGCTTTTCTCATCTAGTTCTTCCTTAGCAGTGAGGCTAATGTAAAGACAATTTAGACACTTTGTAGCGGACATTTAGTAGCGGAACTCAACATCGCATTTTATTTGATAAGAGGGCAAACAGGAGAATTAGTCAATTATCCCACAACCTTTGATGATGAATTGACATTTAGTCACTTTCACTCTTTACCAGGAACAGAATGTGAAAAAATAAAGGCGATTTTATTTTTATATTGCTTCAATATTATCCTCTAATTTGTCGCCCTATATAATCAAAAGACATTCCAATTTTTCTATATAGTACAGCAGCAGCGCATATTTATAAACTATATTAGGATGTAATATGTGAGGTTGTGTTCAACTGCACGTCCACTTATGCATTTCTCAGCGGTATATAAAAAAAGTTGCCTATATAATAGTGAAAACTACATTCATATCTGCAAGCAATTCGAATTAGACGTGAGAATAGTGCATAAAAAATTTAAAAACTCTATTTTGACACGACTAGCCTTAACTGAAGTTTAAGAAAACAAAAATATCGAATACCTACGTTTCTAAACTAGTACTATTGTAAGCATTTAAAGCATTTACCCTTAACTGAATTTGAACCTCTATCATTATACGTATCAAAATAACACATCTAAGGTATATAAAACATTCATGGGAAAAGTACTTATCAATATAAAAAAAAACAAGTCAACGTGCAATTTTATTGACGCTTTTATTCCTGTAAATAAATGGTATCTTTGCAACTGAGCTCATCAGTGGCGGCGCTTTGAATGCGAGAGGGAAAGAGAACAACCTGAAGAAAATGTAGTAAAATCTTTCTCAAATTGTATTTAATTAGAATTTATTGAGGCGTATCGTGGCGCAAGTACACAAGCGTGCGACTGTAAATGGCAGGTTGTTGGTTCGACTCCCGCTTAATACCTTAATATCTTCACTCTGGAAATGGAGGAACGGAGTGTCTTAAAACCAAGTTCTTAAATTCCTTGTCTGGTAAAAAGTTAATCAAAGCTTTATTTAAGACTGTTAGCAAAAGCAGCAAGTAAAGGTAGAGGTATAAACTAGTGATATTAGTGATGAAGTATGAGGGCGAGCTGCCGATAATGTGTTAACAGACAGCTTAAACACCTTACTGTCAATCCGCTCAATTGAGTTGCATACATGGAGTTACACTATGTATCTAATTTATTAGGTACTTACCCGAAATATGTAATATAATTAATAATGATGAAAAAATAAGGCCAGTGGTGGCGCAGCGGCACAAACGTGTGACTGCAAACTGCAGGTTGTGGGTTCGATCCACACTCGTGAAAATGAAATATTTAGTATTTTCAATTAAAATATTTTATGTTCTTTTTCTTCTCTCTAATAACAAGCCAAAGTGCAACGTTGAGTTCCGCCACTCAACACGCAATGCCTCATGTTCGGCAGAAAGTGAAACGGGACGAAGTGTCACAGTTAACACCAGGTTTCCTCCAAGCTCCCTCTGGCTAGCTTACTTTGTGTTCCTACATATAGCAAGCTAGGCAGAGGGAAGCTGTGTAGTATTAATAATAACAAATATACTGCACAAAAATCTTTTAACCTGCGGCCTTAGCGCCGCACAGGGTGCACGCTACGACGGGGGGGAATGGAAAATAAAGAATTAAGCTCAGTAGCGATAACTTCTGTTTACATGATAAGTGTGTGTTATATTAAGTCGGTACCAAAAAATTGACTGAAACATCAGATATTAAAGAAAGTAGCTTTCAGAGTATTTCCTGTGTAGCAAGTTATTATATATAGCCAAGCAGAATCAACGTTGAAGCGAGGCGATCCCTTATCAATCATTGTCGCTGGGTGGCGAGAGGGCCATTTGTCTTGTACTTGTTTAAAATCATTATCAGTCATCGTCACGTCACACACGGCGTGTCGGCGCTAAATGATTTATTGTCGTTTCAATCATCAAATCAATTTAATGGACGTTAGCTTAGTTGTTAGGAATCAAACGGATCAATATTTGGTAAAGCTATATGTTGACAGATCAATTAAAAAAAAGTAAGGTTATTTATTTCAATTAAATGTTTATATTTTGTTAAAGCTGCCATGAACAGGACGTACACGGAACGAACTTAGTCATAAGATACTCCGTCCCATTAAAAAACTTTCGTTCTCCACTTTCTGCCAACTGCTGGTAAGCGACGGACATCGCGCAACACCGGACTGAGGAAATTAAAATAAATAGAATACTAAATATTTATTTGTCCGTGCGGGAAATTCAGCCAAAACGTTGCGTAGTGTTGTGTACAGTTGCACGCCACGATGACCTTGAAAAAAAAAGGATCTGTCATATATAATAAGGAAAATAATAGATAAGTAACAGTATTGCACAATAAGGAAATGTTTTTATTGGCATATGAAAATCATTTAAAATTTAGAACGTTCTGGCTTAATGGAAAGTTAAATTATAAAAAAGAAAATGATGATTTTTTTTTCTTTTCTCAATGATAATTGTTCAAGTTCAGAAACCCTAACTTCAAGGCGGCCACAACTGGAAGTCTGTACTACAATATAAAATCCCAGTTCTATCAGAGACGGTAACATGTAAAGTTTTACTTGCTAAGGTTACTTTGAAAACGAAATGTCTACTGATTTTCAGTATTTTATTTGTTATAATTACACGCATCACGAACAAACGATGCGCGTTACAAAAATATATAACTGTGATATAAGCATTCTAAATGCACATATGATACCGTTGACTGGACGGAATTAGTTACACTTCAGTCATAAACTGAAAAATATTCTTCTTGGCCTTATATATTTGGCTGAATGAAACGCTAGCGCGATTCAAAATACTTGTAGCGCCATCTGTTACACTGAACCTCAACCAAAAGAAGGTAGCATTCTGAATATTATTTCATAGTCTTCTTTTTTCACGTATCTATTGCTTAAAATAGGTAAGCAAAAGCATAAGGAACCTATTGGCAACAATTTTCACCTTTATTCAAGTGGTACATAGATATACACAACGCTGAGCTAAGTCTTACTTCTCCGACTAACAACCACTTTCGTTTGCATTTCAATGCTATTAATTTTATTTTAGCTTCACGCTGTATCCCGCACGAGGCAGGGTAGGCAGAACCCGGGAACCTAGTGTTAAAACTAAGTTCCCCACTTTCTGCCGAATTTGAGGCATTGCGTGTCGAGTGGCGGAACTCAACGCCGCGCTTTTGCCTTATTACTAGAGCGAAGAAATGAAACTTTAAATATTTAAGTTGAAAATATTAAATATTTCATTTCCTCAACTGGAGATCGAACCCAGAACCTGTCTGTTACAGTCACACGCTTGTTAATTTGACATTTGATAGAATTATTCTTTAAATCTACGGTTCTAAAGAGCAAAATATAACTTTACAGTTAAAAATTAAGGATAACCATACTAAATACTGACTACAGTCATCAATCATATCAGACAGACGTTAGCAGCGAGCGTCGTTCATTTAACATTGACTTGTTTATGATTATTACACGCACGGGAACTGGCGCGTCACGCCGCTAATCGCTCGAGCGGTCAATGGAATGGAGATTACGCGTTTATATTATATTGGTGATATGTTTTTAGGATATAATTTATGTTTATTTATGATTTCCGTCGTGGCGCAGAGACTTTAAATGATAAAAAAAAGCTTGTGAATGTTACGCCACAGTTGTGGGTTCATTCTTCTTGGAGATCTGAAATATATTTTTATTTTTTTTATAAGGATGCAAATGCCTAATTGTCGATGTAAATCAACGTCAGCGTTAATCCACAGAAGATGAAAAATAGTAGATTATTATAAATTGAAAAAAGAAAATAACTTCATCATCATAAAACAACAAAAATACTTAACTATAATCAAAATTTGTAAGCAAAATTGACACGAAATACACAAAATATGTAGTTTGTGCACCAGTTGGTTTGAATTTATGCATTAAAAATATATTTCATTTTCGAGCAGCCTTGCAACGAACTTCCGCAGTGGAATTGATCACTAAATTTATGGTGCCCTAATTAACATACAAATTACTGTAAAAATAGCACCCATACTCGGGTAAGCATTTTCATAATTTCTATGTTAAGTAATTTGATTCATAAAAAAAAACGGTAATAGCTATTAATTTTTCTTTAAATATATACCAACATTTTCTATCTGATTATCACACATACATATTTACGTAACATGTAGCATAAAATATATAATACCTTTGTACTGTAAAGCGTATGAATGAGAGCGTGACGGCTGTGGTTTGCATTATTTTAATTTTAAATTTATATGAACAATCGGATAGTGAGTGTCTTAACACTACTACGTATACCTACTCGTATATATGGCGTGCTGTTCATAGATACAAATAACTTGAAACAAAAAAGACAATACCATAAGATATTAATCTAAAATTCCTTTGAACAGTGTTAAATTTACGTCCTCTCTTTGAAATATTCTTTTTCAATTACGTGTTAGGTTCCTTTGATAGTAGACAATAGCGCTTCAATGCTCGCGTCGAGTGATTCATGCTTGTCACTAGCAAACGTGACGGACATTCTTACATTAGGAGATCTGATAACGTTTTGAATGGCAATTTTGGTTTGAATTTAATTACTCAGCTTCATGCTGTATCCCGCACATAGCAGGGTAGGCAGAAGGAACTTGGGAATCTAGTGTTAAGACACTCCGTTCCACTTCCGTTTCCTGCTTTCCAAGACCAAACCGGAGAAATCAAAACATTAAATATTTTATTTTATTATGTTTTAGCGTTACGATGCACTTTGTATACATATATATATGTAGGCTGAGTCCAATATTCAAGACATTTTGTTTTCAGTGACGGACCTAAACTTTTGTCTCGCTCTCAGAGCAAAAAACAATCACTGCGTTTACGGCTAGATTCTGTTTCTCTGTTTGGTATAGGACTTGTGTTTGGGTTCCGGTGGCGTTACTGGTGTCAATTTTCTAATAAATATGACACCGAGTTCAGTGGTGGAGATCAAAAATATATGGCTGTCGTGATAGATAGTTAATATCTAAAGTACTCTCGCCCTTCCAGTGGACTATAATACTATGAAGTAAGACAATGTTCTTGATACTTGTCTATAAGTAGTTTTTTAAATTAAACAGATTTAACCAGATTAATCGCATATAAACAAACGGCAGATAACCACTAGATGAGGTTAGATAAGCCCTACATCCTCGTTAGGGAGAACATGCATATACCTAGAATGTATAAAATACACGAGGCAATTAAGAAATCGTTGGTGTTAGTTTGTCAACTGAAAGACGGGTGTCACCTTAATCTACCCGTGATCACGGACTACTGTACTACAGTGTTATAAAAGTTGGGTTTCAAAAATGTAATGTACCACGATATATAATTTATATTTTTAATTTTAAAATATACCACGAAAACATTTAATTTAATAACAACAAGAAATATAGATTTTTAATGTCTTCTTTTATTACATTAATATTAATAAAGTTTCTGAAGATCGTTTTATCGTTTGATAATTCCACCTTAAACCGTTTACGGAGCCGTCTCTAAAATATTATTGTTTATTATTCATGAGAGTGCGCCCCCCATGCCCCACTGTGGAGGCACACTGGCCCACTCTGCCCCATCCCGACTCTATCCGATAGCTAATTTGTTTTCATCCTATCGGATATTACGAAGTAGAGTTCTTAAAAATTCAATGATCCCTCGGTTTTAAATTCACCGAAGACGTAAATAAAATATTTGCCTACTGCCCGTGGAACGAGCTAAATCGTTTTGTAATTATTCTATAAAATTCTATATAGTGTAATGCATATTTTTCTTTGTATTCTTTTGTGATTTTATTTTTATAGAAAGTTGTAAATATTTTTATAGTTTAAAGAATACTTAGGTATATTGTTTCATGTTAAGTGAAAACAGTCAAAGTCTAAAAATATTATTTACTCGTAGTAACAGACAAAGATGGATTAACGATTAATTTATTTTTATTTCTATATTTTTTAGCTTTTCATTGCACACTCAAAACAGCGGGGTAAGCAGAGATTAATTTTTCTAGTCTTAATTCCGTTTAATTTTATAGATATTTTTTCGGGTGGCAGAACACAACGTTGCTATGAGTTTCGTGGACAGGAAATGTAAATAGTTAATGCTCCTGAGCGCGAATCGAATCTACAACCGTCGTGTTTCTAATATGAAGTATAGTCAATCTGTTAAAAAAAAACCATGAAGACTCATAATACCACGATATTTACTGTAATAATTCAAAAGGTGTGAAGTTTTATCCTTTATAGTCAGCTTATCGCGTCCTTCATGTCCAATCGAAAGCTTCAACGTCTACTTGATGATAAGGCGAGAATTTCAAGAGTTGGAATGGTATGTTTTGCTCTGATATATTTGTAAAATATGTATTCATTTTTTTTATTTTAACAGATTGTATATACATATTATCTACTTCAAAAATATATCAAAGTGCTTTTATACTTAACGTCTAAATAAGTTTTTTAGTATACATTTTAGTTTAGTATTATTTTTATATAAAACACTAAAAACAATTTTCAGCCAACACTGAAATTGAAGGTATGGTTTAAATTACAAGTTTCTGTTTTCACGTACAAAACTGATTTGTTTTCGTAACATAAATATGGAAGTAGTTGATTGGGTGTGTTGACTTTGCTCGTTGAAAGAAAAAAATAAATTGTCACGATCTATAGTATAAAATGAATGTTTTAAATGGAAAAAAATAGTATCCAGTTCTCAGATATTATTTTATTTTAAAAAAGATCTACACTTCTTCTATGAACGTTTTTTTCTTCTTCTTCTTCACGTTTTGACGAACCAAAAATAATCCTTTGGTGGATGAATAAAATTTTATTCGTCAAATAAACTATAATAACTACTAACAATCTTGTAAATATTAAAGAAAATATAACAATATAAAAAAAAAAAATTAATCCTGGGACACGGTGACCTTCGTATAGAATTACCTTTATAAATATAAACCTTTTGAAAATCTGATACCAAACGGAATATATACAGTATATTCATAAAAAAAAATAATTAAGTCTGAAAATTCAACGATACTTTGCCGAAAATCGTAATAAAAGCTGATTGATATTAATATAAAAGGTATTGAAGGTACGTGCAGTACTCCAGCCCCGGCCAAATGATATTTCTGTGGATAACATTTCATATTATTACAGCGCTGAGTGGCTTTCTGTTAATATTAGCCTTTTCGCTTGCGCTATAAATACATTACACTCGTATCTCATTTTTGGACAGACGATGATATAGTTTAATGTTAGGTTTTGTATTATTTAAGCTTAGGTTATCTAGGGTTTAGATTAAAAGATTTTTATTTTACTCTGTGGATATAAATGGTTTTATTACACAATATGAGAACCGCACGCTTTGAGAGCACAAAATTAAGATTTGAGCTAAAAAGGCAAAGATTGAAAACAGTAAGAAATACATATAATTAAACCCATATCTCCTAACTCTAAGTCATATTTTGTTACTGAGCTACGGCGTTATCGTAACAATTTACTTATTTTATTTTATTTTTATTTTATTTTATTAGGAAATCACTTATACTTATATTCTCAACATCTCCCTAAAGACTGGCATCTGTTTTTTTCAACTATCTACTGGTTAAATTAATTATTAAATCAAGATACAACGTATTTTCATTTTGCTTTGGTAATTATTTTTTGCCCAAAGATATTATTTGCATTCACAGGCTTAACATTTTTTCGATAAGCGCACTGCGATTTTTGTTGAGCTTTTTAACTTTCAGCAATTACTCGGTATGTAGGAGTTGTTCACTGCGAAGCTGACAACATATTTGGAATTTTTATTACATTTAGTTAGGTACACGTTTCAGAAAAGTATATTTTACAGGAATTTGCAATACACGCCAAGGTTACTAGTGCAAATATAATTATGTATCCATCAACAGTACAGCACAAAGTATCATTATTATTTTTTTTATTAAATAATTCATTTCCCGGGTGATAATCGAACCGTCGCGTTTGCAGTCGCTCGCTAGACTAAATAAATTTAACTTTTTTAGGGTCATATTTACTTAATATTAAATATTTAATATTTTCAGTTTAAATATTTAATGTTCTCATTTCTTCGCTCTAGGACAAGTCAAAACGCGGCGTTGAGTTCCACCACTCATCACGCAATGTCTCAAATTCGGCGGAAAGTGAGGAACTAAAGTTGAACGGAGTGCCTTAACATTAGGTTCCCAAGTTCCCTCTGTCTACCCTGTGTACCTGCATGTGCGGGATACAGTATGAATGTGAGTAGGAGTAATAATATAATAATAGTGTATGTATTTCTTAAATATTATACAAACTTAAAATTGTCTATAACTTAAAGCTTTACTATTTAATAGTAGCTCATTGATTTTTTCCACATAGCAGGGTGATACATGGTATTTGATACTATAACACGGTTTGCTGAAGGAACCTGTACTAGATTTCCCACTTTTGCCTATTTTTCGATACATATGCGTGTCGAGTGGAGGAACTCAACGATGCGCTTTGAATTACACTAATACTTTTCAAACTCACAATTATTGCGTATACAATTATACATAACCCTACTGCACAACGACGACCTCGAGGGTTTAAGCTTAACAACATTTTTTTTGTTAAATTTGCAAATATAATTTAAATATAAAGTAGATCTCATAAAAAAATTGTAATATCGCTATAAAAAATATGTTATCTTAATAAAGAGCCAATATTTTAAAGTAATTTAATAACAGGTGCCCGAAGGCAAGGTTATTATGATCAGCAATATTACGAGGAAATTTTCACTTATTTTTTAGCGAAATCTCATTTTGATTGCTCGTTTAATGTTTATAAAAACATAAAATAGCGCTAGTTAAGGCTTTATTTACGAATTATTCGTGTTTGCGTATAAATCATTCTTGATTGCTATTTTATTTTTTATATATGTTTTTACTTTACTTAGTAACGAGTATTATTATGTTATTTTATCTTTTCTTAATTTTCACGCTGTTTGCCACATGGAGCAGGATAGGCAGATGAAACTTAGGACCTTTATTTTATGGAAAAGACGGCAAACGAGCGTACGGGTCACCTGATGGTAAGTGATCACCGTCGCCCACGGCCCCGAGTAACTCCAGAGGAACTACAGGAGCGTTGCCGTCCTTTAAGGTGGAAGGGCACTGGGGTCCGGCATTACCTAATGCGAAACGCAGTGGCCAAAGCCACTACTTAACGCCGGTTTTAAATGCCGGGGGTGGTAATGATCCGGTCGAGTCTGCCCATGCGTGTTGCCATTACTGGCAACGTGACTCTCCCACACCCATAAAAAAAAAAAACTTAGGACCTATCCTAGTCCAATTATGATGACGTATCCTCCTTAGTTGTTGATACATCTCGTGACGGAATAGTCAAGTACTAAAATGAAACTCAATAAAAAGATCTACTAAAAAAAAGACGGCTGCTATAAACGACAACAACTCTGAGAAACGCACGCACTGTCCCCTTCCCCCCATGTGCTGGGGGCATGGCAGCTGACAGTGGGAAACGTGGCTTCGTGTACAAGGACGACATTTCAACTGAAGGAAAAATCCCACCCAGCTACGTAACATCTCCAGACGCCCAATCCTCGTTCTTGATCGATGTAAGGAGGTAGCGCTGGATAAAAGTATAGTAGTGAAAGGATTCCTAAAGAATTACATGATTTCCACATCGGAACAGTGAAAATCAAAGCTTTAGCTAGAAGTAATGTATGGTGGGCGGGTGTGGATAAGCGGGTAGAGGCAATGTGCCGTGCTCACGAAGTGAGTGCCACTATGGCAGAGCCAGCGTGCTAATAGGTGCCACCACTCCTCGCCTTATTATAACCAACCATTAGGAATATTTTTTAAAAGAGAATGAAGGTTATTACTTCTTTTTTTGAATAAAATATTAGAATGAAACACTTTTAAACGGATTAATCGCGTATATTGAATGGTAAACATTTTTGGGAAACCCGACGTTTCGAACACTTTACAGTAGTCCGTGGTCACGGTTTCATTTAAAATGTATAACAATCGCGAAAATCAAAGACCAAGAATGGGCATTTATCAAAGTTAACAGTATGTGAGCATGCAGTGAATCAATCCAACCACTACATCTGGTTTGATTAACCCCACATCTTCGTTAGTGAGAAAAGTAATAGCCCTAGAATGACCCCGTGAGGCTATTGAAAAACCAAATATCCTAATTTCAATAGAAAAAATGGTCAGAAACATTCTACCACCTGGGACTCAAATTGAAGTACGCACTTTTAAAAAAAATTAAGTACGCAAGGCAATTAAGAAGTCGTTGGCGGTGATTCAATAAAATAATGATGTCAATTGATAAACGAATGCCACCTCAGTCTACTCGTACACGGACTACTGTGAAGTATTCAAACGTCGGGTTTCCTAAAATGTATAAAAGGATATACACGATTAATCTGGTTAAAATCATTTACTAAACTTAAATTTAAAAAGCGTATAAAAATTTTGAACGAAGCAGGATCATTTAATTTAAAATGTATGATCACGAAAATTAAAAATGATGTTAAAAGTAGTCGTTAAAATAAACATGTAACATTGTAGTTGGCCGGCACCAGCCGAAGCGGTGTTGGCGATTGTGATTTCTATTAAAGCTTCATACCAAGCTCTTTATAAATGCGGGGTGCAAAATTATACAATGCAGAGAAAAGTTGGCAGAAAACTTCTCTTTGTTGACTTTGACGTAGCTACGTAGCCTCGTAGCTGTGTAGCCACGTAGCTCGCAGCCGCGTAGCGATCTCTCGTACGTTTAAATGGTTTGACCGGATATGATAAAATGGAGTTGTGAAATTTTTATGAAATGGTTTTCAGTATCATAACATATTTTGATATAAAGTTTTTATCATTCAAAATTCTTTTAGTGGAAAATAAATTTATAAATTAGAACCAGAGATATATTTTAAAATAAGGACTTATCGGGCTTTTTGTATTATTATTGTTGTTTCTTTATGGTTTACGCTCTATCTTGGACATAGTAGGGTGTGTTAAGACACTCCGTGCCATTTGCCACTTTACGCTGAATTTTGGGCATTGCATTTTAAGTCGCGGAACTCAACGCCGGGCTTAGCCTTATTACCTTAAGGCAGAAGAAATGAAAACATTAAATAATTAATTTGAAAATGTTAAATATTTCTTTACCATTATTAAATTAATTATTGAATGTTTTGAGGCTTGTCGTGTCGCAACGGCACAAGCGTGTGACTGTAACCGATAGGTTGTGGGTTCTATCCCCACTTATAATATTTAATATTTGCAATTTACCATCCCCGAATTTAATATTTCAGTTTAAATATTTAGTGTTTTCATTTCTTTGCCCTGGTACTAGGTAAAACGCGGCGATGAGTTTCGCCAATGTACACGCAATGCCTCAAAGGCATTGTGTGAAGAGTGGCAGGCAAGTGTTGAGTGGCAGAAAGTGAATATCTTAATATTAGGTTCCCAAGTTCCCTCTGCCTATCCCGCCATGTGCGGGATACAGGGTGAAGCTGAGTGAGAGAGTAAGTTACTCGAAAGAGTATCGAACTGACAACTTATCGAGCCAATTTAATTTATTTATTTTTTTTTATGGAAGAGACGGCAAACGAGCGTACGGGTCACCTGATGGTAAGTGATCACCGTCGCCCACGGCCCCATGTAACTCCAGAGGAGCTACAGGAGCGTTGCCGTCCCTTAAGGTGGAAGGGCACCGGGGCCCGGCATTACCTAATGCGAAACGCAGTGGCCAAAGCCACTACTTAACGCCGGCCTTGAATGCCAGGGGTGGAAACAATCCGGTCGAGTCTGCCCATGCGTGTTGCCATTGCTGGCAACGTGACTCTACCACACGCACTTTAGTCGTCTCTTACGACACCATCAGTACCAGGGTGATCCTATTCTAAGCCGGGATCATACGGCATAGGCGTATCTTACGCTTACTTTATATACGCTTATTCTTATCGTGTTTGCCTCTAAGCCACGACAGGCCTGTGTGAGCTAAGGATTTAAAAAAAAATAATAACAACAATATTTTAAAACAAACAAGGACAAAGAAAATTAAATATATTTAAAGTCATAAGGGAGCTCATAACACTCACATCTCCAGAATGAAAGAGTAATATTAAAGTTTTGTCTGCGCGAAAATTTAAATAGGCTAGAGAAACACTACGTTACACGTGACTACTTTGATATTACTATGTGTTTTAATAATAACGTGTGGAATATTCTCACCTACGCCTGCTCTCCCCAGAGGTGTAGCGCGAGAAAATATTACATTGTTCGTGCAAACATTTTTTCATATTGCTTTCACCATCTGCTATTTAAATATCTTCAATGTTACTCATCAAGTAAAAAACCTCGTACAAAATAAAGAAATACGTTTCCGCAAGTCTCAAGGCACAATAAATATTACTGAGGGAAAAACAACAGAATTAAGCCTACAATTTCCTGAGTATAAGTTATTCAAGGAGTATTTTTTTTATTTCCATCGCCGTCCTCAAGTAATTGTTCTTTATTGTGCTTTATTTTACTTTAAACACAAACCGGGCTTTTGTTAACTGACGATTTATAAAATTGTACAATTAAAAAACAGGTTGACTCTACATTACTACTCAAAGGCGGCTTTGTTTTAAGAATTTTACATTTAAATAAATATATTTTAAGTTGATAGTTGAAATTTATATAATTATTAATGGTTTGGGTTTTTAATATTAAAATATGATTTAAATGATTAGTGACTTTAATGTACTTTCTTAGCTTCGCGCTTTATCCTGTATATAGCAGGGTAAATAAAGGCAACGTGGGAATCTAGTGCTAAGACACACCTTTTTCATTAATACACTTCCGTTCCCCACTTTCCCCGCCGAATTTACACATTGGCAGAGCTTAACGTCAACCCGAAATGAAAATATTAAATACTTCACTTCTTCGCGTGAGAATCGAACCTATACCCATGTTACGTTAGCATTAAAAAAAAAAGAAAGAAAGAGAATTTAAAAAAGAAACATACTAAAAATGTTTATAAGAAAAAGCGGGTTTTGATGTGATCTTATAATATTGAATGACGATTTCTAACACTAATGTATGAAATATGAACTAGTTACTGTAACCAGAACAACAGATTAGTCGTTTTTACCAAAGTTCACTGGGGACTTTATTAACAATATTGCAAATTAATATAATATCATAAGAAACAAAAGAGTTATTCCACCATGAAGTGGAGCGTACACAATATCCAGTGGCACATATTGATACGCTCCGCGAGAGCACAGCGTTCTTCAAACAATAAAGTTTTACCTCATTTATTTTACTTTGAACCTATTCACATCGCAAGTCACTTGGTTATTTAAATTTTATGAGAAAATTATATAAAAGACGAGAGAGAGTGTATCTACTCATCTTATATCAAAACAGACCAATATGTTGGGAACAACTAAGTAATAATTTTGTGTAATAAAATATTGTTTACTTATAATAATTTTATAATTATATATATATATATATATATATATATATATATATATATATATATATATATATATATATATATATATATATATATATATATATATATATATATATATATATAATCGTGTAATCATAGTAGAAACAATTCATTGCATGCCTCCTACAGATTTCCCATGCTTATCCTGCTATAACCTTTATTCAATATTTTAACATTTTAATCTAACGTATGCTAACTTTTATTTACTTGGCAAGAGAGCCATCAGTATCTGTAAGAAATATAAATAAAATAAATAAGGGTAAGCGTGGAGGCGTGCTTGTCGCACCCCCTGCCAGCCCTGTAAGCATACGTGCAAGTATTTACTTAATTGGGCTTGTGCTTTCAGGGCTGCAACTCCACTTGACTCCCATTCCATGGTGGTAGGACCCCTTAGTCCGCCTGGGTTATGACCACCCTCTCATTAAAGCGTACCGCAAAATGCTAGCGGGGCAACGCCAGCGTGTTCCGGTACTAGTGTGAGAGCTCCAGCTCCCTTCCCTTCCCTTCCTTTCTTCAGGTTGAGATGCTAGACTGGATAGTGCGTGAGGGCCGGACGTTATGTCTAACGGTTGTTCCTTTCTGCCCGGTGTGGAGGGTCAGCGCGGGGTCCAGGGAGACCCAGTGAAACGGTTGTCCGCTGGCCGCCCGCGAGTCAGTAGGGGACCCGAACCTGTGAATCACTTTTAACCTCCGCCACGGGAGGCTGTCCCGCCAACTCGTGCATAATCCTGCAAAGTAGCTGTCGTGCCGGAGTAGGAGACCGGAGTAGACCCCGGCAGCTATTCTCAGGGGGGACTGGGGGCCCTTCCGTGCCCCGCGCTGGCTAACCACAGACCTCGCAGACAGAGCGACCTATTTAAACCTCTCTCATTGCCCTCAATGTCGTCAACTGGATGCAATTTCAACACCTCTTCCCTTTCAACCCAAAAACCCAATGGCCATTAAAAAAATGAGTAAAGCAACTTCAGCGGTCCCAACGTCTACTATTAACGTGGATTTCTGCAACATCCGGAGCCTTCATTGCAATCTTAATGCTGTCCACCACCACCTAGAGACCACAAAACCAGCTGTACTCTTTTTGACGGAGACACAAATATCTCCCCCGGCCGACACATCGTACCTACGTTACCCAGGGTACAACCTCGAACATGCATATCTACGTCGTGCCGGAGTCTGTCTTTTCGTCCGGGGGGATATTTGTTGCCGACGTCTCAACGGGCTTAAAGCTGCGGATCTGTCTAACATATGGGTAAAAGTTGACTTTGGAGGTCAGAGTCGGATTTACTCGTGTGTTTACAGATCCCATAGCGGCGACGCGGAGACGAACCGACTTTTTGAGCACCTTTCGTTCGGGATTGGTAAAGTTCATGAGCAATACCCTGCTGCGGAAGTCGTTATACTCGACGACCTTAATGGCCACAACGCTGAGTGGCTAGAATCGCACACTACTGACCACGCGGGTAGAGCTACTCATGAATTTGCTTTGGACCATGATCTCTCTCAACTGGTTACCGGCCCAACTAGAGTACCAGACATAGAGAATCATACTCCCTCTTTACTAGACCTGCTGCTGACCACGCATCCTGATCAATATCGTGTAACGATCGATGCACCGCTCGGTTCATCTGATCATTGCCTGATCAAATCAGTTGCTCCTCTGTCACGACCCGAAGTCCCCTTTCCTCCCGGAAAGCGAAAGGTTTGGCATTACCAATCAGCCGATTGGGATGGGTTGCGTGAGTTCTACTCATCCTATCCTTGGGGACAGCTTTGCTTTTCTTCGGACGATCCAAGCAGATGCGCCGATTCACTCGCCGATGTTTTGTTGCAGGGAATGGAATGTTTTATTCCAAACTCTGTGAAACGCACCGGAGGCAAAAGTCGTCCCTGGTTTAATAAGACGTGTTCCGATGCTACAATTTACAAGAAGAACGCGTTTAGAACCTGGGCATCTGCGCAATCCTGCAATGATCCCAAAACTTCCGACCTCAAAAAAGAACTCAATGCTGCATCCAGGAAAACGAAGAGGGTTATTGCTAAGGCAAAAAGCGACTTTGTAAGCCGGATTGGTGACCAGTTGGCAAAACATCCAACTGGGAGCCGGGCGTTTTGGTCGCTCGCTAAAGCTGCCGAAGGCAATTTTTGCCGTTCAGCCTTACCATCTCTGCGAAAACCGGATGATACACTGGCCCACAGTGCGAAAGAAAAAGCCGACCTTCTGGGCACTTTTTTCGCCTCAAATTCAACCCTACACGATGAGGGCGCGGTACCTCCTGACCTACCCAGTTGCGATAGTTGCATGCCAGAGATAAATATTACACAAACGGCGGTCAGAAGAGCGTTGCGATCCCTAGATGTTCATAAGTCGAGTGGGCCAGATGGTATCCCGGCTATAGTTTTGAAAAAATGTGCCCCCGAACTGTCTCCCGTCTTAACGCGATTGTTCCTGCTTTCCTACGAAACTGGTATCGTGCCCTCTTCCTGGAAGTTAGCCCATGTCCACCCTATTCCCAAAAAGGGTGACCGAACCGACCCGGCAAACTATAGGCCTATAGCAATTACCTCTTTGCTCTCCAAGGTGATGGAGCGAGTAATTAACAGTCGTCTTCTTGGTTACCTTGAAGATCACCAGCTGATTAGTGATCGTCAATACGGCTTCCGTCACGGTCGCTCAGCTGGTGACCTTCTCGTGTACCTCACTCACCGCTGGGCCGAGGCAATCGAGAGTAAAGGGGAAGCTCTCGCAGTGAGCCTTGATATTGCTAAAGCGTTTGACCGAGTGTGGCATAGGGCGCTTCTAGCGAAGTTACCAAAATATGGTCTTCCCGAGGGTCTTTGTAAGTGGCTGGGAAATTTTTTGGACCATCGAAGGATTCGAGCCGTGGTTGACGGAGCTCAATCCGAGACGATGCCAATAAATGCCGGTGTCCCCCAAGGCTCTGTGCTTTCGCCTACGCTGTTCATCCTGCATATCAATGATCTATTGAAAATAAGTGGTCTTCACTGTTATGCGGATGACAGCACGGGTGATGCCCAATACTCGGGCCGAACAAATGCCTCTCGCGCGGAGGTGGAGGAAAGTAGGACCCTACTTGTGTCGCGGGTTGAACAATGCTTGTATGAGGTATCCGCATGGGGAGAACAAAACCTCGTAAAGTTCAACCCCTCAAAAACACAAACTATCGTGTTTACCGCGAAAAAATCTCCGATGGTTATAGTTCCCAGGTTTCAGAGCACCCCTCTTACCCTGTCGGAGAATATAGGAATCCTGGGCGTTGACATCTCCAGCGAGGTCCAGTTTCGGAGCCATTTGGCAAGTAAGTTGAAGCTTACCTCAAAGAAGCTCGGAGTACTCAACAGAGCAAAGCGGTACTTCACGTCGAACCAAATATTATTGTTATATAAAGCTCAGGTTCGGCCGCATTTGGAGTACAGCTCGCATCTCTGGAGTGGTGCGCCAAAATACCAGCTTCAACCACTCGACTCCTTACAGCGAAGAGCCGTCAGACTAGTCGACGACCCCATGCTCACCGATAGGTTGGAACACCTTAGCCTTCGTCGTGATGTTGGTTCCCTTTGTCTGTTTTACAGATATTATCACGGGGAGTGCTCTGAAGAGCTATTTAACCTCATCCCAGCATCTCGATTTTATCACCGGACTGCCCGCCACCGCAAGAAATTTCATCCACATGTTGTAGATACGTGGAAATCTACAACAACCCGTTTTGCGCGTTCATTCTTGCCACGTACCTGCAAGATGTGGAATGATCTTCCCCCTGAGGTTTTTCCTTTAAACTATAACCTGGAGCTCTTCAAGCGTAGGGTTAATAAATTCCTGTCCCTAAAAGGCAGGCAATGTACCAGCAATGCTCCCGGTGTTGCAGGTATTCATAGGCGGCGGTGACCACTTACCATCAGGCGGGCCGCTTGCCTAATTGCCTACAATAATATAAAAAAAAGAAATATAAATAAAATAAATTATATCAAATATGAACCTACTATCTACTGCATAAGTATGATTGTGACTATTTAAGCCAAAGTGATAATAACATTAGTGACATGAGGCCGTCGTTATCTCGTGGTACAGTGTCCGACTATAAACGCAATAGTTTTAAGTTTGATGTCCGTTCAGGGAAATAATTTTTTTTTGTGAAATAATTTTGGAAATAAGACAATTCGAGGCGTTAAGTTCCACTAAATATCCTTTGTGGGACGAAGTGTCTTAGCGCTAAATTCTCTCTATGTACCCTGTTATGTAGGATACAATGAGAATTAAAATTGAAAATAAGAAGTTACAAGCTTCGTTTTTTGAACGTCAAACAACCACCAGTTCACTAAAGTTACTGCCTCTTACCTGAGAAGAACCGGCGAAAGAAACTCAGCGGGATATGTCTTTTTTTATCAAAAAATTTACGTCATATAATTATGTGACAATGATACATTTGAAATAGCCTGGAGCGAGCTTTTTATGCCCAAGGCGTGTTATCATTTATAAAATCGTTAATATGAAAAATATGTAAAAAAGAATGACAACCATAGCTCAAATAAAGTATCCAAAAACATAGAAATAACGACCCATGTATTCGGATATCCGCGATCGTTCTAGTTATCTATCAACAGTAAAAAGTAAAACATTCACAAAAAGTAGTTAAAAATTAAATGAACAGCATATTAAAATTTAAAATATCTCGCGATGAGTTTAGCGACAAGATCGCTGCGGAACTTTGGAGTGAGAAATTATGCGCGAGTGGGTGTCAGCTGGCGGAGACGGTGGCGGCGGCGGCGGCTGGAAGATTATACATACTTGGAAATTTTGTTAAGTACTTAACGGTTCGACGCATTGCTTGTTGTGATATGATTGTTTGAATAAGCTATTATATTTTAGTCTGTATGTTGGATCTTTTCCATATAAAATGATATTAAATATTTAAGAAATCCATTTTATTAGTTAATAGATTTGATTAAAAATAGGATTTTGCCTTTTTTAGTTGTGTTTTAGCACGTCAATTGCGACAACAGGGCTGATATTTGTATCAAATATTTAGATAATACACTTTGAGGACAGAAAAAAAAAACATTAAATGTCAACCCAATAAAAATGTAGAAGCATTTATTCAACGTTGTTTCTATATTTTGCGCAAAAGTTCGGCGCGCAATCAAAATCTGTAGGGTGCTTCCTGTGGCATGAAGTGATAATTTACAATAAAAAGAGGACAATTCCAAAAAATAAAAATATATTTCATAGATAAAACATTACTAATGACTAAACTTGTAGTTTATTTCATACAAAATGAGTGCATTGTGCAAATTTAAGTAAATCAAGAATCGATCGTCGATAAATTTGTTTTGCTAATATCCTGAAATGGATACACAACCTTCTGTGTGAGTTCGATCTCGCACTTGTTCTCTTTTTCTAAATTTCTCGTCAACATTTATTATACACTACCGACTTGCTTTATGATATTGTGTTATTTACTACTCGCAATTACTTTTTACTTATTAAACTTCTTTCTAATAAAAATTATCACTTTTAAAACAATGTCTATACATTAAAAATAAAATAATCAGCTAAATGGATAAAAAATATGTAACAGTTTCCAAAAACTAAAAACTTCAAACTCGAGACTACGTAACTGGTTATTACTGATTTTGTATTTGCTAAGAACACAGTTTTTGTATCCCATAATCATATATTTGAGGCCTGTCTTGAGGCAGGGGCACAAGCAAATTGTGACTGTAAACGACAAGTAATGGGTTCGATGAAATATTTTATATTTTCAATGTATATATTTTTAATTTAAGATTTGTTTGTTCTGATACAGAGCAAAATTCGGCGTTGAATCCCGTTACTCAACATACAGTGCCACGCAATCAAAATGGAAAACGTAAGTGGAACGGAGTGTCTTCGGACACTAGGTTCCCAAGTTCCTTCTGCCTACCCTGCCACGTGCGGGATACAGCGTGAATATTTTTGATAGTCCCGATTGTTACACATTTATAAGGAATAATTTTAATCGGATTAATGACGCATATTGAATTTAGTACACTTTTGGAAACCAGACGTTTCGAACATTTTACAATAGTCCGTGGTCACGGACTCAAAAATTGTCCAAAAAACAATTACATACTCGATTAATTATTTCATTTAAAACACTTAGTTCTGTTTAAAATTAAAAATGAATTTAATGCTGTTTTTACTTCTAAAACAATTAATTTCAGGAGTTTCTTGTCATTTAATGATTGGGCGACTGTGGGAATTCATAAGAGTAGACAAAGATTATATGAACTTTATAGTGAGAAAACACATAACCACAGTCAATCATTTATTAATTATGTCAAGAACTATTCTAAATTATTTAAAAAAGTATGTTCCATGGCAAAATCTTTACATATTAGAAACAAAATTAAAAATTCTAGTGATAAAATAAAAATGACATGGAACATAATAAATTGTGAAACTGGAAAAAGTAAGAATTATAATCACGATTTTAAATTAAAAGTTGACAAAGTGTTACCAGCTCGGATCAAGAAGTTGCAAGTGAATTTGAAAAATTCTTTGCTGATATTCCAGCTTCCACAACCGTCGCTAAATCGTTACTTAAGGAGAGCGTTCACAATAGTAATGTAGATTTCAAATTTAATCTAGTCAACTCAAGAGACATTGTTAAGACATTTAAGATATATAAAGAAAACATCAGATCTGTGGGGTATCTCTGTCAAGTTGATTAGTCATATAATAGACGCTGTCGCTCCACATCTTGCCAATATATTTAATAATTGTATAGAGTATGGTGTGTTTCCTGACCTAATGAAATTTAATAAAATCACACCTATATTTAAATCTGGTAGTACATTAGATCCAAACAATTTTCGACCAGTGTCTGTGCTACCATCATTCAGTAAAATCTTTGAAAAGATGATCTTAAATCAAATCGCGAACAAAATAAAATAATAAAATTGCTCTTTAATTACCACTTCCTAACACCAACTACCAAAATATATAAAGAAACTAAATTAATGAATATAAAAAAATTATACAAATATAATATCTGCATATTTATTCGAAAATATCTTAATAGGACTATCCATACTAACCTTTCGTTTACTAAACAAAATCAAGTATCCGGGCGCTGCAGTCGACGGGCTAGCTACCTAATCATACCGAGACATCGCACGTCATACGGCAAAACAATAATAACGGTCGACGGAGCGCGGCTGTACAATAATATACCCTCACATATTAAAAATATTGAGTCAATTCATACATTTAAAAAACAATTAGCCAATTATTATTTACTGAACAATGATTGTAGTTAGTTCGTCAAAAAAAAAAAAAAAAAGAAACAAATGTATTGGATGTATGAGGTGGTACAAGCTAAAAAGTTAAGTGTATTTGTTTTGTTGTTTTGTTGTTTTTGTTTTGCTTGTGAATTATTATTAAAACATTTTTGATTATTGTAAATTGTAATAATAGTACATAAAATGGCTACGACGATTGTTAGTGAATACTTTTATTAATTGTTATCACATAAGTGACAATGTAATGTCTTTGTTGATAATAAAGTTCTTTAATCTAAAATATTAATGCATTTAAATTCAAATAAGCTAATGCATAATAGACAGTATGGTTTTACTAAGGGTCGCTCCACTACCGACGCCGGCGTAGGTATCTTAAAGAGTATTTATGAGGCGTGGGAAGGTTTGCAGGATGGTCTTGGCATGTTCTGTGACTTATCCAAGGTGTTTGATTGCGTCCAGCACTCGACATTGGTCATGAAGCAGTACATCATTATGGCATAAGAGGACGTGCAGTCGATCTTCTGACCTCTTATTTAACTAACAGGGTTCAGAAGGTTGATGTGAATGGCAAGAAATCTCCTGGGTCACTAATCAGTATGGGGCTCCCACAGAGGTCTATTCTTGGTCCTTTTCTCTTTTTAATATGTATAAATGATTTACCTTATTTAGTTGAGAGGAGCCATGAGATAGTATTGTTTGCTGATGATACTTCGTTGATTTTTAAAATGCGAAGAAGACAAAAAGTATATGACGAAGTAAACAATGCTCTCTCCAAAATAGTACATTGGTTTAGCGCTAATAACTTACTGTTAAATAGTAAAAAAACAAAATGTATAATATTCAGAACATCCCAAACGAAAATTGTGAAAGCCAATGTACTTTTGAATGGTGAAGCCATAGAGCCTGTTGATTCTACGGTATTTCTCGGTATCACCATTGACTCCAAATTACAGTGGGGACCACATATTGATAGATTGGCGAATAGACTGAGCTCTGCAGCTTTCGCTGTAAAAAAAATTAGACTATTGACTGATGAGGAAACGGCTCGCCTTGTTTACTTTAGCTACTTCCACAGTATTATGTCTTACGGCATCTTACTTTGGGGTAATGCAGCCGGTATTAGGTCAACCTTTGTCTTGCAGAAGCGAGCTATTCGCGCAATCTTAACTTAAGCCCTAAGGATTCTTTAAGGGAAATGTTTAAAAATATTAATATATCGACCGTTGCATCTCAATACATTTTTGACAATGTTATGTATGTCAAGAAAAATATGAATAAGTTTACTAAAATCAGTGATGTACATAATATTAATACTAGAATCGAGTCATCGAGTCCGTAATTCGTTTATGGGACAGGGTGTACGCTTTTACAATAGGATCCCAGAAAACGTCCGAAGATTTTCTATTTCGCAATTTAAAAAAGTTGTGAAAAGACGTTTGTGTGTTAAAGGTTATTACCATATTAACGATTTTGTGAATGATAACATGCCTTGGGAATAAAATGCTCGCTCCAGGCTGTTTCAAGTATATCACTGTCACTTAATTATATAATGTAAAGTTTTTGATAAAAAAAAAGAATGGACATGTCCCGCTAAGTTTCTTTCGCCGGTTCTTCTCAGGTCTGAGGTAGTAACTGGTGGTAAATTGTTTGACGTTCAAAAAACGAAGTTGTAACTTCTTATTTTGAATAAAAATAATTGAATTTGAATTTGAATTTGAAATGATCCTATATTGTCTCTCTACAACATTGTTTTTTTTTACTTTTTCACCAGCTTGTACATTGTGACATTCCACAACTGTGCAGTTTTGTAAGAATTTTCTTCCACGCGGCACACACCTGTGAAACGGTCAATACGACATGAGTATCTTCATAAAGTGCGTCTACCTGCACCGGAAACTTACCTGTAGCTGTCCTCTGGTATTATACGGGGCCGTGGCCGGTGATCACTCACTAACACGTGACCTACACGCACGTTTGCCTTCCGGCCGTAAAAAAAACCAAAACATCGAAAATTTTTGTCATGTTAGTGTATGTATCTTTGTAATCGAATCATTTTGTGTACTAATTAGTTAAGGATATTTTTTATACAATTTGTAAACTTTTGCAGATTATTAGCCTGGTAAAGAACTATTAGCCTGGTAAAGATTATTTTTAAAGTTATGTTAAAATACTACACTACTTTATTGAGTTGTACTCGTTTTTTATTTATTTATTAATAAAAAACCTTCAAAACAACAAAATAAATCCATTTTCCATTTCGTTTAAAATTGTTTTCAATTGTTATACGGAGTTTTTTTAATCCGTTTAGGGCTGATGCGGATTATCCGCGTCTGTTACATGTTGACACATTAGATTTATCATTTATACGTATTCATTAAAAGTACTTTTGTACATACAAAGAGAAATCTATAAATTGAGAAGGTTACATTTGAATCTGGACTTTGGCGCAGCTATACCTTGTCTGACCGTAAACGTTGTGTTATGAAATTGTTTCCTATTTGGAGGGACGAGGTATTTCTAAAGGTTTGTACCTCAAAAAGAAAAAACTCAGAACTATTATAGCGTCACTTTGTTGTTCTTCTCTCCATCTGTCAAAACTATTTATCTCAAGATAGCGTAGAGGTATTAAGCTGAACACAATCTTGGAAATTATAAGGAACACTCGGTGGGCGAGTGACTCACACTTGATCGATTTATTTTATTTCCTCGCTATACCTTAGTAACAAATCAAAGCAAATCTCGAAAATTAGGCGGTACGAGGAGAATGGAAAGCGTTCTCGCGTGTCAATAATATCAATTTTCGAGATTTCATTGTACTGGCTTCGCTTACCCAGCACCATCGACTTATCAATAGTGTTTTTCTTAGTTCTACACAGTATTCCTATCTGCTAATGTGTCCGCTGTTGTATGTGTTTGATCTCCTTTGCGTTGTCTTGTTGTAAGTATTGGCAAGGGACAATTGTCGTTGTGTTAAGAGCTACTTGTACCTGTAATCTTATGGTTAGATTATTCCCAGTACTACATCCTCCGCCGATCATCATTGGCGTTATATTCATTGATAAATATTGATAAATATTTGTAACAGATTGTGATATTCTACACTCTGAAAAGAAAAATACTTTTTCAGAAAACGAATGAAAACGAATACAATTTTTTTTAATAAGTTACAAAAATTCAACGTCCCCTTCATATGTTTATACGTTTCCTAAAAAAGTATAATGTAAAATATAAATTAATGTAATAATTTTTGTATATGATGAAATTATTTGTAAATTGATCTAATATATCATATTATATATAAAATAAATTAGAGATATAAACATAGATATAAACTATGTTTTTTTTCGTTCCGTAATAAACTCAATACTGTATTTTATAGACAGAAAAATAAAATAATTGAATTGAGTAAATTGCTACGCGGATAAATGATTTTTTAATTGCCTTTTTCTAGTACAAAGACAAGCGCGGCGTTGATGACCGTCAGTAAACAGGTTTAATGTTGAAAATCATCAAGAAAACAAAGAACGAAGTATATAAACACCAAGTTCTTCTACCTATCGTGTTTATTCCACGAATTGAACCCTTACTAAATGCACAAACAAGCGAATGGTGTTAAAAAAAGTTAAAAGTAAAATATGTAAATCTAAAAACGCAGCAATAAAAATGCCATAGCAAGTCTCATTTAACCGGATCACGTTATACAACAGCTCACATTGTTTTAAATTCTATCGCCTACGAATACATAAATAACTGGAAGCCGATTATACGAGTGAATGGATTTTACAATTTTGTTCCATATCGTATATTACGTCTATGAAAGAATGCATTTTTAACAATATATTAAGCATAAATTCAAATTCGGAATATTTTTTATTCAAATAGACTTTTGCAAGCACTTTCATTGCCAAAAAAACTTAAAGTTACCACTCGCTTAGTAGCCAGTTCTGTCCAGAAAAGCCAGCAGGAAGAAGTTGCTCTTTTCAGGCAAAATTAAGAGTTGAATACTAATCACTCAACTTAATGCCTGTAAACGAGAGGAATCTATTAAAATTTGAATGTTTTTTATATTACATAACATTTAGAAATTATATTATACAAAATATGCTTTTTTTACATACATTTTGTCAATTTAATTTAATAACTAATAAAGATAGACGGCCAGAACAACACCGGAAGTAATGGAAGATTCGCCTTCCTGTTGAAATTGGCAACAACACGAAGGTAAGGCGCAAACAATTTGCTTGCGTAAATTTATTATCACAACAATTTTGGTACGAAAATGATAGCGAAAATCTAAAGAACGCTATTAAAATAAATAAATCAAGATATCGTTTTATTTTATGACTTTAATTTTTAAGTTATCATTGCAAATGTTTTAAGCGACTTATTTTCCATATTAATTGAGCATTTATATGAACTATATGAATATTGCTTTTGTACTTTTATTCGACTAAATATTAAAATTCTCTATTATTTGTTTTCAATGATTAAAAAAAGATATTACCAAATAAACTTATTGTTGGAATTGGTATATTTAACCAACCAACAACCAAATCAGTTTTCAAAATCCAGGCAACCGAAGTTTTATGGTATAGACAGAAAAACCTAAGAGTTATGGTGTATCGTTAATTTTCAAAGCACTTAGTCGTTACCGAGGTAGTTTAGGAGGCGATAGCATTAACAGTGTAATTTGTCATCTCCTTACATTGCCCTCGATGTGAACAGTTTACGAGAGGTTTATTACCGACGATTAATGAGATTACTCTGCAAGAAAATTAGTTGTTTATTTATTTATAAGCCCCTGTCTGCCTGTCTCCTTCTTGTAACAGACTAGATGGAAAGAACTTAGTGTTAAAACACTCCGTTACACAATTTTAAATCAATTTTCAAAATATTGCGTGTTGAGTAGCGGAACTCAGTTCTAGGCGTTTTCTTTTTACGAGAGCAAATAAATGAAAATGTTCATTAATAAGAATAAAATCTTTAATTTTAGCTATTAATTTACATTTTAAATGAAATAAGTGTAACCGAATTAGTTGAACGTATTAATTATTGTTTATTTTTGAAACCCGACGTTTCTAATATTTTGCACGAGTCCGTGTTTACGGATAGACTGAGGTTCCGGACATCCGTCTGTCAGCTTCACACTGTATCGCGCACATGGTAGGCTAGGCAGAGTGAACTTGGGAACCTAGTGTTAAGATTCCACATCCGTTCCCCACTTTTCACCAAACTGGAGTCTTTCAGTATGTCAGTTGATACAATTATTATATTAAATTACCGCCAACGATTTCTTAATTGCTTCGCGTACTGCCCAGGATTATTGCAGAATGAGCTGATCTTGCCCCTTGATACCTCACCAGGGTGCAAGATCAGATCGGGTTTTAGACCTCAAATATTTTTATGAGTGGATCCCGATGGTAGAAATTTTCCTACAATCTTCTCTAATGAAATTAGGATATGTTTGTATTTCAATAATCTCACGGAAAATTCTATTGATATATCTGTTCTCTCTCTAGGGTGCTGCCGTTCCTCCCTTCGCCCTACCATCGATGCTTCTATTTGCTTTACCTTCATGCTTAAAATTAGATTGAAAGCAAGCACTTAATATAAAGCATATATGCAATATTAATGTAACACGTTTCAATTTAATTTCTGTCCTATGATGTGTATTGTTAGCCTATTCAAACACATGCCACGTCAGTAGAAGTCTGACCTGAGCTTAAGTAGTAAGTGCTTGCTTGCTGTTAAATATCATGTCCTATTATTATTAAACAGTGTAGAATTTAAAATATATTCCAATTTTCATAAATAAAAAGAATACATGCGTATGTAATAAGTTTTAAAAATAACTGTAGATGTTACTCAATTTAAATTTAAAAGCGAATAAAAATTTTAACGTAGCAGGAATTGAACCCGTGCCTCTTGGAAATCGTCCAAGCGTTCTGACCAACTAAGCCATTCTTTCTTATCAAGCTACGCCGAAATTTATATACGCTTGTTACGACGTATTTTTATTACAACATAAATAAGTTGTAACAAGTATATAAAAAATCTTCTAGACGTAGAAACTTAATCTACGTCTTAAGGCTGCTCAGCCACTCTGCTAACATAGGAACACTTCTCCGAAGAATTAAAAATATTAAATATTTAATCGAACTAGCAACTGTCGCCCGTAACGGCGCAGCGGCACACACATTTCTGTGTCACTGCGCCATGTCGGGCCACTTAATAAGTAGGTACTTTCTTGAGGAAATATTTTTTATTATTATTTTTTTTATTATTATTAGTCGCATTTACTGTCGCATGCCTGTGCCCCTGCTCCACGACAGGCCTTCAGGCAAAAAGTAGGTAATAAGCATAAACCTTGATAATTGAACCCGAATTCAGATTCAGAATTAAGATTTATTTATTTGCTTACTTAAAAAAAATCTTATATTGCCATATTCTAAACCCTCTAATATCAAATACATACCTAAAATATCAAACTTATCACTAAACTTTACCATTATTATCTTGTACTAAAATGTAATATGTAGTTGGCAATCTTCCTACTCCAAGTCAGGAAGACGTACTCCGACCAACTAAAGAGAGATAGAAAAATTCAATCAAGAACTGTACGATGTAATCAGCAAGCCGATAGTAATGTGCGGTCGGTCTACTTATTGGTTCTTTTGAACAGTTTTATTTAATTATGCGTCTGGAGGAAGGAAAATAGAAGTTATGAGATCGTAAAAAGGAATAGATTTCATATATTTCTAATCTTATATATATTTCTAAGGCCACCGTAGCGCACTGGCAGCAGTCAGACAGCCTCGGTTTGTAAGCATGCTAGTGTAGTATAGTAGTATATATTTTAATTTTTACCAGTCACCGATTGCTGAAAAATGGAAACAAAAAAAAGCTGGGAGAGATTTTTTTAAATTCTTCAGGATTCTTATCCGAAATGTGATAAAAAATTTGAAAAAGCATTATTAAAAAGTAGTAGTATTTCTAAAAAAAAATCCTTTCCAATAAATCCTACGTTAAGAAGATTTTTTGCCTATCCTGATATGTACGGGATACAATGGAAAGTTACAAAAAATATTTAACTAAATATGTATGAAATTATTGATTTTGTATTTGGACTCGTCTGAGATATTTAATACAAGGCTCAATAAAACTTTTCTTTCCTAATAAAGACAAATTATTTCCTTTTTAATGAGGCTTACTTTTAATAAGATTATAGCTTTCCTTAAAAATGTTGTGTTCAAAATTAAAATTTCTGTATTGAGTTCAAGGATGAGGCTTAATATTTTCTGTGTAAAAGAAATCAATAATTTTGTATCCACTCGTTTAACTATTTTTTTCTGAACATACATAACGTTTGAAACTCTAACTCTAAACAACTATTCGCCAATCTATGAATATGAGGTTCCCACCATAATTTAGAGTCAATGGTGATACCGAGAATTTCCGTGTCTGTTTTATTAACTCCTGTTCATGTTCCTACAATAGTTATCTTATTAACACTGAAAACTAGTTTACGCAGATCTGTGTTTCTTTTCCACCATAGGGAGGGACCATTGTCTAAACAGGTACTGTACGTGACTACGTGATTTTCTTTCATAGATTTTCAGCATAATTAATTTGCTATTTTGCATTGTCAGGATTCTACCTATTTCTTCAAATCGTCGTATTTTTCATTAATAAAGACAATTTCAGCATCATTAATATTTTCATTTTCATCGCTCAGCAATGACGCTGAGTTCCACCACTCAATATACAATATCTCAAACTTGGCAGAAATTGGGAAATCGACGTATTTTAATGAGATTAGATTGAGTTACCACTAAATTCCCAAGTCCACTAAATCTAAATTGCTATTTGCGAGCGTATACAGCATGATTTAAAAAAAAACACACTTTTTCATATATATTAATATGGTTAGTAGGCGAGAATAAATATTTCTACATACGTATGTAGCTCCTTAATACCATTTTAATATAATAATTCTAAACTCTTTCGTGCTTCTAATTGTCAGGGCAAGATTTATTTGATAGATATAAGGGAAAAAATTAATGAAAAAAAGTCTTTATGAAATTTATATGTAAGATTTGTTTAACGTCCGTAAGGACTTGTAACAATTGTAATGAAACATTGTGTGTATATTAATTATGTGTACCTATATAAACTGTGTGTCGGTGAAAAAATTAACTTTTCTATATATTTTTTTATAGTTTGTATAATTTGACTAAATCAAAGAGATTTTTATTTACTTCATTTTATTACTAATCTTAAATAATAAGATTCTATGTCAACGGGCAATGTCATTCACATTCATCATATAAATTTCGCAGTGTCAATCAGCGGAAAGTGAGAGAGTCTCGGTCCTTCTCGTGTACCTTCTGCTTACATTGCTATGTGTAGGATACAGTGTGCAACACTTTCAATATAGAAATGAAAAATAATAACTTTCGATGATATTCAACAATTTTATACAATACAATTTCTGCTCATGATAAAAGGTAAAATATCCTGAAAGTGAAACCCTCTGAATACCTACTGAGGTGAGAATTCACTAAGAATCTGTGAATTGATATGTTCTGCTAACGTAAACGTAAAAACTTTTATGAGTTATCGGTTTGATGCCAACTTTTTCTTTTAATCTTTGGAGACTTGTGAGCTTTTGTTGTAAAAACGTATGGACATTATTTATGCTCACTACTGATGCGAAGAGCTTTCCTCAACAGCTCTAGCGATGACAGAAATATAAAAGAAAATGATTTATTTGTTCATATTTTTCCTAAGTCATCGTAGTACTCGTAGTTTTTTGCTTCGTTTGTGTGAAATATTCAATGAGGAAAGTTTTAACAATCAATATTATGCTTTTTTTTGTGGAATGTTGTGTGGAAATAAATACCTTAACAAAAATATGAAAAATAGAGGAATAGGAAGAAATATTTAATAGCATGTATCTAAATACTCGTCCAATGTGTCAAGCTACTTATAAAAGGATAAACAGTTAATAGCGTTATCAAAATATAATCAAACTTCAAATATTTGCATCGGGGGTTATAAATATATCCTCAAAAGTCTAAAGTGTCTAAAATTACTTAAATTTTATAAAAAAAAAACCAAACAAATTAAAAATTTCCTAATCTTACTGTTTGTTGTACAAGTTCTAAGTAACATATTAACAACAAGCGCTCTTCTAACTAATCACTGAGTACAGTAGACTACACGTACGCTAGCAACTTTCACTACTCCGCTACACCGCCAAGTAACGTCCATAACAGAGTTAGGTTAGTACAAAACTTTGTATTCTTATTTAGGTGTTCGTGATTAAGTGTAAGAAGCCGTAAGGAATACTTATGAAGACGTCAGGTCGAGGTCGAGGCCGAGGGCTGGCGGTCGAGCTTAAGCAAAACGTCTACAATCTAGTTACAATGTAAGATGCAATTAGTGCATTTCGTGTGTTATGAAAAACGTTTACTGTACAGTTATTATGAAAATTTTGATTATTTAAATATTTATGATTTTTTTGTAAGAATCGTATAAAAATGATGCTAAATATTTCGTTCTTATTTATCATCAGAGGGAACTTGAGAATCCGGTGCTAAGACACACGGTTCTATTTAGATAGTTCCGTTCTATACTGATTTCATTTCTTCCATCGGAATCGAACTAACAGCTTGACACCTTTACAGTCTCACGCTTGAGACCTTGCACCACGACTGACCTCAACATTCAAATTTTATTTATTGAATGACCGATTTGCTGATTTCAATCAGTTTTTAATCGAAAACCTTCCGATACTAAATTCCCAATGGAATAATATAACGAGCACCAAGTAACAAATTTATTTTCCAAGCAAAAGCAATTAAAAAATATATTTATTTTTTATACTTTCATTTATATTCATAACATGATTGGGTTATTTGTTTTTTGCTTAGCGCTGCTAGCTTTTGAGGTTTTTTATAAATAGAACACGAAATTTAATTCTATTTTTTACGTGTCTTTTTTCACATTAGATATAAATTAGTACTCGCGCTTCACCTTTTCTAGAATTACACGTGTACACCGCAGTAATAAAAATAGTTGAAAAATAAAATTAAACTAAGATATTCAAAAATTTGTTCACACAAAAGCGATAAAACGAGAGCTTATAAGAAATCGATATAGGCTGATAACAGCGAAGGCACTAAAGCCATAAAGCTGAGGGACATGCCGGATGCAAGTCTTGCACGACTCGCTAAGTAGGTCACGGGCGGGATGCCAAATCACGCTCAACATTGTGTGAAGGTCGACTTCCCATACAGTAGGTACAGTAGGTCCCTGCTGGGGCAGATACGTTCGTAACTGGGGCAGATATGTATGTATCTGCCCCAGTTTCAAACTTATTGCGGATAATGTCGACGCGCTAAATCACATCCGTTACTTTATACTTTGTTGTTGCCTTCTCCTTATGTCGGACGTTTATTGGCTATTTCTATAACTCGACCGCTTCCACGTATTATGTTATATGAAATAGATTATCAACTTATTGTGTTATTGGTTTTCTGCGTGGAATGATGTCATATTTTTCTTTTTGAAAACATTTTTACGCTATTAAAGAAAGTGTATTTCTTTTGATTTTGCTTCATGCGCTATGGTTGCCTGGCTGTGATTTTGAGATTACTTAAAAGCGATAAGGCCGTCTTATATGTATTTCCTTGTTTTTTTTTTGGTATTGTATTTGTTTGTATTGATCTTTGGATCTACTATAAAGAAATTTTTTACAACCTAATTTTTAAAATATAGACATTTTGCTATCAAAGAGTGGAAATAACAATAATTAATATACAGCCTACGCTTAGACAGTCTCAAATATTATATATATACATTTTTAATGTTGATTTTTAAACTATTAATCATGATATTACATCTAGGTACGTACTTGGTGAGCTATTCTTCGTAGAAATATAAATGTAATGGAATTTTAAAGCAGCCTCGTCATGTCGGCGACTGATAGATCTGCTGGGAAATACACTAATGAATCTATCGCCCCTTCATTATAACTGAGCGGTGTTGGATTCGATTCAATTTTGTTAAATGGAAGTCGACACTTTTATTTTATGACATACTTTTGTTGCGGAGCACATTATTTTTGTAAATATAATGCAGTTTACACAAAGTCTAGGCTATATTTTAATTAAGAGTTGTGTTGATTAAAAATATACTTTTTGCTGCTGTCTTCGAATCAGTAATAAAGCAACCGTTTTGGATGGTTGATGGTGCGTAAGAGGCGACTAAAGTACGTGTTTGAGAGTTACGTTGCCAGCAATGGCAAGACGCATGGGCCGACTCGACCGGATCATTACCATCCTCGGCACTCAAAACCGGCGTTAAGTAGCAGCTTCGGAAACTGTGTTTCGCATTGGGTAATGCTGGGCCCCGGTACCCATCCACCTTATAGACCGGCAACGCTCCTGTAGCTTCTCTGGAGTTACATGGGGTCGTGGGCGACGGTGATCACTTACCATCAGGAGACCCGCTCGTTTACCGTGTCTTATCCATAAAAAAAAACAACAGGTTAATATTGTAAATGACAAAGTGTTGCAGTGAGTTAGGGAGGACGTCAACACAATATTTCGTAATTATATTTTTTACCTGAAAAAAATACAGGTTAAATGTGCGTCGAACTTGCCCACTAGGGGTCCATACGAATCTCACTCACTTAAATTTTGTTTCATTTTCATTTATTCATTTTGTATAAATTGAACTACAAATATAAGTTTATCCTGATTTTTGCTGTGAAAAATTTTACTTGTATTTCCACATTTTTTTTGCAACAATACAAATGTATGTAAATTCTGACTTTGTGCCGAATTCAAAAATTTAGGCCCACAGTGTCAACCCTATTGGATTTTATTATCTCATACAAATAATAAAAAAGCGAAGCATGCTTACCTCTTTACCTTACTTTTATCTTATCTTTTTTATTACGTTGACTTAAAAGCTTGATTTTATCTATCCTTTAAGGAATCGTAGACATAAATATTTGATATTAATTCAGCTTGACGCCTCCACGTGATTTTGGAGATAATTGTCTTTCTTAGCGAGGATTTAATAGAAAGTATCGTAATAATGATATCTATTGTAAATTCAGTAGACAAGTATATTTTTTCTTAGCAAAAAGCGAATATCTCCTTATAGCCTAAAGAAAAAAGTTAGTCTTTTCAATACACACTTACGGTTATCTCAAGATGACTTTAAACTAAGCTAAGTTTTCTTTAACACCTATCTTATATACATTTTGCATGCAGCCGGTGTTCGTGCCTTATCGTAGACGACGGTAAGGAGCTTGTTACAGGTTGTGTTACTTAGGTTCCGAACGTGCTATATTTGTATTGCTCATGCAAATATTTGAGTTCGCTTGTTTTAGGAACCGACGTGAAGGAGGCGATGTAATATGAATGTGTGGTCTTAATTAAGGTTTGTTATCATAGGTTATGCAATTATGTACAGAGAGAGATGTTTGATGCCTGTCGTGGCGCAGAGGCTCTAACGTGTGACTGTGAACGTGACGGGTTGTGGGTAAATAAAGACAAACCTCGACGAAATGAAATATGTTATTATAATAATGATGTTAATATATCATTCAATAATTAAAATTAATATATCATTAAATATTAAAAAAAAATCGAGAAACCAAACAAGCTATTTCAAAAACGTGTATAAATAATTATATGTAGCGGGACTCCAATCTCTCGAAAACGACTCTCAGAAGCCGCCGTAGTCTTAATTAAAATTATTTTGACCCCTAAACTATACGTTCTCATCAAGCTAAGTCGAAATTCTTATACGCGTGTTACAACTTATTTAAGCTGTTAGCATCTTTGTATTGATTTATTTGCACATTTCTAGTACTTATGAATATTTTTATAAAACATATCAAAATCATAATATGCTTTATTCAATTAGGCCAGACAAGCACTTTTGAATCATCAAGTTACATAGAAACGCCTCAGTCCTACAGGAAGCTACCACCGGCGCGGAAGGCGGGTCTCCTGAGAAAAGCTTAAATATAAAACTTATACAAGTTTTCTAAAAATTTTCCTATCCTTAAAAAATAACACTTTTAAAATATCAAAATTGCACAACAAAAGTCATTTTTTTTTCAGTTTTGATAACAAATCAACATAATTAATATTCAAATCACGACATAAACCATGGAGCACTTTTCAAACAATGAGCCAATCAGAACTCGTAACTTAGTTTATTTTCTTATGAATCATTTCATTATTTTGTTTGAGATTCAATTCAACTTTTATCCGGCAATCAGTATCTTTTGTATCTGATTTGTTTCCGGAAGAAAGAATAATTTATAAGGAAGTTAGGAGCTTTAAGTATTTATTATGAAGACGGTACAAAGTGTCCACATTTTTTGTGCCGTAATTAATAAAAGTAATATTTAGTACTGTGATGTATGTTTTCAATATTAACATATGAAATTGTAATTGGATTATGGAACATATATAAGTGACGTTTGTTGGTTTGTTTCCCAACTCGAGGTAATGAATTATTTTTATTGTCCTCGCCGTGGTAGCAAGAATGGGCGAAAAGAAAGGGCGGCCTCGATGTAGGGGGTGTCTCAATACTAAATTTCTAGGAAGAAGAGCATATAGACCACTTACATGTAATGCAGAGTGGGCAGAACGATATTGTGGTAAGTTACTTTGTTAAGTATTTATCGGCTAGTTATCTTATTTCGCTAAAAATAATGTTAAATAATAAAATGTTGACTTCATACTTGATATAAGATAACATATACGTTCATGTTAAAGTGCAATCCAATATTTCAAAATCATGTAAAAAGCAAGAATTTTTTCTGTCCTAAGTGTGGAATAACACTTTAAAACATAGTAAAAATATTAAAAGTAAATAGTATTCTCTCTTGCCAAACGATAATTCTTACGAGTTGTCTTTGGGTAGCGGAAATTTGTAAAAATCTCCCTACAGAGATGCTAACAACATAAATAAGTTGTAACAAGCGTATAAGAATTTCGACGGAGCTCGGTGAGAACGAATGGCTTAGTTGGTCAGAGCGCTGGAACGGTATTCCAGAGGCGCGGGTTCAAATCCTGCTTCGTTCAAAATTTTTATACGCTTTTTAAATTTAAGTTTAAGATTTATAGGGTTATATTACGATATTCTCATAAAACTAGCATAAAATATTAACTCTTTTAGTAAAACATAGGATTTTTTATACCTAAATTAAAATTTAATGTATAACAGAACAATGTATAATGTATATTGCGGCGAAACAAATTGCTGGCAATTATACAGGAGCTCTGATTCACTGAATAATAGATACCATTGCTGACAACAATGCGCCAAGGCGGGCTACTTGTACAATTCATTTGAACAATATGTAATTTACCTCCGTCTGTAGTGTACCGGTATGACTATTATAGTATTTTATTATAAGCGTTTAAATCTGGCCTCGTTGTAAACGCTAGGGTAGATTTATTTCTAATCGAAGATAATCTATTGTTATCCTCCTTATTAAATATAAGCTGAGTTGCAATTTTATTTTGTATCCACTCGACCAGAGTTTCCTTAATAGTTTATTAAAACATAAGTAAAAGTTGTTCACACTGTAACAAGAGTATCGAGGGACTTGTTTGTATGTTCATCAAAATACTGCTGGACTAACAACACTCGTTCCGATGACTGAAGATAGCGCGGTCTAGAGGTTTGCCACTCAATATGCTATGTCTCGCCAATTCAAAGATACGCGACAGGGAAGTGATTGCTTCCCTTCACCTACTGATATTTGGTAAAAGCTTGGTTTGTTTTAGGGTCCCTCAGCTCAAAAAGAAAAAAATGTTATTTACAGGATTACTTAGTTTTATTTATGTCGAGTCTTGAGGAGTTATGCTGAAATAAAATATTAAATATTTGAGTCCCATTGAGCAGGAAAAAAGTTAAGTGTCTAAATATTTTTTTACTGGGAATAATGAGCACAACTTTGCGCTTACGATATTTTTCCTTTCAGAAATCATTTTTTTTATTTTAAACGTAGCGGGATTTAACACGCTCTTCTTCGGAGACCGTGCAAGCGCTCTGACCAACGAAGTCATACAGTCTTACTTAGATGTAAAAAACATAAATAAGTTGTATCAATCGTACAATAATTTCGGCGTAGCTAGATTTACTATAATGGAATTTTGAAATGAAAATTGACAAGAGACGCGGTTTTATTTATAAAAAATATCGTAACATAAATTTAATTATATTTGATGTTACTATGAGTATCAAAATCCGTAGCTCGCAGCTCGTCGAAGCTGAAAATGGGGCATTACGACAATACCGCGCAAACACCAGAATAAACGGAATCACAATTTAGTTACGCGCTCCGAGCAGTCCTTTGATAAAAACTTCGCTTTCATAGATATTGATATTTTACTGTATCTTTGTTATGAATTATACTGTATTTTTGTGATGACTAGATTCTTTTCATAGTTTATTTTTCAAAGGATTCTTTTCATAGTTTATTTTTCAAAGAACCTATATTAATATACTTCATGGCCCAATTTCCGTCTAATTTCCGAGACATTGCATCTCGAGTAGTGGAACTTATTAAAGCGCTTCTTGTTATTATAACGACGGAATTTATTCAAAATCAGCTTCACGCTGTATCTCGCACATAGCAGGGCAGGCAGAGGGAACTTTGGGAATCTAGTGTTAAGACACTCCGTGTCACTTCCATTCCCCACTTTTCCGAATTTAAAAGATTACGAATTGAGTGGCGGAGCTCAACGGTGCGAAATGAAAAAATGAAAACACAAAATATTTAACTTAAAAATATTAAATACTTCATTTCCTCGAGCGGGGATCGAACCCACAACCTGTCGTTTGCAGTAACACGCTTGAGCCGCTGCGCCACGACAGGCTTGAAAAAATTAAATAACTGATTGCCTCGAGTTGGAATCGAACCTACAGCAATCTTGTTTACGGCCATGCCCTGTGTCTGACTGCATCATGACTTGGCTCTTTCAAGTCAAATATAATTCTGATGATCTTTATGATTTTTTATAAGAACGAAAATAACAGAGACAGCTGAAATTAAAGCATTTGTTAAATAAATCATAATTGTAATTTTTCGTGTAAAAGTCGATTATGTAAATCTGAAGAGGTCCTTGGAGAGGTCGATCTTTCCCAAATTAGAACGTCCCGACCGTTAATTTAGTTGATTTTTAAGAGTGAATATTTTGGTAAAAGAATAACTGACTTGACTGAAGATTGGCTGGCAGAGAAAATATAGTCTGATCTATACCAGCACCAAATTTAAAATGATTCTTTTCATTTTTCTGTGGAGTGGACTTCAGAAGCAAGTATATTTGAATATACTGGGATTTGAAGAAGCTGTTTATGAGAATACTGCGTCTGTACGCAGTATTCTTGGCATAACCCTCCTGATCTCTACACACAGGTACGCTCGAGTACACAGGTACGCTCGAGTCCGGCACCTTATAAAGCAAATCGAAGCATGATGTTATCTTGCTCTATCTTACACAAATAAAAAATTGTTTATTACTTGTTAGCCTGTATAAAACAGAAAAACAGCAATTATTACAACATGAATTGTATATATATAATTCACGTTGATATTCCTTGATATGTTATACTTTCACCTACCTGACTACGCTTAGTTGTAGCTTATCGTAGAATGTAGCCAAAAAGCAATCACCTTCAATCAGCGGCACAGTGGCGGCAGTGTAGGTAGTATCTGTAAATAATTACCGTGCGGTCGTGATATCGGCACTGCGACACGCGTGAGTAATTTACACTCCTGCTGGAACGTAATCACTTTTACGATGTATGTACGAGTATCGACATTTTGTATAATAAAATCGAAATAAAATTTAAGCGATGTTTTAGTAAAGCAATATATTACCATAAAAATGGACAGTACATGTGCTGAAAGCTGTAAAAAATCTTCCAAATTAGTCAACAGAGTACAATGTGAGCTTTATCCGACTTCAATAATGGTTTGATGGGGTATTAGTTATGAAGGAGAGACTGAGCCGTATATTAATGATAAAGGTATCAAAACATCGGCAATCGGTAGTTAATAAGTAAGAATAGTTCTTACAGCAACTATGGTAACCGGTCCAAAAAGCTCGATCCACCCAATCTTAAATAGAAATGAATGCATCGGACTTCGTCAGAGCAGAAGGCATCTCTGACCTCAACTTTATCCACTGGTTATGATTTATGATCAGTTTTATAGAGACGTTTAAAAAACTATATCGGGGCCAATCGGGACAATTTTTATATATGTTTGATGTTTTATATTAATATATTAACTAATACATTGTAATATTTATGACAAAAATATTCATAGTAGAAGATACATAATACAGAAATTATTTCAAAAATTTTGTAGTCTCAATTATTACAATATTTTTATATATTGTTGCAATAGAAAAAGCATTTGTAGATAATATTCGTAGAATAATGCAAGTTCAAGCGTGTGTAAGTAATCTCCCGGCTAATTGATACATGCTTATTACACGCCTCATGCGTCTCATGCGTCGCTCGCTTGCCGCGTCATTAATTTCATAAACGTCGTCTCTCTGATAAATTGTAAACCACCTTTTGAATGTTTGCAAATATTTATCATTATTCTTGAATACCAATGAGTTTAATGATAAATGGTAATAATTGTGAATTTGGAGGACTATTTTGTTTTGTATATATTTTTCTATTGTGTAAAGAAGTTTTCAAATTAACGTCTGGAATTTCATCTTGGCTTGTCTTGAATCAGACGCTAATTCTAGAAATTCAACTTCACGAATCAATTACCTAGATTTTTACTAAATTGTATTTCTCCTTGGAAGCGTCTGAGCCTCTAATAGAATCTTTATTTTACGAAAATAAACGTAAATTTATAAAAACTAAAAACTATAGGTCTTTCGTAACTCAGCGACACAATCGTGTGACTGTAAGCGACAGGTTGTGGGTTCGAACCCCACTCGTAGAAAAGAAATTTTTAATATTTTCAATTTCAATATTAAATATTCTTGTTTCTTCGCTCTGGTTAGAAGGCAAAACACGCTGTTGATTTCCACCACTCAACACGCATTGTCTCCAATTTGGCGAAACGTGGGGTTCCCAAGTTCCCTCTGCCTACTCTGCTATGTGTGGGTTCGATGAACTATCGGAAAATGAACTTCATCATTCACTCTAGCTACAAGACAAAGCACGGCGTTGAGTTCTGCCGCTTAGTAAATATCTGCTGCAATTTTTGTGTCTTAACACCAGGTTCCCAAGTTCCCTCTGTCTACCATGCTATGTGTGGAACACATCATGTAAATTACTTAGTGTTGAATGACTTATAAAAGGTATTTATTAAATGACTAATAAAAGAATAAATATAGAAACAGTTTTACATTTGTAGGATTTCTGCTTCACCATTGTAGTACAATATGATGGTCTATTATTTTTGTGAAACCATTGTGTCATTGTAAAATTTGGCTTTGTTGTAAGTCCGATCATCACTTGTCTATCATCTATTCTTATACTAAAATTCTATTTATTTTACCTTCTTGATGAATGAAAATCTATTAACATTATTTCATTACCACCTACCTAGTTGATATCCACAATATTTCTCAACGATAAGCCGAAGAAAACAATGGCTTAGTACGTATTTATCACCTTTATACAGAATAAAACGTGAAGCTTAATGAAATTATATTTTTCCCACAACTTGGATATAAACCCACTATCCACCGTTCATACAGATTTTAAAAAGCCTTCAAAATATTGGCCGCTAATATTTTTATGAACGTTCATATTTTAATAATAAAAGTCAACAGTTATTGATGAAATGCGATACTGTATGGAAGCTTTAAGCTGAGCCTCACTCAAATATTCGTTTGTTATAGGTATTTGTCGACGAACAATATTTTAACATTTACGTAGCTTAATTTCTGAGGTTTCACAAAATATTTTATGGTTCATAATTTATAGATTAAAGAGATTGTTAAAATGATAAACGCACGTGAACAAAAAAATTAAATAACAAAATTAAATGATAAAATATTTATATCTATATTTATAAATGAATATTCTTGAGACCTGTCGTGGCGCAGCGGCATAGGAGTGTGACTGTAACCGACAGGTTCTGGGTTCAATTTAAATATTTAAAGTATCATTTCTTCGCTCTGGTAATAAGGCAAAGCGTGGCGTTGAGTTTCCACCACTCAACACGCAATGCCTCAAATTTGGCGGAAAGTGGGGAACGGAGTGTCTTAACACTAGGTTCCCGGGTTCCCACTGCCTACCTTGCCTCGTGCGGGATACAGCGTGAAGCTGAAAAAAAAAATTGAAAAAAATATTGATTTACAGCGTGAAGCTGAAAAAAAATTTTTTTGGCGTCGCATCACGATGTATTCCGTTTTGGAGCCCGCTTCATATATAGGTAGATAGACTACCTATATATGAAGCGGGCTCCAAAACGGTGTTAAAACGCTCTTTAACCTTCCGCCATAATCATTTTATGCTTATTATATTAGCTCAACATACCAGAGAACTCACATTTCTTGCCTTTAATCTCAGATGTAGTTTTGTTGCGCCACGCCCTTATTTTCACGCTGTGCTCCCATATAGACATCGTCACGCACATAGCAAGATATACCTGTGTTACCCACTTTTCGCCGAATTCTTCAGACATTACGTGTTGAGCGGTGAATTTTAACGCTGCGCTTTGCCCATTTACCAAATCGAGGAATTGAAAATAATAAATATTGCATTTCCTCGAATGAAAATTGAACCCAGAATCAGTCGCAATTCTAGTCGCACGCTTGTGTTCCCGCGGCACTGCGACTGGCCTCGGTAATTTATTATAGTACGTTATAACATACTTTCAATAAAGACGTAGAAGCCTATAAAAACATTTGTTTTCCTGAAAAAATACACAGAAACACATTGAAACAATAAATATTTATGAAGTACGTTGTCACGAGACGGCGGTGGAGCCATTACAGGCAGTTCGACGCTCTTGTATTCACTTTGTAGGAACGTTATATATGGACTGAGCATATTCCGCTGGGTATGGAACGACAGAATTTCAATATCACACAAATGTAGTCACTTCTAGTGTAAGGATGTGGAGTATTTTGCTAGGCATATTTTTTTTTTTAGATTCACGATGTTTCAAGTTAGGCAGAGAGAGTTAGCTATCATTATTTTAAAAGACTCCGGATTTAAAAGACTAAGATTTAAAAGACTCCAAATTCGGCGTAAAGTGGGGAAAGGAAGTGGAACGGAGTGTCATAACACTAGGTTCCACTTCCGCTCCCTCTGCCTACCCTGCCTAGTGCGGGATACAGCGTGAAGCTGAAAAATAAGGAACATCAACGCAACGGTTAGTCTTGACTCGATCTAGTAAGTATTTTTTTTTTCATTTTTATTTTGAGGCTTGAGGCCTGTCGTGGCGCAGCGGCACAAGCGTGTGATTGTAACTGACAGGTTGTGGGTTCGATCTCTATTCTAGGAAATAAAATATTTAATATTTCAATTTAAATATTTAATGTTCTCATTTCTTCACTCTGGTACAAGGCGAAGCGCGGCGTTGAGTTCCGCCACTCAACACGCAATGCCTCAAATTCGGCGGAAAGTAAGGAATGAAAGTGGAACGGAGTGTCTTAACACTAGGTTCCCAAGTTACCTCTGCCTACCCTGCCGTGTGCGGGATGCAGCGTGAAGCTGAGTATATTTTGAGGCTAGTCTTTAGGCAAAAGCGTGTAACTCTAAGTGCGACAGGTTATGGGTTCGGTTCCTACTCGAGGATATGAAATGTTTAATGCTTTTATATTTCTTGCTCTTATACCTAAACAGAGCGTCGCGTTGAGTTTCGTAGCGGAAGTGTCTTAATGGGAACAGAGTATTTTAACAATAGGTTCCCAAGTTCCCTCTACCTCTACTGATATATACAGTGTAAAGCTAAAATAAATAAATAAACGATACCCTCTCATTATCACTAATAGTTCGCCAGCGAATTAAGTCTATTACTTGTATTTCCAGCGTTGTCTACTTTATTATGCTTTTTCGTTTTATGGCTCGTAATTTCGATGTAATTACTTATTACTGGCCGCGGCCCTCTCTTGCGTCAACACTAATTACTTTACTGCGTGACGAAATTACATTTAAGCTCAGTGACATTTTGTCTGAACATTTTAATGCTTTAGTAAACCCTTATTCGTAATCTATACATAAATAAATAACATTCTCAAGCCCTTATTGGGATAATACTTTATAACTAAACAACGTGCTGGTGCAAACGTGTGAAGGTAGGATGACGGTGTTGGGTTCGTATCCTATTCCGGAGATTGAAATATTTAATATTTACATAGTTTTACACTAGTAACGAGGCGTGACGTGGCTTTAAATACAAATACAAAATTGGCAGAAACTGGGTAATGAATGAAGAACAGAATCCCTAACCTTAGGTTCCCAAGTTCTGTCTGTCTGTCTCTCTCTCTCTCTGATTCTGTCATGTGGCAGCGTCGAGTGAAAAAGAAAATGAAGTGAAAAAAGGACTAAATTACATAAATTTATATAAACTATAAAATATTACATCTCAAGTTCACGAGAGTAATAACATTTCTGGGAGTTAACCATACTTTACGTTCGTACGTTCTCAACCGTACTTTTTTATTTTGTACTATGTCAAATTGCTATTTAACACAGTACAAAAAGATATACAGACTCAGCTTCACGATGTATCCCGCACATTCCCTCACCTTCCGGAACTTGAACTTCCGGACCTAGTGTTAAGACACTCCGTTCTACTTCCGTTGACCACTTTTCGCCGAATTTGGGGCATTGCGTGTTGAGTGGCGAAACTCAACGCGCCCTGCCTTGCACCAGAGCAAAGAAATGAAAATATTAAATATTAAATATTTCATCTCCTCCTCCTCCGTTGTTAGAGGAATTAATTGATTATGATTTCTACATGTATTATTTAAATTTAACATTTTTGTATGTACTCGTATATAAGATGTAGGAGATTTTTTTTTATCAAGTTATGCAAAAGTGCACAGGAGCCACAAGCGTGTAAATGTAAAACCGTCAGGTTCTGGGTTCGATACCCATTCGAGAAAATGAAATATAAAATATTTTCATTTTTCCGCTCTAGTTATAAGGCAAAGCGTGGTGTTGAGTTCTGCCACTCACACGTACAATGTCTCACATTAGGCAGAAATTGGGGAACAAAATGGAATGTCTTAACTCTAGGTTGCCTCCCTAGTTTCCTCTGCCATGACATGTGCGGGATACAGCTTGAAGCTGGAACATTAAACCTACCCATAAGTACTAAAACCTGAATTATTGTTATTATCATCCTAAACAATGAGAACTAGAAATGATAAAGTAATCACAGTAGTGCCGCAGCGACGATACGCATTTATACTGACAAAAGCATTTTTACGGTAACTGCGCCCATTCACGGGGATTCTAAATGGCTTTCATAATTATATCTTTAGTTTATACCAAAAAATAAACAATTCTTATGTACGTGTGTGTTATATAATACGTAAAATCACTCTTAAATAAGGGTGTGAAAATAATGGTCTAAGTATAAAAGTTAATAAGACGAAGGTTCTGGTATTTGAAAAAAATGAAGAAAATATGAAACGCGTAACTGATAAGCATACTGAATTAAGTGATATATTTGGGAAATATGTTTAGTAGCGACGGAAGACACGAAATTATTGTGGAACGGAGTATTGCTGCCGGTATCACAGTTAACGGTGACTTAATAGGTTGATGGGACGGCGAAATGTCAGCACAGCTTCACGTTTGGCCATAAAGAATGCAATATTGGTACCGACCTGGTTATACGGCACCGAAACGTGGATGTTGTAGAAAGATGAATGCTATGGAGATTCGATCTTTGTGCGGAGTCAGTTTAGCTGATCGTGTATCCAACGATGATATACACAGCGAATATGTCTCAAGAAACTAGTTCTCAGGTCGTTTGTACACGTCGAGCGAATGAGTGATCAGAGAATGGCAAAAAGGTTTATAAAGGAAAAGTCAACGGTAAGAGAGATAGACGGGGATCTCAGTTGATTTCGAAAATACAGCGTCTACGATACTGGAGGAAGTTCACGTAAAAGCAGGGGAGGGCAGCAGCAGCAGGGGATCTTCACCCCTCAGAGGGTATGTATGAAGAGATTGGTGACAATGGGTAATTTAAATAAATTACATTTATTTCCCTCGTGAAACTGCAGTAATTATACGTGCTAAGCTTGCAATTTTTACACGTTTATGAATGTTTAGAACATTAAAATTAGATTCATAAATATATTTAACTTCGTTCATTTCAGATTGACGTTGGTTAGAGAAAATGAAATGTGGAAAATTTTAATCGAGTTTCAACCAGAGTATAACAAACTGGCTTTCGCTTGTAGAGGACCGCGATAACAGGAACCGTTTACAGTGAAACGTTTTCGACTAAACTTGTTAACTTTAATGTGTTATATAGTTGACTTAAATCGTTTATTAAATCGTTTATTAATAATAATTACAAAGAAAGGTAGGCAGTGCAAACCTGAGAATTTAATGTTAAGACGTTGCGTTCATGTAAAACAATTTTGTTGTCAGTTTTTACCGAATTATAGAGAGAGATTGATAAAATGAAAATATTAAATATCTTCACGTAGGAGTCGAACCCACAACCTTTCATATTGACAGTTGCTCGGTTGTCCCCTGCACTAAGACAGGTCCCTCGTATGTAATATTTGAGATATGCTTTAAGATAATTCTGCAAAATCGAAGATCAGAACAATTATTTTTCGTGCATAATATTTGACGCAGAACGAAATTGTAGCAAGATATTTTCTGTACTAATACATATTTATGAAGTATATAGGAGAAATATGAGGCCTGTCGTGGTGCAGCGGCACATACGTGTGACTAAACGATAGGTTAGTAGGTTTTAAGCCGTGTGATTCCGGCTTAGAATAGGATCACCTGATGGTGTCGTAAAAGGCGACTAAAGTGCGTGTGGTAGAGTCACGTTGCCAGTAATGGCAACACGCATGGGCAGACTCGACCGGATCATTACCACCCCCGGCATTTAAGACCGGCGTTAAGTAGTGGCTTTGGCCACTGCGTTTCGCATTAGGTAATGCCGGGCCCCGGTGCCCCTTCCACCTCAAAGGCCGGCAACGCACCTGTAGCTCCCCTGGTGTTACACGGGGCCGTGGGCGACGGTGATCACTTACCATCAGGTGACCCGTACGCTCGTTTGCCGTCTTTTCCATAAAAACGATAGGTTGTGAGTTTAATCCCCACTCGAGGATATGAAATATTTAATATTTTCAATTTAATATTTAATGTTTTCAATTCCTCCGCTGTTGAGTTGAGTTCCGCCACTCAACATGCAATGCTTCAAATTCGGCAGAAAGTAGGGAACGGGAAGTATCAACAAGAATCTAAAGTGGGAAGCTGAAAAAAAAGAAAAGAAAGAAAGAAATTAAAAAAAAAAAACACTCAGCCAATGTCCGAGTAGGAGCTAGCATGTCGCCTTGATTTAATCGGATACTTACAAAGGTTTCACCATGTGAACTTCATTGCTTAATTTGTTATTTGAGTAGCTGCCTCCAAGTAGTTAGACAACGTGACATGGGAGTGAAAGTGTGAATATAAATTGCCTGCTGTTCGCAGATGATACAATGCTTATTGTATCGTCTAAAAGCGAGTTACAGACATTGGTTATCACTTTTAAAAAAGCATGTAAATAATGGTTTAAGCCTGAATGTGAATAAGATGAAAGTTCTGGTATTTGTAAGAAATGAAGAAAAAAATTATGTATTTAAAACCACGTTTCTTGGACAGAGTAGATAACAAATACTTGGTAACTAAATATGGATTATCACCTTAGATATGTTGAAATATTCTAGTTTGTAATATGTACGTTCAAATATGTGATTAATTGGTAGTTAATGGCAATTTGTGTCCCTTAATATTATTGAAACTTCTGATATAGAGAATTTTCTTAAAGTTTTACATCTATACTCACAAAACAAAACGTCCTTTAGAAAATATTTAATCAGCAATTGAATTATCTAAGATTTTTTGAGCAATTTGCGTCTCAAAGATAATTTAATTTCGTTCATGGAAGACGACGGGAAAATTTTAATAAAAGACCAGTTTGGAAACGAATTTTGCTTAATTCATTGCATTTTAATAGGGAGTAGGTTGTGATCGATCACAATTGACTATAAATCAAAATTTTGATGATAATGGTGCTACGAGTGTACCTGGCATAGTAATATTTAATATCATTATTACAAATAAAATGACGATTGAAAAAGTTGAGTCGTGTCGTGAGTCGGGCCAAAAGCGTGTGACTGCACAATAAAACATAATGATTTCTTCGCTCTGGTAATAAAAAAAGCGCAGTGGAAAGCGGGGAACGTATCAAAATATCTTAATTAGGTTCCTAAGTTCTATGTATCTACTCTGCTATCGCAGACACAGTGATGCCAAAAAAACTTACACATAATGGGATGTGGAATTATATTCAATTCACTTGAATAAATATACTTTCACTTCCTTTTCTACATTTTTTATATGATAAAAATATTTGATATCCTAAACCCACAAAACTTTAAAGGCAGAAAATGAATACTGCATGAATAGATGATAATTGGAAATCTCAGGAAGGCATTACGCGACTACGGTGCAAACGCTCCGGGCGAAAAGCATTAGCATTAACTATATAAACGATTTAGACTGTCCTAGCGCAGAAGCACAGTGCTTGTAACTTATAACGAGATTGTTGTGGGTTCATTTACCAGTGGAGGAAATTACGTATATTATTTGCTTTACTAAGACAAAGAGCGGCGTTTAGTTCCGCCATTCATACGCCGCCGCCACACACTTTATAGGGGAAAATAGAAGTTGGGAAGTTGATAAAAAATATAATCGATATTTGAGAGCGAAAATACCTATATTATTATGTCCTGGTAAGTGACGGGATATAATGAAATCCTAAAAAAGGCAATAGTTTTTACTACCAGCACCAGCGCTTTAGGTTTTATTGGTTACTCTACTTACTCTACTTACTCTACTTACTCTGCTTAGCTAAAAGCAGCGTCCGTTTTCCAATTGCTGTCATATTTTTGTCATAGTTTTCAGTGCATGGCGAAACTTTCTCCTTTCCTCAAATGGCGTAATCAACCGTATTAAGTCTAACATTGCACGACACTCTCAAAGATCTACGATAGTAATTTCCTATTTAAATATTAAAAAAAAATAAAAATTCTTATATGGCTTAGCCTGGTTAAGTAGGTTTCACTAAAGTAAATCTCTCTGGTACAAACAGTTTACAAACAATTTTAAACATGATATGTAGAGCGAGTGCAGCGACACGTTCTGTATGCACAAGAAAATGCTCCGGCAGTACTATATTTGAATAGACTACTTATATTTGCTATTAGGGACGACCTCGACCGCGCTCACACCTCACTGAACATTATTCAAGTGTATTGCACTTTTTTATTTATTTTTTCATCTTACACTGTATTCCGCACATGATAGGGCAGGCAGAGAAAACTTGGGAATCTAGTGTTGAGACACTCCGCTCGCTTCCGTTCTCTAATAGTGCTAAGGCATTCTGTTCTCCGCGCACTATCTAATTTGATATTGTGGGTTTAGTCGTATTACCAATGCAAAGACTACAAAAGTCATTTGTAAATATGATAAAAATACGTATAATATGTTCGTAAAATTCGCAAATTTACAGTTTTAATTCATTCTATTACGTCATAAAATGTGACGTAATTCCAAACTTTACCGTTTTAAAAGTGCTCTTATTAATGTTTTGTTCTCTTTTACTAGTGCGATATAAGAAGGAATGTCTACAGTGCAGAGAGAACATGCGCAATTGTATATATTTTTGCCGAGTTTCTAGTTGGCATCGACCCGGTGCTTGCTCAGCCTTTATTTTGTCCAAATCTAAAACAATGAGCGCGAAGTAAGCGAACATTATCTCGAGGACGAAGCTCTATTCATTACAAAAGACTGTACGGACAATATTAATGCAAAGTGTTTCGGGCAACGTCATACATTTATTTATATTTAAAATGGCTTTTGGTGTTTAGTTTGTATGTTTATTAACTATTTGTATGAAATAAATTATTTAGTTTATTGCAAAATTACAAGAACCGGTATGAGTATGTATGATTTTGTACATATATTAGCTGATTTGAAGCTTTTATTGGCACATTGGAACAAACGTGCGGGTAAATGCGACAGGTTGTAGATTCGATCCACACTCGAGGAAATAAAATATTGATATTTACATTTCTTCCCTTTGGTACCGAAGTGAGCGCGGCGTTAAGTTCAGGCGGAACTTACACATAATATTTTCAGATTTTATCGGAAAGTGGCCCAAAACTGGTTTTCCAAGTTCTTACTGCCTACTATGTTATGCGCAAAATACAACGTGAAACTAAAAAAAAAAAATATTTAATATTTTCATTTCCTCGCTCTGGTAATGAGGTAAAGCACAGCGTTCAGTTACGCCACTCAAAACGCAATATTATTATTAATATTATAGGCCTGTCGTGGTGCAGCGGCACAAGCGTGTGACTGTAACCGACAGGTTCTGGGTTCGATCCCCAGTGGAGGAAATGAAATATTTAATATTTTCAATTTAAAATATTTAATGTTTCATTTCGTCGCTCTGTTACTAAGGCACAGTGTTGCGTTGAGTTCCGCCACTCAACACGCAATGCCTCAAATTCGGCGGAAAGTGGGGAACGGAAGTCGAACGGATATATATATATATATATATATATATATATATATATATATATATATATATATATATATATATATATATATATATATATATATATATATATACATATATATATATATATATATATATATATATATATATATATATATATATATATATATATATATATATATATATATATATATATATATATATATATATAAGGTCAGTGTGAACAAATGATTATTATTATATGTTATTTAGTACCAAAAAACTACAACTAAAAGTAGAAAAATGTTTACCAATATGACTTGGACACAGACAAAACGCAATAAATTAGTTTAACCTGACATTATGCTTGTACGCGGCATTAATTAAGCAGTGACATGGTATGCCTGAATAGTTAACGGCCGCCCTAGTATAGCTAGCTTAGATTGTAATCTTAGGATGAATTGGTATTGCTTCATATTATTATACAAATATAATTATTGAAACTGTCGTGGCACAGCGGCACAAGCGTGCGATTGTTGTGAGCTCGATTCCCGCTGGAGGAAATGAAATATTTAATATTTTCAATTATAATTTTATCACTTTCTTAAAGAGACAATTCACACAATACCTCGAAAATTCGTCGGAAAGTGGAAAATGGTCCTTAGTTGGAGCCACAAGTCTTCGGTTTACCCCTGCGATGTAGATTGCTATAGAGCATTGAGACTGCGTTGGTTGTGGATTAAATGTCCATCCGGAAGAATGGTTATGTTTAAATATAAGTATTAATATAGAAATAATTAAAATGACTCAAATTGATAGCAAAGTCATTTTAATGTGTCAATCGATCAACTGAGTAATTTCACAATATTTTTTTACAATACAATATATAGAAATGAGAGATGGATAGATAGACCATAAAGAAAGATGTTTTAATATCTATTATAACATGCTTTGTGAATATTTTATTCTAAGTTATTTTATCTTCAAAATAATTGAGACATCATATTTGTAAGCACTAAATATACTGAGTGGATTTCTATTTGTATTGTATTACGTATGCGGTATGTTCACCGCAGAAATGTTTGTTTTTGTTGTTTATATTAAAATGGTTTTACACGAAACATTCGTTAACTTTTATACGTTTCGGTGCAGTAGGACAGTGTGTAACTGTAATGATTATAGATTTTACCCCAAATAAAAGAAATAATTATATTATTTTTATCTAAGCATTTACCTTTTGTATTGCGGGACGAAATATAGAGATGTTTGGTGTGTAGAACGGCGTGTGACAGTAACCTATCCTATTTAATTCAGTAAATGCGTTAAATAACAAAATAATATATAGTATTTACAACATAAAAATAAAAATTAAATAAAAGTTAAAACTTTTTAATGATTAAAAAACTGCACTAATACAGGTTCATACATTCATGAGCTACGGTGCAACAGAAAGACAGGTCCGACATACCATAACATCTAAAAAAGTGATTGCCTTAGACATTCTGAATAAGTTCATACCAACTTGTCAACTAACAAGTGTGTTAACACAGAACCAGTCGAACTTACTCAGACACATATAAAGCTCTTTGAAGTGTAATCGCCGCCAATAAATCTCTAACAACTTGGTTTTCCAGCTTTAAGTTCATTTGAATAGCAATAACTATTCACATGTGCTTTGCCAGTAAAGTTCAGTGGGGCACGAAAGCTCAGTTTAACTACCGCTATGTAACGAGTAACGAATAACGACTGATATAAACGATCGTAAAGTGCCACCTGAAGTCACTGCGCTATCGAAATTGGAATTATTTAGTGCATTTTGATCCTCACGTACAAATGTAGTGGCTTTGCGTTTGTTTGTTTTTGTTTTTTATCGATTGTTGATTTGTCGTCGATTGTTGATATCATTTTATCTACTACACTGTTGAGGCTATTACTACTATGACAAAAGTATATGTCATAAAAACCTGAGTGATGAGAAATGAATTTTCGACGAGACTATTTATAAACGGTGTTACAAGTGGCGAAGTGCGGTAGACGTGATTTATGAACAGAAGCATTGTATACCGCTATATATAAGTAAAGTGCAAACAGAACACCCTGCGTTGAAGAATGGGCAAAGTTTAAAGTGGATTCGTTCATTAAATTTAATATGAATTTTCCAAAGATCTCGTCGTCTTACAAGACATTCTTCAATTATAAGTTTGATGATTTATGCTAAATGTGTAGGCATGAGAATATTTTTAGTAGAATAAATTATTGTACATTTCATGTACATTATAGAAAGCTTACGTATGAAATTGTTTATTTAGTTTTATGTTGTATCCTGTAGGATCCAGCAGAGCAGAGGGTTAAGACCTACTGTTAAGATATTCAGTTCCTCAGTTTCCAAGACTTGAAATAAAATGGTAGTGGTCTATCTACATGTCGAGGAAATGTAAGTGTTTTTCTTCTTTAGAGTTTCTTTTAATTCTCAAACACTTTGTAAATATTCTATTTCTAACTTTCCTCCCGAATTCCAGTCATTGCTTATTACGTGATGTACAGGATGCAGCGGTCTTTTGGCTGAGAGAGAGATAACTCGCTTGAAGATATAGTTTAACTAAGTTCACACCGTCACAAGCTATTTACTTTTAGCATAAATAATTTTTACTGATATATTTGATATGTATTTATTCAAGCTCTCATACTTGTAGTGGTCAGGAGAACTAATATATACTTGTAGTAGAACTTACTGGTAACTTGCAAATGCACCTAAGTTGTATGTACTTTGACTTCCATGCAAACACTGTATGGCGGAGCTTATGGATCTAGCCTGTTACAGTTTTGTATTAGTTGTTTAATGGGATTTAAAGAAAAAACTTTGTAGTTATACATAAACATGTGTAATTTTTTTTGAAATTTATTACAATAAAATTTAATTACAATATTAAAAAAATTGTCCTGGCGAGGGACAAGTGAATGAAAGTTTGATAAGTGGTGGACTCGATCCCCGTTTGAGGCAATAAATGTTTAATATTTTCATCTCTTAGCTCTGGTAACTTCGGAATCTTCTCAAGTTTGGTAGTAAGTGGGGAACGGAGTTGTTTGAGAATGGACGCCGTGTCGTAACACTAATTTCCCAAGTTCCCTTTGCCTAACTTGTTACGTGCGGGATACAGCTTAAATAATTTAAGTTAATGCTATAGCTCATGCCGGGGTTGCTGTGTATGAATGGGAGGACAAGAGATTCAGTTCTCTGATCAGCTGTGAAGGTCAGAACCTGTCCACCATCTGGCTCTATGTGAACATGTACGATCGTGTCCATATCTACGCATGTGTCCATAGCTATAGCATTAACTTAAATTATTTAAGTTAATGCTATAGCTCATGTGCTCAATTTAACAACTTAAATTATTTAAGTTCCCGTCAGAAATAACAAGGCCGGCTGTGCCGTCTCAAGTTAAAGTCAACGTTGCGAGTAGCAGGGGCTGCTGTGGAACCTACGACTCGTTTACCTTCTAAAATGCACGGTACTTTGCCCTCCCCAGATTTCGATGGGAGGCGTTTGAAGACTAAGGGCGGGAGGAGCTTGAAGACTAAAGGAGGGATTCTCTAGCATCAGAGATGCTGATATCCTCTTGGGGTAGTATCTCTCTAAGTGCCGCTGTCATATTCGAGGGCGGGGTTGGAGATGGGCACCGGGGCTCGGTACCCAATGCGAAACGCAGTGACCGAAGCTTTAAAGCCGGCCCATGAGTGTTTTCATTGCTGACAACGTGACACTCCTGCACGACAACTGTTATTGTTACTTAAATGTAGTGAAGCGGCTACATTAATCAAGCTCATTTATTCTTGTGTTGATGATATACATAGAATTATGCAATATATATATATATATATATATATATATATATATATATATATATATATATATATATATATATATATATATATATATATATATATATATATATATATATATATATATATATATATATATATATATATATATATATATATATATATATAAAAATATATGTTAAAGATATTTAACATTTTTAAGTATTATTTATCTATTTACGATTTAAAAAGTACTTAAATAAGGATTTGAATTCATGTCACTTAATACACAACAAACTCCAACGGAATGTAGAAAACGGAAGTATCTTAATTGAGACAGATTTCTTTTTTCTTCTAACACTAGATGCCCAGGTTCCCTCTGCCTATGTACGAGATACAGAGTGAACTTACAAAAATGTATTATTAAAAAAATTGTAACTGTTAATCAACAGTAAAAATACTGTAATGTTATCTTTTTATTAATAAATATCAAAGTAATATAACTAGTTATACAGCAGGACGTTTACGTCCAAACATTTATTAACCATATAAAGCAATAAAGTATATGGAAGCGGGCAATATTATTATATAATTAGTTAGAGGTACACTTTGTTATAATATATATAATATAACCTTCGAGCTTATGCTCGCATTATTGTAAGAATGGTAAATGCAAAAGTGAGGAACAGAATAGAGTATCTACACTAGGTTCCCAAGTTCCCTCTGCCCCTGTACAGTGCACCGTGCACCCTACCACGTGAAGCTGAATTGTATACGCAATTGATAAAAATGATATATAATATAATGGTTTCCGAATATGTCATCTATGTTATTTTTGAAAACATTGCTTTTTTAGCTTTTTTTCTTTAAAAATTATGTAATATTATTAAGTCGTCGCTCGTCAGTTATATAAAATACAATTTACTTAATCCTTTATAATGATTTTTGATTTGAACCCAAAATATAGATATTAGCTACGTCCAGTAGGTACTTGTGTTGTTGGATCCCAACACGATATTATTAGTTTTAATGGACAATGTCAATCATTATTTTATATGGGAAGGGTATATTCCAAATATTTCTCTTCTATAATGTAGGAAAAATTAAAGTAGAAAAATATGTCAATATAAAATCGCCGCATTAACAGTCAACGTGGCTTTCTTGAAATTTTAACACATTTTTATATATAACCTGTTGATACTTACTCTAACAGAATAATAATTGATATTTAGAATTCTTTAGCTAAATATATTAAATCACAAAACAATGTTTCATATCAAAATAACTCGACAATTGAGACTTTGAGAATTGAGACGACATGTGGAAAAATGTATTATAATATAATATAATTCTTGTCAAGCAGTGGCATGTAGCAGAAAAATCATTACACGAATTCGTGCGAGCGTTCGAGCGCAATGTGCGTATTTCAATATGAATGTCCTCACTGTCCCAAATTTTGGGATTACATAATTCCCTATTTATATTCAACTTTTTGCCTTTATTATTTAATTTAGGCAAGTTATATACGTTCAAAACAGTAGATATTATTATATACTAGCGACCCAGTCCTTGGCTTCGCCCGCTTGAATTGCATAATATTATCACTTTTAAAGTTATATCTATAGATTGAAAACTAATATATATATAGGTATATAAAATATATATAAAAAAATAATAAGTGGCACGAGCGTTTGACTGTAACTGACTGGTTCTGGGTCGATCCCCAGTCGAGGAAATAAGATATTTAATATTTTCAATTTAATTATTTAATATTTCTTTGCTCATTTATAATAAAACAAATAGTTAATGTTATGCGAAGTTTGCCAAAATATAACAGTGAAAACTACATTTGAATCTGGTCTGCCATTTTTGAGATAAGTGCAGACAAACGCACAGACAAATAGACAATATCTGCTGGCTGTCCTTTTCCGTTAAATTTTTCTTTCGTTTCCATAATTTAAAGACTAAAACATGTTAAAGTGAACATAAAAAACGTAAAAGGCAAATGTACTTTCATACTTATTTAGAATTCCATTCCTTCTCATTCCCTCTGTCCCACAGAGGCTTTAATCAGCTAAGATCCTCCCAAAATGTAATTAATGAATGACTTCTTTGTTGTATCCATTATAACACTCGACTCGTGCGAGGCGAATAATTTACTACCCTACTTTAGAAATACTCGTGAGATTAAGGGATCACGCATTGTAATAGTATTTATATGTTTAACTTTGGAGCCGACATTGCGCAGTGGATTAGGTTCTGATCGTAATTCGGAGGAATGAATTATTTAAACTATCCCGCTTTGGTAAGTTAAAAAAGTGCAGCGTTAAGCTCCACTGTTTAAGACACAATATTTTTAAAATTAATGGTGCATGGGGAGCCAAGACAATAGATCTTCTATGCCTACCCTGCTGTGTGAGAAAAGGTTTCATACGTTTTTATACATCTAAATCTCATTCTGTACATTTTATTTGTTTTACTTCTCACACACCATTGCTTTTCCCATTTCCTGACTTATATACTATAATATTCTATTACCCGAGGGCACTTATCGGAAATAAGGTGACTCTACCGTGAATATAGGGATGTGTATTCATTATATATTAAACAGTGAAACCCACACATACATATAATTGTTGAAATACACTCATGTCGTTATTGGAATGGTTTGTTCCAATGTCAATAATTTATCGGTCGTTTTTTAATTAAAAATAGACAAAAGTAAAGAACAAAGCTTTATATTTATATTAGCAAAGTTATGGTAAAATACAAGAAAAACCAGTACAATAAAGCTGAAAATTATTGAACTAACTAATTACATACAGCGATGCATACATAAAATAATATAAATGTAGATACAAAATATTGATGTTGAACAAATTAAATCGTACTTTTACTATTCAACTTCATGCCGTATACTATATTAGTATCAAAACATAACTTAGTGTTAAGACACTCTGTTCCCAGTAGGACACTTCCGATTCATAGCTTAAGCTGAATTCCAAATGAATTGCATGTTGAGTCAACTCAACAGTTGAACTAAACTTTGCGTTTTGTCTCGTTATCAGAGCAAGAAAATAAAAATATTATAATAAATAATTTATAACCTCGCTGGCTTAAATCATATTTATAACAAAATATAATTCAATAGATATTATTTATTTATTTTCAGCCACGACATTTCATTTCTTCCTTGATCTGATACTAAACATCTCTAAATCCGGACAAAGTTGCAGTCAAAAATAAGTGTTATCCGAGTGTTAGTCGACGTTAGCGGGAAGCTCCCTCCAGCTTAATTACGTCTCAGCGACAGTCAAATGTTGACTCAAACCCAACTTCATAATTGCTTTCTCGTCATTTCATCCCCTGTTTAAACTTTGTTTGCTTTTGATACATTTTAATGAATGCTTATAATGACGACTTGGTATGTGTCATGAACAGACAATGGTATTTTAATAGATTCGTAATATATGTAAAATATATATTTTTTCATTCAATTTCGAAAAAAAATCTTTTCGTCTTTACGTTGTACCCGCATATAGTAAAATAGGCAGAGTGAATCTGCTAGTGTTAAGACACTTTAGTTCCCCACTTTCGCGCTGAATTCTGAGTAAGGCAGTTCTGCTAAGAACCTAAAATAAAATAAAAATCACAATAAATTAAAAAATGGAGGAGTACAGGACGATATGCGAGGTCATAGAAGTGATAAAAACATATTGACTTATGTTACAACCAATGTCATAATAACTGTAGTTCCAGTTACAAGTATAGCTACAATATTTTACATATTTTACTTCTTCACTCTGTATTCATAAGTACGCAAATATATCAAAAGTAACCTTTTGACTCTACAGTGTAGAGTCGGATAGAACAAGATGAAAAATGAAAAGTATGCTCATACGCGCTATGAATGAGTGGGCTTATTGTGGTACATGACGTATTCAGCCACAATGCCCCAAGTATAATTACTCTGCGAAGCCGAATGCAGTGAATTTGCAAACTCGAAACCCATTTTGTACGTAAAGAACAATACATTTATATTATTAATGAAAACGTAACATGTCGACTTGCTCTACTATTTTTGTTTGTCTGTGTGTAACATAGTGTGTGGTCAAGTAAGTGTGTCAGTATAAGTGTTTTATGTATACAGTCACTCGGCTTGAGTTCTCACTCTGCCATGTGGGGGGCATGCTGTACCTCGCACATGGCAAGGTAGGCAGAGGGAACTTGGGAATCTAGTGTTAAGACACTCTGTCCCACTTTCCGCCGATTTTGGGGCATTGCTTGATGAGTTGTTGTTGTTTCCAGAGCAAAAAATGAGAATATTAAATATTTGAATTTTTCGAGTGGGGATCGAACTTACAGTTACAAATTGGTGCCCCCGCATCACGATGGGCCTTAGTTTAATGTATTAAAGGTCAAGAGTTAATGTGCATCGAGCAAATGTGACAACAATATAAGAGTAAAATATTTTGCTTTTAACGTAAATGTCGTAATCCCTCTGCCAGACGCCGCCGCCGTGTGCAGGATGTAGAAAAATACTTTTTTGTTTTTGTAATGGCTATAGAATAATTGCTACTGTTTAAATTATTCACAACACCCTAAGCGGAGTGTTCTATTTTTTTAAAATTTCACGTTTTATCTGCCCGTGAATATTATACCCTGCGTCACATTTTGAGTGGCCAAACTTGACGCAACGTTCTTTTTATTTGTGGCGGTGTTTACAAATGTATTCAATAAAAAAACTCGCAACGAAAAAAGTCAATTTTTATTTCTTGCCGCCACTACTATATCGATGCTTCATCACAAATATCTATAAAAAAAAACATAAAAGTGTTAAATAACGGAAGAATAAGATCATATAGCACAGTAACTTGATGTAGTGAAGAAAACAATCACGTGAATACATGTCTCTGGGGAACTAAAGGAGACGTCGACGGTTACTCCTCTAGGATTGAGCCAACTTACAAGCCGCGGTAATCTAACTATTAATATTATGTTTAATTTTTAAAACCAATATTCTGATAAGAAAACCTTGTTGTTTTTCTAAATTATATTATAAAAAGTTGAAAAATTGTTATATCCGCATCGTAATATTTTGTAAAGGCTATTGATTGTATAAAAATATTAGATAAACGATCTTAAATTTACACTTACAGCCCTTCAATAGATCTTTATCGTGTCGTGTCTAAAGTCGTGTCGTGTTTTTATCGTGAAGTCTAAAAGACATTCACATTGTGATACAGCTGCATATCTGAGATCGAACAATGTTTACAAAGCTTGCAGGAACTTCGCCAACCGCCGGGGATTTTGCTGAAAGAATTATCTTTTAAGTTCACAAATAAAGCGCTTTTGCCTCTCAAATTTAAACTTTGTACTTTAAGCACTTATAATGTTTGCAAGACAAAATGGTATGGATGAAGGCCCTCTGAGAAAGTATTTTATAACGCGTACTTTGAAACATGCCATCAAATTATGTATTTCATTTGAAAAATATTATTTTCAGAAAAAACTCAGTCATTTTTATTATGTTATTTCATGCACATGCCAAGTTAGGCAGAGAGAACTTTGGGAAACTAGTGTTAAAACATACCGTTCCATTTCCCACTTTTGGCATAATTTGAGGTATTGCATGTTGAGTAGTGGATGTCAACGCTGCGCTTTGCCTTGTTATCAGAGCGAGGAAATGAAAGTATGAAATATTTAAAGGAAATCATTTATATAATAATATTAAATCGAAAAATGCTATATTTTGACTTTTAATCATTTATTACAAAATAAACATATGACATGAATCTTTATTCATCTTTATAATAGCAACATTGAACACCTAGCAGTAACTTTTGGCGCCAGTCATACATGGCTCCTTTGGGAAATGAACAGTGAGAATATGTATAACAGCATACTTGAGATGAAAATCTTTCTCATTTCAACATTAATAAAGTGGAATTATCTTTTACCACTAACAAAGACAAGATTCTAATCTAAAGGTACGCTACAACTACAACTGCCGAAACTCTTGGTACAGGACAAGAGCGATAGAAATCACTTCAATCGGAACTTACGTCTATGAGTTGTCCGTAGTTTGAAGTGCACTTCACAATAGGAGCTTTGTTATTGATTGTTCTTCATATTTTATTTTATTGCTGTTAGAAATTATATTACTAACGTATATTCAGGTTGTAATTAAGTATTATATATTCTATTACTTTCTTAATAATGTATTCCTGTATTTACTGTATTTCTACTTCTACGTGTGGTAGATATTACCAAAAACAAAAAAAACAGAAAAGTAGACTAAAGGTACTATGATGGTTTACCATCACGTTTAGCTTTACCTCATTGTGAAGCCCCATCGTGGCGCGGAATGCGGCAGGTTGTCAGTTCAATCCCCACTCGAGGAACGAAATATTTGATATTTTCAAATAAAATATTTAATATTTTATTTCTTTGCTTTGGTAATAAGGCGTAGTAGGCGGCGTTGAGTGCCGCCACGCAACACGCAACGCCTCGAGAGTTCGGCGGGAAGTCGAGAACAGAAGTGTCTAAATGGGTGTGGAGTTTCTTTGCAATACGTTCCCAGGTTCCCTCTGCCTACCCTGCCATGTGCGGAGTACGGCATCAGTAAAAAATGTATAATAAATCAACAAAAAATATATAAATAACTAAAACTATATGACAATTCACAATAGAATTTTGCAATCTAGTTAACTGCAGAGTGTTTATATGTATGAAATATCCAAGAGAGCAACTTAGCGATTTCTACATTTATGAGGCCATTACCGCCGGCGACAACATCCCATTGGGATAAGTTGACTCATCTTCAGTTAAATCAGTTAATAATTAATCTCCTAATGGCTTTCAAGTCTACTGACGGGACCCTACGGACTATACATAGAGCTAGCGCTAAGAGGCTTACTTCCATGTCTTTTTAGGAATATTTTATGAGATCCATCAGTTCGCGATTTAGTTAAGAAGTTGAAGATAATAGAAACTTAACATTTAACTTCACGCTATATCCCATATGGAGCAGAGAAAACTCAGCTTTAAAACTTTTACTTTACGCCAAATTTTCGACTTTGATATTATTGGCTGGTGAAACTCCAACGCCGCGCTTTTTCTTTTAAAGCCACAGCCTTTGTGTATAAATTTAGACATACGAGTAGAACCATTATAATACGACGCTTCACAGCAAGGTAGACAGAGGGAACCTAGTTAACCTAGTGGTAAGACTCCCCATTCTCCAATTTTCGCCAAATTCTGAATGCTTAGTGCACATGAATGGCAGAACAAAACATTCGTAACATAATTTAGATAATAGTAACGTTTACATATTATTCTATAAAATATTAATTATTAAGTTATTTGATCAGTTTTTATCTTTTATTAACTAAATCATTTTACAATATAATATAATTTTAAATGAAACACTTTTAAATGAATTAATCACGTATATTGTTTTTGAACATTTTTGAAAACCTGACGTATCGAACACTATCTCACTCACTTTATATAATAGCCCGTGGTCACGGGTATACTAAGTCTTCCCGTGACCACAGACCACCCATGATCAAAAACAGTATGTTTTATTTAAAAATATGTAAGAATCGCAAAAATTAAAGACTCACTCTGTTCCACTTCCGTTCCCCACTTTCCACCGAATTTGAGGCATTGCGTGTTGAGAGGTGGAACTCAACTCCACAATTTGCCTTGTTACCAGTGCGAAGAAATAAAAATTTTAAATATTTAACCTTTGTCTTTTTCTCAGCGTCCTGCTCGTGAGCAGATAAATGTAATCAGAGCGTTAGCCCTTTGTACGTGGTTTCGTGCGGCACCCATTAATATGAGTGCGTCTTTTGGATGGGCTCCTGGCCCTTAAGGTAAGTGCACCTGGTTAGTGCTTGGTTGGAAGAATCTGATGGGATGAGCGTAGCGTCTGGGCGGTGTGCCCCGCCAGGTGAGACCCTCGGTTGCCCCGAGGGACAGCTTAGGCGACCAGTGACCAGGACGGCAGCTCATGAGTCAATGTTGGGATGTTGTATAAGATCTCTAGGGAGATGACGACGTGCGGCGTCTGGAGGTCGGGTGTGATATGGGGCTATGTTCTTCAGATGCAGGTGATCCGATGCATCAGCTCGGCGAAACACCGTGAGCCGGCTGATGCGATTCTCCAGGCATTCCATCTTCAAATCACGCTGAAGTGTGGAGTTGCGGACGAAGTATGGAGCCTGGGTAACACGCCGGAGGGCAATGTTTTGGACCACCTGCAGAAGTTCTTTTTGTCTAGGGCTCGCGAGGGCGTACCACGACGGTGCGGCGTATGTAAGGTGGGGCTGCACGTAAGTCTTGTAGAGGGCCAGTTTGGTTTTCAGAGGTAGCTTTGATTTGAAGAGAGGCTGCAGCAGCGACATGGCAGCTCCTGCGGCGTTGGCGGCCAAATATTTAATTTGAAAATATTAAGTATTTCATTTCCTCGAGTGGGGATCGAACCCACAACCTGTCGTTTACAGTCACACGCTTGTGCCGCTGCGCCACGACAGGCCTCAAAATCAAAGACATATAATATAATGATATTTATAAATAATAATATAGTACTTTTTTTCCTATTTCGTCGGCGTCTGTCTGATTGGCGGCCGAGCGCAATTAATGACAAGCAGAAAGATCGAGAGATCGGGAGGATCGTCGTCGGCGGGAAAAGAATTTTTAGGAATGATATTCACTTATTTTTTTAACATTGCATAATTAGTAAGGTTGAGGCTGATTATTGTTCTTACAAATCGAAGACAATAGTCTTAATATTTAAGTTTTAAATTTACATTTTAATTTGATTTTAAATATGACTAAAATATGTAAAGAATTCGTATATTCTTAACGTTCCAACTGCAGCCCTTGTAACAATATCATATCCTCGATGATTATTTTTAAAACGTTGAAAATTGCACAACGCAATTTGCACTTAGCGCAGGCACACATCTGAGCCACTAAACGCAACGGAGGTGGGTAAACCCAACAGTTTTTAGTTCAACGGCAGGAAAATTAAATACTTAATATTTTAATTAAATACTTAATATTTTAATTTCTTCGCTCAGGTAATAAGGAAAAACGCAGCGTTAAGTTCCACGACTCAACACGCAATGCCTCGTATTCGGCGGAAAGTGGAGAACTGAAGTGTTTTAATGGGAACAGTGTTTTTGTTTTAATGGGAAGGGTCTTAACACTAGGTTCCCAAGTTTTCTCTGCCTACCCAGCCATATGTGGAATACAGTGTGAAATTAAAAAAAAAAAAACGTCATCATTTTTCTCTCGATATCATTGTAGTTTTACTAATGTTATAAAGCTAAAGAGTTTGTTAGGTGGAACTTGCTCAACTCAAAACTTACAGGCTTGTTTTAAGATATTTTGTTTGTGTTGGATAGTCTGTTTGTAGAGGAGGGCTACACAACGTTAATCATTTTGATGTAACTTGCGGCCAAAGATGTCTCGTCTCGTCGCACTTAAATGTGTCATACATAACTCTTAGTAATTCTCATTTGGCCACGAGGGAGGAACCCCAAATGAAGATAGTATGTAATATAATAACATTTGTGACTTAGATCACTTTTACAGACTTTAAATGCAACTCTATCTATGCAATTCTAAGATACTCGTTATGAAATATCCATTATGTTTTTCCGTTACATTTTTATTAAGTGGCGGTATTAAGATTTGCCAGTATGTATTTAAAAAAAATCGTTAATAACCAGCGGGCGTACAGTCAGGATCAGTTTAATACAGCGACACACAGAATTAAATTCTTTAAAATATATGTAGAATAATAATGACTTCATAATAAATGATCAAAACAAAAAAAAACTACCAGAATGCATATATTTAAATACTTAATCAAGTAATTTGCATCTGAGAGGCATCCAGTCCAGCTAGAAGACAAACTGCTGACAGGCGCTAAGAGCACAAGGACGCCTCACTTACTTGAGACAAAGCCGTCCCAGAGCTCTCCACTACGCAATTAGTGACTGACGACACTGTACACTTATAGTTCATTTTATAGAACACATAACTGATTTGATTCTTATGAGTTGAATTTCAATACTTCTAAACGTTTATCTATTGATATTGGATAAACAATGTCACATTTCGTTAATAAAAGAAAGGTATACGACGGGAATCATAAAGTTATTTTGTGGTATTTGTTTCAAATGGTATGCAAATATCTGGTCTGGTAAAGTTTCATTCAATTTGGATCAATAGTTTTTGAGTAGAAGAAGAACAAACGTACATCCCACAATTATGTACATTTTTAATATTAGTAGATCGTATTCTATCTATGTCTATTGAAAATACTCACAATAACTGATAGACAAGATATCTGACAAACAACTTATAGACAACAAGCGGCTGCATTAAGTAATTTAGTTTTTTAAAGAAAGATGGTGATAAAGGTCAATAATATTTTAATTGTCAAATATTTAAACTATAAATTTATATAATTTTTGTGAGTGTACACTTTATAAGCAATAATAAATTATAAAACGTATACATATATTATATATTAAAACATATTACTTTTTGACTTATCAACTTGCGAGTAAATGTTACAACTTATATTGAATGGTTTACACTTGGAAATTAAATAAATATTCATTTAATTAGTAACTAGCGACCTGACCGCGGCTTCGCCCGGTTGAATATTGCTTGCTTGCTTTACAAGCTTTTTATAAATAAACTTATTTTTTTTGAAAACAGAATATTTTATGTATTTTCGTACTTAGGAGTAATGAAATCGTAAATATCTAAGATTTTCGGAAATGTGGGCGAGAAATGGGTGCGGGTTATTTATTCATGATTTTTTAAATCATTGTAAAGAAGGTAAGACTAAAACAATAAAACAATAATACAAATCTTTTTATTTTACACCAATAAATAATTATATAAAGTTACATAATATTACAGAATATTTACTGAAATCACGAAGTTTTGGTACATTTTATTTAAATTTAGTTTAATTTCTACACTCTAATTGTGCTTGAAAATGATCAACGTGTTTCATCATGATACCGAATTCCACACGCAGTGGGTTGTTTTTATTGTAACTAAAGCTTGATGCCGGATTTATTCGGTACTTTCTAACGATATGGGCTACAGTTGTCTTTAAAAATGTCATCGCGTAGCGGCTACCTGTGATATTATTATGTATATTAACATAGGGTGTTTTATCAACGTTAAAGTTAGTTAGCGTCAGAAACGTTATAGTGTTATTAAAGCTTATAGCTTTGTTAAGTTATTTTATGATTTTTAGTTTTTGATATATCTTACTTTTTTACTTAGTTTTTTTCTTACTAAAACCAAGATGGTTATGGCCAATGTTTTGATAAAGCCTATTACCTATTCGGAGGAATTGTTTTGTTTTGTGATTGGAGGATTTTCGTCTCTTAACTCTGGTCAGAATACGAAGCACAGTGTTCAGTTACATAACAACGGTAACGGGGAATAAATTGTAACAACAAAATGTACAAACTCCCTTCAGTAAAAATATATTGAAAAGAGGATAAGGATATTAGAATACACACTTACCAACACAATTTCGAGAGGCATAACTAAATGGCATGAACGCTGAGAGTTGCTTTGGCGTGGCGTTTAGAAATCTCGCGGGCTTAAACTCCTCGACGTCGTCTCCCCAGCAATGCGGGTTATGATGCAGACCCCATATGTTGATGATGACTTGACTGCCTTTGCAGAGTTCTACGCCTGATGCTGTAATATGAAGATGTTATATATTCGTCTTTATGTAAAATTTGAATTTACCAAAGAAATTTGCTTACGTAATTTTACGTCTTTATCACATATTCTTGAAGTAGTGGGAGCTGGTGGGTAGAGGCGCATCGACTCCTTTATAACTGCTTCCAAATACACTAACTTATGTATATCCTCCATTGTCATACTAACAGAGTCACCAAATACAGATTGCACTCTGAACAAAGAATAGTTATAAATTTAAAAAAATCTACTCACGTTTGTATTTTTTAAACTGTTAATTCAATTTTCATAAACAGCTAAGAACCATCGTTATGAACAACGACCTGGGCCAAAAAACAGACTAAAATCTGAATTAAATCAAATTAATAATAGAGAATATTTTTTAGCTTCACGCTGCGTGCTTTGCATACCGGACGCATACCGGATGTAGCAAGGTAGAGTTATCAGGGAGACTAAATTAAAATATTTTATTATTCTAATTATATGTAATTTCTAGTAAATTATGGCGTGTTATGGCACACGACGCGACAGGTTAAGGGCTAAACTCCACTCCATTAAATTAAATATTTTATATTTTAAGTTCTTCGTTCTGGCATTAAGACAAAACGCAGAAGTTCCTTCACTCAACGTAAAAATCCTCAAATTTGGCGGTAAGAATGGAATGGAACAGAGTCTCTAAATACTAGATTCACAAGTTCTTAAGACATGATAGGTTTACTCACTCCTGGTAAACCTTTTCCTGTACATCACGATGCTGTGACAGTAGAGTGAGTGTGAAGCAAGCGGCGGCTGTAGAGGTGTCAGTGGCTGCCAGTAACATACTGAGGGTTTCCTCTGACATCTCAACTTCCGAGTACCCTTGATCTCCGCCAGAATACTTCCATATTAGATCCACAAAAAAATCATCTGATACAGTATGGAAGTACAAGATTAAGTTCACGCTGTATTCCACAGTTGTTAGAGAAATCAGAAATAAATTATTGTTAAGACACAACACCATTATTCTTTTATTATTTCTTTGTGAAAATTGTAACCTGTTGTTCGAAAAATTGGAAAGTTGCTTCTGCTTTAAGGACTTATCATAGAGTTCAGTGGGTATAGTAGTTTTATTATTATTTTTTCTTTTACAATTTATGGTCACATATAAATAAAAAAAATGTATAAATATATATTTATTTTGTTACTTACATCTCTCACTTTGATTTGCCCTCATATTGTGTTTTCTTTTCTTTATCAGCTAAAAAGGAAGTACTTATATTCACTTAAAATTAAAACAACTAAAAGTACAGCCTTGCCGTGAGACAGATTTTTTTTGTGGAGCACACAAAGCCTAAATTTCCCTGTTTTAATCCCTAGTAAACTGTATTAAGTGACTTTTTTTAATCATAAAATCAAAAAAAATATTCGTTTGGTTCAAACAGTCGAAGCCACTGGGACGGCTAGTTTTGAATATATATTTTTTGTGTTATTCCAATAAATACTTACATTATTAACAAATTCATGTATGATATTCCGCATTTTGTTTTGTATTGAATAGACGGGCATCATTTGGTAAATGGTGTCATTGTGGAGCCAGAACTGACAGAAGCGGACAGACAGGTTGCTTAGATACTCCACAAACGCTCGGGAAAAAGGATGATACGTATGTTTTTGTACACCTAACCGTTCACCGAATATTGTTTCTGAAATATACTGTTATATTAGTAAAGTAAGGGTAAAGTATTTTATACGTAGTACACATATGAATGCGAAAGACGTTGAAAACAAAAACATAGGTAAAGTCAAAACTTTCTTATTTTTTAGGTTCACGATACGTTCACGTACTTTAGTAGAGGAAATCTGGGAACCTAGTGTTAAGACACTCCATTCTCTTTACTACACTTCTGTTCCCCAATTTCCGCAGAATTACGTGTCGAGTAGTCAAAACCGCCTTTTGCCTTGATAAATAAAATTAAAAGAAGAAAGTATTAATATTCTCAAATGGAAATCAAAATCACAACTCAAAAAAAAATTTAAAAAAATGCCAAATGATCAAACCACAAGCTACGTCCAATGCATGCGCACACAAGTAATTCCAAAATGAGAAATCTCCCTTCCCGACGACTTGCTCCAGCTGTTCGATCAGTACATTACTGTTGCTCTCAAACACATCGACGAAATTATTAACATGCTTTGGAGAGTTCGCCTGCATCAGTATTTTGCGACGACGACGCCACACAGTCACTACAAGTAAATAATTATATTGTTAACTTTTAGCAGTTGTTTACGGGAAGTGGTACAAAATTGAATGATTATTTTATTTTCGCGATTGATACACATTTTAAATGAAACACTTTTAAATGGATTAATCGCGTATATTGATTTGTAACCATTTTTGGAGACCTGACGTTTCGAGCACTTTACAGTAGTCCGTGGTCAAATCAAAGTCTGTATGTCAGCATAAATCGAAGAAATCCAACCATTACACATACTCGGTAGGGAAAATAGATATATCCCTAGAATGATCCGCGAGGTCATTGAAATACAAAACATCCTAATTTCAACAGAGAAGGTGGTTGGAAGCTTACCACCACCTGGGACCCGCTATTAAAAATTTTTAAGTCTCAAGCACACCACACTAGAGGACCAGATACAGTTAGCTGATACTGCAAGAATCCAGGTCAGTTCGCGAGGAAGGAATTGCTGGCGGCAGTTTGATATAATAATTATATCAAATAACAGACAAATGCCACCTCAGTCTACCCGTGACCACGGACTACTGTAAAGTGTTCAAAATGTCGGGTTTCTAAAAAGCTCACCAATACGCGATTATTCCGTATATAATAAACAAAATTAAAAAAGAATAACAGATTTACTTTATCAATAGTGAGACTTGACGCCGCGTTTTCTACCAGAGCAGCGAAATGTAAATGATTGTATTTAAACGTTCGAACTGTATTTGTTAAATATTTACAGATGAACTTCATTTACACTTTACACACTACAATCGTTTCTGTAAAAATCACGTGTACATATATTTTTTAATGAGGTTTTCCATATTTTTTTAAAAATACAGAAAGTTTGTATATTTATTAAAATCATATTTCTATTGTACTAACATGGCGCAGTCACAGAGCCGTTGCCTAGCAGGTGATACCCCAGCTTCATTAACGGGCCCCTGTCCAGATTACTCTTTAATACTATTTGTGATGCTTCTGGTTCTGATATAACTGCAACAAATGACGTTGCTGCGGCATATTCAGAGAGTAAAAATATATTGATTTGAGTTGGTTGACTACTTATGATTCTAATTAATTTGTTTTAAAAATTAAATACAAAAAGTATGCATCACATATGTTGTTTAGTTATTGGGGAAAATCCTTTGATAATTTCATTTGAAATTATGAACATAAATGTTATATATTTAACTTTTTTCAGCTTCATGTCGTATCGCTCACAAAGAAGAGTAAGCAGAGGAAACTATGAAAACTAGTATTAAGACATTACGTTCCGTTTCTTGATTCCTGAGAATTTGAGGCGTTGCGTTTCGAGTGGCAGGAATCAACGCCACGCTTTGCTTTATTATCAAAGCGAAGAAATGAAAATATTAAATATTTAATTTCTCTGCCACTCTCTATTTATTAAATATTTAATTTCCTCTGCCCACAAGCTTTCACGTCAACAGCCGCACGTGCGTTTGTGGGGAACAAACATTAACATTAGGTTATTGTACCACAATAACTCAATGGGCTCTTCTTGTGAATTCTTTAGAGAAACAAGGAAATTATTGATTTATATATTATAAACTTAATGTTAAATATACAATTGAAAAGTATTACCAATATGCATTGTGTCACCCATCCATGTGCTGACCATGCCATATTTGCTTCTGTGCGCTTGTCGAGCTAACTCTTTAAAACTGTCCATGCGATCTGCAATATATTATTCATTAATAGTTACCTGTTTAGAAGTCAGTTATATTGACGAAAGGTTTTTAAGGATTTTAGTGCATCTTATAAAAAAACTACAAAGTTCAGAATAAAATATTTATAATAAGGAAAATAAATGAGAAAAACTTTTTTAAAAATAACTTCGGTCGAGACGTACGCATCAAAACATACACACATCCAATTTAGTCTTCATATTCGGGAAAAACCAACATTACTCGTAGGATGGTGGACATTTCCTTGTTGTCTATGGGATGGGCAATCGTCGTGGGTTTATTGACATAAACGCAACTCTTGAGGTACATCAAAGAGAAATAGCCCTTGGCGTAAGATATGGACTCCGGATAAGCCACGAAATGTTCCCTCGCACGATATCAGTTTTCCATTAATCATTTCGTTTACAACTGCTGAAGACTCATTAGAGGTATGGGATATCGCGGCATATTGTTGAAACCAGGGTTTTGCTGTTGATGACTTCATGATTATGAAGTTGTGGAAAGAAAATTAACGTATAATTGCTGTGTAGCGATCAGAATTAACTGTTATTGTTAGAAAGTTAGAGTCTCGTCTCGCTCATTTTCGATGAAATGAAGGCCAATGATTCTTTGAGCCAACATGGCCGCTCTAACTGATATTTTAAGCGAAGCTTTGGTTTTTGATTGGGGATTTTCTGCGGGCCAATACCGACAATCTTGTTTATTGACATAAATGAAAATGAGCTTAATCCGAGAAGAACATATTTTTCAAACTCTGATATGCTAATTATATAATAAGTTATATACAAATATTACAAATAGGTGGTTATATTCAATTCCTGGACTAATTGAATGTTATACATCTGTTATTTAAAATCTTTTGCCAAAATGCCATTTTAATGATAGTCTTGATTTGGCCAGTTTAATTGATCTCTTTCCAGACGACTGCTGATGATCGCGCCGTACAGAGGCCGTGATTTCGCTTACATTTTCCTCCGTTTTTATCGAAGAACGCTAGATAATTTTGGATTGGACGCCCAGATATTCTTCAATGTCAAACACAAAGACTTTAACTTTCTGACCCACGATCTGATCACACTTTAACAATGTAAATTAAACGAAGAGTGGAATAGACGCCGTGCAATAATGTATGAATCGCCATTTTTATAATATATCTTTACACAGAAAGCACGCTGCTCGCCGGTGAAACGCTCCATGGTATTTAAGTTTTAGAAAGCCAAGTTATCTTTCCCCACTAACCGCTTTTGCTTGCGTATCATTTTGGTAACGAGGTAAAGTAAGGCATTGTGTTTAGGCACTCTCTATGGAATGCTTGCTGAATTCGGCAGAAAGTGGGGAACGGAAGTATCTTATTATTAAAGCGTTGTGATGGCCTCTGGCCTCAAAATAGCCGACAATTTAAGAATAAATAAAATAAATTAATTAAAATGGACCTTCATTACTCCCTATAAAAATGTGAGCGTGTCCTATAACAGGTATATACCGAAATTCCGATTTTAATTTTTCATGTAGTTTCCACATTTTAGTTTTTTTCACTCGGTGTCCAACCACTAGTACTGTTATAAGCAACACAAGAACGCATTGGACAAACATTGTGATTAAATCTATGGAATGATAGTATTTTCTTACATGCTATAGATTTTATACTGTTGCACTTTTGACCTCGCTGAAGCTCATAAAGTATATGATAGCAACTATATATTCATTTGAATTATGATTTTATTGTCTACAGTTATACTTTGTAATGTGGTTAATATCTACCTGTTATATGAGATACGAAATAAAACATCTGTTATTATGCTGTGTTTATAAAAAAATATGCATGTCATTTTTGATTTCAAAACAAGAACAAAAAACAAAAGGTTCAAATCGCGCTATTTTTAAATGCTTATAAGTTTAAGGTAATTTACAGGGAGAGAATGTCACTTTATCAATTATGTAACTAAACTCCGTGTCGTGTAATGCCAGAGCAATAAAAAGAAAAATGTTATCCCCCTGACTGGGTATCGAATTTCGAACCCATAAACCTCACCCTTACTAGTTGATACGTCATAAAGCCACGATCGCCCCATACATATATATAAATAAAAAAAAATACACACAAATACATACTAAAAGTTTTTGAGGATCCAAAATCGTTTAATAATATTGAAGTACCAAAATAGCTACCAGTTAGTGAGATCAATATTCTGAATAGCATCGGGTCTGGTTATTTGCCGATACTGAACTCTGAATGTAAGCTCATAAATTATTTGAATATCTATCAGAGAGACTCTGAGTAAATTTGGGCTTAGTGGTTACTAGATTTATTTTAATGGAAGTGTTATAAGATTGCGCTATGAAATAAAGTGAAGTTGTAGCGTCACGCTGTATTTCGCATGTAGCAAGGTAAGAAGAGAGACCCTAGTGTTAAGATACTCCACTCCACACCTGATTTTCAAGACATTACCTATTAGAAAGTTGAGCCTCCTTGCACTTTGTCTAGATAGCAGTTGAAATCTAAGCCACAAAGCACAATGTTGTGTTTATAATGAAAAACTGTGCGCTGCACCATGACGGCCTTAAATTTACGCATTTTATTATATTATTAGCAAATCCGAAAATGTAAACAAAATATTCTGCACAATGACATGGGCATGTTTCAGTAAAGTTCGTAATTCAGGTACAAGTTGCATGAGCTCTGTCGTGTATCAAAGTTTGTTCGACCCGGTGTTGTAGTTTAGCCACAGACGTGCATTCTGTGAACTTGTTGTTACCTAATGTATAGCTATAGCAATTATACGTTCATGGAAACTGTGTAAAATCACACTATTATGACATTATTGTGTAGAATTTCCGTTGAAAGCCTGGAAAATGGATGAATTTTTTTTTAAATATTCTATATGAAAGAATGGAGAGGCAACCTAGTCAACATCATGTTCCCCAATTTTATGACGTCTGTCTAGGCATTGCGTTTACGTGATGAAAGTTAACGTCACACTTTGTTTTGTGGAAATCAAACGTAGTACACTTCAGATTCCAGCTGTCGTGAGACGGTCTCATGTATAAATAATGTATAAAATATACACAAAACTGGCACTAAAAACTAACTTAGTATAATAAAAAAATAATTGTGTAACTCAAGCGGGCTGAGCCACAAGGCTATCGGCAATTACATAATATAAAAATTGAATTGCTTCTTAATAGACCGCAGTAACATGGTCTCACATTGTAACGGTGGCCGCTCGGTCAGTCGTTCCTTGATCTTTACGAGTCCCGGCGTCCGTTTGCCGACTAATATTGTCTTTGCTGAACTTTGTTAGTACTATCACCTGCTGTCCTGCATTTTATTGAGGCATAAAGTTGGAGATAAGATGCTATGTACAAAGGCTGAGCGATATCATGGCTGAAAGTTTTGGGTTTGTTTGAATATCTTCATTGTTTCAGTTTGTATTTAGTTTTGAACTATAATTAGTGAATTATATATTTCTTTTTCCAACTGAACTTTAATATTTTAGGAGAGTGATGACAAATAAAGTAAAATCTAAATAAAGATTTGGGACAACGTGCTTTTTGTGACCAGGCGGCGTTGAATTAAAGTAAAAATAATTTAAATATAATTATTATCCTTACAGAAAAACAGAAAATAAGTATTAGTTCCTATTATTATATAATATTTAAAGACACTACGGCCTTCATTACTGCAGTTTTTTAAGCTTCTGTCCGATGTGTCTCTATGAATGAAGATTAAATATTATAACTTACCATGGGCTCATCATGTTCGGACTAAAATAGTTTAATTCAAAATGTGTAATCGTTTAATGTACACTGTGTTCTTATTAAAACATAACCAATCTCTACTTTCCACCAAAATTAATACCTTGCGGGTTAAGCGACCAACGCCGAGCGTTGCCTCTATACTAAAAGAAAAACATTAAAATATTTAATATTTCATTTTCTCCAGAGTCAATCTGATGTATAAGCTATATTATTGTAAACTTTTATTTTAAACTATTCACAAATTATTGCCCCAAACTTACAAATTCTTACAAACTTTCACATCTATAATATTAATAAAACAGCAAAAATTTAAAGCTGTTCTATAATCCAAGTACCTTGGCTACATTATGGTTGCCGCAGTCCGTATAATAAAGCGTGGTAGTAACTTCACCTCAATACTGCTGTAACGTTATCACAACGCTTAATGTGTTTTGTTTCAACTTGCCTTTACAGTTACAGCCGGTGGTTAACTTGCTTTTGACACGTTTCGACGATTTTTATTGACAACTTTAGAAAACTAAATATGACTATATATTTTGAGGTTGATACTATAGTGAATCATATTTGATAATGGGAATAAATGTGTTTTATTTATCTTTATCAATTTATTTTCACATCATACTTCACGCTGTATTGCGCACGTATTGTCTCCTTTGGAGACAGAGGGCATGTCCGTTCCTGTAATTCATCGTTACCGAGAGAAGATTTAAATAATTTTAAGTAGTAGTATATTCCATTTCCCGAGTTGAAATGGAATATACAACCTTATGCTAAACAATTAACTTCAAACAAAGTAGAAATGTACATCTTTTTTCTAGAAAAAGGAAGTTCTACATTCAGCAACTAAATATTATTCGTCTGTCCGTGGATTTATCGGACATTTGTGAACTGATTTTAAATTTTTTTTGTATTATAAATAAAAATGTAAAGAATGCCATGAAAATTAAAGAAAACCTTCGAATTTTATAAGAACATATTACGCGTTTCATATGATTTGTTACAATAATTTTATATTTGCCTCATGTAGTCGTCATCATTTTGATGTCAGTGTCAGTAAATAAAAAAATATTATTAAGAGATAACAGTAGCTAAAATAGTATTTTAAATGGTACATTTGTATAAAAGTATCTTTTAATTTTTTAATTTTCTTTGTAATAATTGAAATATTTTTATTATCAGCTTCACACTATCGCGTACATGGCAGGGTAGGCAGAGGAAACTTGGGAAATCTAGTGTTAAGACACTCCGTTCCACTTCCGTCCCCGTTCTGTTAATAAAATATTATTATCTTCTAATTCGTGTTTGCGTAATTTGTGTCGGATATTTTTGTGTCGGAAATCGGATTATCTACATAATAGAACGGCTGTACGACGGAAGTGGAAATAGAATAACAGAGGCACTCAGTAATAAGCAGTGATACACTGGTTTCTCTCTTTTTTAATCTAGTTACAAGCCTTGCAAAGCAATTATATAGGTGTTACTTCTAAAAAATGAGGTTAGGTAATCAATAGTCAAGCAAAGCAAAGATACCATTTCAAGAGCGGAAAGACCATTATGCAAACGCTATCCCATTTTTAATTTACATAGTGATTAAGGAACAGAATAATGTTATAAATAGCACTCTCGTGCAAACGTGGGATTAGGGTACCAAATTTGCAAGGGACCAATGTGTATTTACTTTTAAATTGACCCATTTTCACTTTGTTAGGGCCGTGTTTGATATCATTTCGTATATCCTTTCGTATATTATATTCTTTTAGGTTATATATATATATATATATATATATATATATATATATATATATATATATATATATATATATATATATATATATATATATATATATATATATATATATATATATATATATATATATATATATATATATATATATATATATATATATATATATATATATATAATTTAGTTTTGGAGACCCAAGCACATTTTTTGTATATATTTATTAATTCAATAATAAAGTAAAATCTTTGATCTTTTAATAAACTTGTTCATCACTAGCATAACCGTAATTGTAGTCTATATTTCCAAGGGACAACAATACCACCGGCGCGCGCCCGAAATAAGCGTAATGTTCTCGTGTATTCAATGCTTTAATTTTAGAAAAAAGTTCCTTTAAATGTTGGATACATTGAAAGGAACTTTTTTCTAAAATTAACGCATTTATTGTATGTAAGTTGAAACAGAATTGTTTTTTTATGTAAATGTAGGGATATTTATTTTTATGTTGTGATTTCCATTTGGTGGACTCATAATACTGGTTATGCTATATAAATTATAATAATTTATATACCCTTCCATCACCTTCATTATGGGCGAGCCATTTGGTGCTAGCTATGTATACATCTTGAAACTCTGAAATATAATAATAATCTTGACACTATTTATATATTGATTGTAATTACTCAATAAGCAGTAATTAATACCGCCAATCTTAGTACATACGTCACAGAGCCGAAATGCAAGAGAAACATTAAATTACAGGTAATTGCTACTGCAGTATCTTGGCTTAGAGTTGAAAGTGATTTGTCTACTAATTTTGTTTTTATAATTCAGAATTAAAAAAAGGTTTATAAAAGAAATAAATGTGAATTGAAAGTGCCTAATGAGAACCGACCGAAATCGACCCTGCCAAAGCTAAACTTCAATTAGTGATATCACAGTCTGTTCTAGACTTGCTGTCTAATTTAAAATTGTGTCAGAATGGGAAAAATATAATCATGTGAAAGTAGTCCCCTTTGTGGGAAATGAACCCGTAAATATCGCGTGTATTACTTAATGCCCCCACTGTTGCATTATATGTATTGTAGATAAAGCGTAGTATAGTATAAGGAGCTTAGTGCAGACTCGTGTTGTATAAAAGCGTCATATATATGTTTATAAGCTTGCAAAGTACTTTGTCTTTCATAATTATGTTATAGGATGTTTTTATGTTGAGTGATAAAACTGTAAAATGATCTAAATTCGGATAAGTGCAAGGAGGATCACTCATCGAGGGTTCCGTAACAATTTCTCAGTTATACAATCACAGGATATCGACTATACTCCAGCAATGGTATGATTTATATATATTTAAAGAGGTATTCCATATTTAGAAAAGATCTAAGCATTGCTAGATAATGCAAAAGAATAAACGCACAAGAATTTCGACGTAGCTTGATGAGAACATATGGCTTAGTTGTGTAGTAGTGATTGGGCGATTTCCAATTGGGAATTGTTATTTTTATATACATTTTCACAAAATGTATAGTAAACATAAAAATGTGAGCGTATGCACTTATTTTGTAATATAACTACAGATAAAAAAATGTATTTTTCTATGATTTATTATTTTTTTTTAGAGGAGCTACAGAAGCGTTGCCGGTCCTTAAGATGGATGGGCACCGGGGCTCGGCATTACTCAATGCGAAACGCAGTGGCCGAAATCACTACTTAACCGATTTTAAATGCCGGTGGTGGTAACAATTCGGTCGAGTCTGGCCATGCGTGTTGTCATTGCTGACAACGTGACTCTCCCACACGTACTTTAATCGCCTCTTACGAAACCATCAGGTGATCCTATTCTAAGCCGGAATCACACGTCTAAATTTCCATTAATGCGATTTTTTCCCAAGTTTTATAATTTCATAAGTAAACTGTATATTTCGATTACGCAGTAAATATAATACAAAATGTAATAAAGCCAATGTTTAAACGCTATCTTTTGAATGCGTTGATTTAGACTTACATGGTTATTAGATATATTTTTTTTCTTGATTTCTCCATTCTATAGTAAAATATTTTTACCTACAAAGGGTATACGCAAGTCGCGGTCCGAGTCTCTAGGGAGACTCCCTTTGGGACACCGTGCTATTGTTGGTGGCTTCCACGGTAACAAAGCTAAGTTCAGAGCTCGGCCTCCCCAAGTCCGGTAACGCTGTAGAGGCCAACAGGGCCAACAGCATAATGCTCCTTCGAAGACAGACATACAGACACCAAGTTATCATATTAGTGTTTAATTTTTGAGTTACTGAACCCTAAAGATGACTTAAGCTAGATTGGGATCTACAGTTCTCTCAGTTCAGGTTTATATTTTCTAAGCGACCGAGGTGTTTTATCATCCATCACTTTATTATAAGTTGAGTTTACGCAAGTTATAAATTTTCAGTTTTATTGCGAATGAAACACGAGGAGCGCTAAAGTTTTTCAATCTTAGAGTTGGAAGAACTGTAAACGAATAAACTTCGCCCATATGCTGTCACGACTGCGCTTTACGACGAAACATTCATAATGACATTATAAAATATGATATACCAATTGTAATATGATATACCAATATTTCCAAATTAATAAGTGGAAATATTTAAGTTAATTGAGGACGCTTTATAGTGGGTCAACTTGTAACTGTCAAAAAATTACCATGTATTTACGATTTTTATCTCAGAAGGTAAAATTCTGTAAGTAAATTTTCGTGCTACAAGAGAAAAATCTATTTAGAACACAATGGATTTAGTTTATTTTGCTCCTGTTTCCATTGTATAATACGTGTCCTCACTTTCCGCCGAATTTAAAGTATTAGGTATATTTTGAGTGGTGGAACTCAACGCCAGGCTTTACCTTTACTAGATGAAGCTAATGATTTTTGTTTTAATATTTTTATTTAATTTTTTTTATTATTTAATTTTCTGAAATGAATATCAAATGCAAAACCTCTCGCATGTACAGAAGTACAGAAGTCGCAAGCTTGTGTTTCTGCGCCACGACAAGCAGCGATCACGCCCACCGCTTGCCCCAAATTAAGAATTATTTTAGGAGATAATTCTAATAACGTATTCTTAAAAAGGACCTTTTAAATACACATCAATGTATTAGTGGCATAAATATTTATTTAGATAATGTTTACTTTCTTCATTTGTAACATCTTTGTCTTTATTGGGTGTTTTCTTTTATTTAATTTTTTCTGGCTAATATATAGTCAATTTTAGCTTTACGTTTGAGGCCTGTCGTGGCGCAGCGGCACAAGCGCATGACTGTAACCGACAGGCTCTGAGTTCGATATATATATATATATGTATATATATATATATATATATATATATATATATATATATATATATATATATGTATACACATATATATATATACATATATATATATATATATATATATATATATATATATATATATATATATATATATATATATATCAGCCGTGTGATCCCGGCTTAGAATAGGATCACCCTGGTACTGATGGTGTCGTAAGAGGAGACTAAAGTGCGTGTGGTAGAGTCGCGTTGCCAGTAATGGCAACACGTATGGGCAGACTCGACCGGATTATTACCACCCCCGGCATTTAAGACCGGCGTTAAGTAGTGGCTTTGGCCACTGCGTTTCGCATTAGGTAATGCCCCGGGAACCTTATGTTAAGACACTCCGTTCCACTTCCGTTCACCACTTTCCAACGAAATTGAGGCATCACGTGTTGACTGGCGGTACTCAACGGCGCCGCATTAAATTGAAAATATTAAATATTTTATTTCCTCGAGTGGGGATCGAACCCAGACCCTGCAGGTTACAGCCACACGCTTATGCCGCTGCGCATTAATAAAATTACATGAATAAAGTTCCATAACAGTTTTACCGTAAAATATTGTGAAAGAAAATGAAAATTTAGAGTGCAGTCGCTCGCTAAGACTTTAAATAAGCAAGAGTTAGAGCATCCTCGACTCGCACAATTTGTACACGCGATATAAATGGATTCCTTTAGATGTATTTGTTGCAACAAATACTTTCTAGATTGCATTTTTAAATTGAAAACTTGGATTAGTTTTGAAAATTCTTTAGACGAAAGAAATAATATTTAGAAGATATTAGTAGAAATAAAAACAATACAGACTTTTCTTTAGCGACACGCCGTGTCCCGGATGCACGGACAGTTTCATTTCACAATAATTTTACTAATTAAATATATACATACACATTACATTTTCATATCTGACAAATTAATTCATTTTATATTTAAAGAACTTTTGTAATATTAAAAGATAAATATAGATAGCTAATATTTTACAAGAAATGATTAAACAATTTACACTATATTTCACTAGGAAATGAAATAGACAATGCTAGTCGGTTTAAAGATCAAAAGCGTTAATATTCGAGTTGCAGCCTCTTATCGGTACCCAAGTAAACTTGATATAACTTTGATCAGATATTTATGATGACAAATTTATATACTAAGATTTGTATGAATCTTTCTTTTCTTTTAGCTTCACTATCCTATACATAAAATACGTATACGTTCCCTACCATTCACGGAATTTAAGACATTGCGTGTTTAGTGGCGGGCAAAGTCACGCTTTGCCTTGGTATCAGAGACCAACTTCCTCGAGTGAGTTTGAACACACAGCTTGTGGTATTTACAAATCGCAAGTCTCTGTGCCTTTGCTCCACAACAGGCCATTATTTTTCAATCCGAACACATTTGCTACTAACATTGTGTGCAACTTACATTGCATTTTGTTATTTGCGTTGTATAGATTAATATCTTAGCTAGTAATGTATACGTTGTTTTATATATAATCACCTTGAGCGATAAACAATTATAAATATTGTTTTATTACTCTAAATTACCGTTGTGATAACCGTTTATATAATAAAACATAATAACTTTGTTTTGATTAATTGCCGCAAAAAAAATAGCAAAGAATATTCAAAGCAAATAGAAATGTGAAAAGACGGCCTTATCACTGAGAGTCATCTCTCCAAGGCAACCGACGAAGTTTCAAGTTTAGAAAATCGGGTCCAATGCGACAAAAAGTTATCAATATATAAATAATTATTAATACTTATATACTTGCACAAATAATATACAACATATTACATACGCGGGTGTCATAAAAAGGTATTTCAAGTACATTAACATTCTGGTAACGGATACTTAAGATTTTGTTGTTCTTTGATTCTAGAAAGCCATTTATTTGTCATTGACATAGTTATTATGTTTTTCCGTCAAAATAAAATCTTATAACGAGCTAATAAATAAAATCAGGTTGCAAGTGTCTGCATAGTCCATTATAGGTAGTAAAAGCGAATGGGCTAAAGTTATTTTGGTTTTTATTGTAACGTTTCTTTCATCTTTTTAATCTATCTATAGCGCAGTTTGCGGCTCAACTCTTGGTAACTAGATTTTTAACAGAAGGGCATTGTTTTTATTTACAGGTGTCGAAGATTACAAACTTTTTATTAAGATAACTGTCAAGAATACACATATGAGACATTTTAGGATTTATAGATGAGCCATATGATTTATTCAGATATTAATTTTTGCAGTTCACCAGACTAATAAAGCTTACAATTTGAAGCATTGCGTGTTGAGTGGCGGAACTCAACGCCGCGCTTTGCCTTATTACCAGAGCGAAGAAATGAAACATTAAATATTTAAATTGAAAATATTAAATATTTCATTTCCTCGACTGGGAATCGAATCCAGAACATGTCGGATACAGTCACATGCTTGTGCCACTTGTGCCACGACAGATTTAAAAATCAATAGTATGTTTTGTTTTGTTATGTTGGAATAGTCCAGAATAGTGATTTGTTGATTATCGATTCCTAATCTAATATCATACTTGACCTTATTTAATGCTGTAATGGTGCTGTGACCAGGGCCAAATCCAGATTTAAAGGGAGATTACAAATTCAGCATCACGCTGTATCCCACACATTGCAGGGTAGGCAGGCGACAACTGTGTTACAGCCATTAACGCCTACCATAAAAGGAGAAAATGATAATAAAGTTCCTACACATTTAGTCTCAATAACACAAGTTTGCAATATAAAAGTAACAATAAAATCAAAATTTACATTAGTTATAGTTAAAGATATAAATGTAACAATAGAGGCGAATGTGCATGCGTGTGCGTGTCCGTGTATGTTTATGTGTGTGTGCGTATGCGTGCGTGTGTATAAGTGCGTGATTGTGAGAGTGTTGACAATTTAGATCTCACAGAAGTAGTGTGATAAGATTTTCTATTTCATCATAAGTTAGGCTTTGCAACCTGCTACGTAACATTTTCTTTACGTTTCCTTAGAAGTGATAAATAAATGTTCAATGTTGACTTTGTGATAGCGCAGTAACACTAGTGACTTCTGGCCGTTTCCACTCTGCAATATTCTATAGTACATACCCTAGTCTTTTTAATAAATAAAGGATAGAATGCAAAAAGGTAGCATATCTTTGAAGTATTTTTAGTAGAGACGAAAGATATGAAACAGATATGGCAAGACATATTGCTCCCAGTAACAGAGTCAACAGTGCCTTAGGCGCATTTTTGAGATGGCAAAACTTCAACTGTGCATTTAGCCATACACAAGACAGTATTGGTACCGACGTTGTCATACGGCAGCGAAACGTTGGTATTACAGGAGGAGAATTTAAGAAATAATTGTATAAGATTACTAATAGGAAAAGAAACGGTGAATCATAGATTATTGTAGTATTTATACCCTTAATTTTGGCTATCAAGCACAGTTATCTTGTGTCAACAAAAAAGTAAGCATTATACTTAATTTCAATAAATTGTAAGTAAACAATTAAAAGTTAAGTGATATAAAACGATATAGAAAATTAGGTCATAATTAATAGATGTAATGAATGAAATCCCGTGTTTGTTTAATGATTGGACTGTTTGAATAATAAGAATATATACCTTACTCCTTCATTACTCTCTTGGCACATGGGGCTATCGTAGATTTTTGTTTTTGTTTTGTTTTAACTTGCTGTTGAGCCTGCAACAGGTGCCTTTACAGCACCTTGCGTCTCTGGTGTACCTGTGATAATGTCAAGATCTACACTCCAGGAAACACTGTGGCGTTTACCATATGACCCGATAACAATGACAATATCATCCTTCGCCCAACATTTATTTATTCCCAGGCGTTTTGGTGCTGCCATAAAGGCTTCGTATCTAAATTTAGTTAGAAACTCTGATAGTATAATGCCAGTGCATTTTGATTGTTTTTTAGCAAACCAGATTTGATTTTACACAGCTAAACGTTAAATTTTACTAAAACTTAGCCATTTTGGAGTGAAATTGTTGAGAGAGATCTCGCATCGATTACTTAATAGCATTTTTATGTTAGTGACACAATTATATTTATATGTTTAGTGTAAAGATATATTTGTAGGATGAGTTACTGACAGGCCTGTCGTGGCGCAGTGGCACAAGAGTGTGACTGTAACCGACAGGTTCTGGGTTCGGTCCCCGGTCGAGGAAATGAAATATTTAATGTTTTCAATTTAAATATTTAATGTTTTATTTCTTCGCTCTGGTAATAAGGCAAAGCGCGGCGTTGAGTTCCGCCACTCAACACGCAATGCCTCAAATTCGGCGGAAAGTGGGGAACGGAAGTGGAACGGAGTGTCATAACACTAGGTTTCACTTCCGTTCCCTCTGCCTACCCTGCCTAGTGCGGGATACAGCGTGAAGCTGAAAAAAAAAAGAAAAAAAAAAGTTACTGACAGGTAGGTGGCAGTTAATTCATTATTTTTTATACGTATAAATATATTCATACTTTATACGTAAGATATAGTTTTACTAAATAAAATATTAGTAGCAATTATAAGAGTTGTTACTTATTGATTTCCGCAAAAATATCGTATCTTCACAATTTTCACCCATTTTTACGTGGTTCATATAACAATAAAAATAAACAAGTTTTCAAAAGCCAATTGACAGGGTAGAACGAATGATTATGATAATTCTGATATGCGATGATACTGGAGTGAAGCGAGGTCGCGAGCTTACGAGACGCTCTCGGAAACATAAAATATTCGATAAGCCCCACTTTGCATATTTCAAAATTATTCATTTAGATCATTAAAATACTAACTAATTGATTATTATTAGATAGAAGCTCGAGTTTCGAAATATCGGTCAAGGTGAGAGAATAATAATTATGTGATAGACATTAAACATGAAAGAATTTCTCAAATGGCTCTTAAAGATTCAATAAATGACTGATTTTTTTAAAATACTACAACGTACAAATATATTATTATACTGTATCTACAGCTTAATAAATGAATATTAAAGACGAACACTAAGAAAATCTTTTTAAATCTTATTAATTTTATGATTTTGGAGAAAAAACATTGTGTTCTTGATTTCTCGGCCGCGCTGCGACTATGAGAGGACTTATGCCTAAAATTAAGTGAGAAGCTGCCTGAAGCCTCATTGACCTTCCCAAATATTCAGGCTCTGTATTTTAATATTCACACTGAATATTGTCGTACTATTGTATGTTACACCATTTTTAGAATTACTTGCGTTATATAAGAAACTATATACATTTTTAAAATATCTATACTCATAAATTATGTGTCTGAATAATTGTTGTAAGCTTATATTCAAATGTTAAAATAATTCCTTTCGATTTACACTTTTCACCGCATTTACCAAGTAAAGCAGAGACAGTAGTAATAAATTATTGGCTAAACGATATGTAAGAGTTCAGTTGTACTATGTATGAAGATGTTTTTTTTTAATTTACAGACTCGGTCGTGGCGAAAGATCACAAAACTGAGACTGTAAATGCGACAAAATATGGGTTCGATTCTCACAAGAAATAATGAATTACGTAATATTTTCATTTTCTCGCTCTAGTAACCAGGCAAAACGCGGCGTTGAGTTCCGCAACTCTACACGCATTGCTTTAAAAATTCTGTCGTCGAAGTCGTAAAGAGTCGTGTCTTAATAAGAATGAAGTATCTTAACTCTAATTTCCCAAGTTTCCTCTGCCTACCCTACTTAATAGAGCATCTAACTATCGGGGCTCATGATACTTTGAAGCTTTAAGAGTCCAGGATATAGCGTCAAAAAATCCGTTTAATTTTTGTAATATTAAAGTAAACAAGTCAATATTAAAAATGTATAATTAAGTTTTATCCAAAAGATATACTTTTGGATTAAACATTAAGAACTGCTTTTATTAAGCAATTTTCAGTATCAAAGCTATTATCTGGACTGAAGCTTCAAGAAGCGAGTGTAGTGACCCGTCGCGATTGTTATCTTTTGCTGCGGGCCTTTTGCTCTTATCACAGCGCGGTCCATTAAACTAATCGACTAAATTATATTGGTTATTCGAAGAGCAATCTTAATTTTCTTGTATAATTTGGGTTTTGCTAAAATACGTTTAGAGGCTAGACAGCATAGTAGTTTTACTGTTTAATTACTTCTATATTAAAATAAATTATTTTATAGTTTTATTTTATAAAATACCTATATTTTATAAAAAAAAAACCAACGTCCCGCTGAGTTTCTTGCGCTGACTCTTTTTTATGTTTGAGGATTAAGTTTAATAAACCGGTGGTAAATTGTTTGACGTTCAAAAAATAAAGTATATGATTTCTCATTTTTAATACATTTTTTTAATTTGCATAATGTTTTTTAACGTCACGATATATCCCGCATATAGCAGGGTACCCGTAGTAACCTGTGAAACGTGTGATAATTTCCATTCACCAAGACCCTGAAACTCAAGAAACTCTACCCTGCACTTTATTTCGTTATCAGAGCGAGGAAATGAAAATGAACCTACGTTACATTACGCTAACTGCACCACGACGGTCACCGTCATAAAGTAGTACATGAAAGACAAAAACTTATAAATATATTTCTATTTAGCAATAACGATGAACAATTTTAATGATTTCAATTTTACTCTACGGCAAAAAAGAAAATGTTAAAAAATGTGTAAATCTAGTTCCAATAACAAGAGATGGTTCATCATACTCGTATTTGGAAATATAAAAATGAGATGCTGTGATAAAAATAATGAGGGTAACAACTTCGTTCTGCGATATTTTTCGGATTTCGGAACAGAGCGACAACTTTCTGTAGCAGGTAGCTGTAATTAACCAACTTGCTTGTATATAAGCGCTGTCGACGCGTTTGGAACATAGCGAGATTGTTTTTGCGCTTGTCAAAGTTTGCCGCCTCCTGAGCTTTGAGGAATCCTCTTAGTTATGTTTCAATTTTGTGATTATTGTGCCTATATTTTGAGTAAATTCACTTAGAGAAGTAAATTTCAATCCTCAACCCGCAAGTGAAAATCTAACCCACAACCGATGAGTTTAACAGTGCCTTAACAACACCATTATCATAGTTTTTCCTAAAAAGATTAACATTAAACTTTTTTTTAAATAGAAAATATAAGGCAAACGAGCGAACAGGTCATCTGATGGTAAGTGATTAATACTGCCCACGGCCCCGTTTAACACTAGAGGAGCTACGGGTACGGCCTTTAAATTAGAAGTCTACTTCTATTAAGACGTACTGTGTGGTTAGAAAATCTTACTCACTCAAGAGAAGTGTTCTCGAAAACTATTGACACGATTCATAGAGTTAAGACGCAAATTTGTATCTTCTGGGGGTTGAATGGAACTAGTAACCTTTCATCCCATAAGTATACATTCTCGAGTATTGTCTTCTGTTGAGGCGTCCAACAAAGACAAAGATCTATTTCGGCACTGGTCGAAATTTTCCCGAGAAAGTCTTGCACGGCCGGAGTTTACAGCATCCACAGTGCTAACATTTCCATATCAATGCTATGCTAAAGTTCTCTAATCGTTACTCCTCCAGATCAACCAAGAGAGCCACCTATTTATTATGCTCTCCATAACTAGTGAGAGTAGGGAAATGCTAGTGATAGGCCTGTAGTAAGTTCGTATAACAGCGCTCTTCCATGAGTCTGAGACTACGTCGATTGACTAAGAGCGATTGAGTAACTACGTCGATTGAGTAAGAATAGACGCGATGTCAGCTCAGCAGCACGGAGCATGACCGGACTGCTAAAAAAAAGGTTTCATCTGATCCACTCGACTTGTGGATGTCCAAGGAAGACATAGATCACCTAACAGCTTTTTTACTGAATTTAACGTTGGGCGTTGAGCTCTGACACCGCGGGCTGGTTCGTTGGCCGCCGTCAATACTTCGGTCATCGTGGTATATACGGCGAAAGAGAAAATTGTAAAGCATCTAGCCTGAACTTGAAGACTTAGGAAAATCCACTATGTAACGCCGGTTTTAAATCCGGGGTTGGTAATTGGTAGTCCGGTCGAGTCTGCTCCTGCATCTTGTCGTTGCTGACAACGTTACTCTCACACATGTACTTTAGTTGTCTTTTACGGCACCATTAGTACCAGGTTGATCCTATTCTAAGCCGAAATCAGAGCTTGCCCTGTAGCTTATTTTTTTTTTATAAATTTCATTACTTCTTATGAATCTAAATATGGATCCAATGTTTATATAATGTTAATAATTATATTATTGATTACAGGTAGATACATCAAAAATATTTAAAAATTAAAGCAATAAATCATAATAAATATAACAAAAAAAATTGAGATATTCAATGAAATATAACTAAAGAAATGATTGCCCCTCATTTTTCTCGATTGTACAAAGATTAAGCGGGGTGATATATTATGTAAAATCGTTTCAGCCTCGAGGTGTCCAAAAAAAGACGGAAGACTACATTACCGGAATGAGAATTTTCCATAAGATAAAATGTCTTAGATAGAATATCTTCTAACGTGCGTTCCTCCCGCCCCTCCCTTCTTCCCGTGTGCTTCTCCCTGCGCCCCGGTGCGGGGCGGTCGGAGAGGGCGGCAGACGACACGGGAATGGTTTTAAGAACATATACTTTGTGGATTATATCACTTTACGAAGCTATCTTTTCAATAGCTTAAACTAAAAATAATAGTTTTTAAATATTTTTTTATCCTATGGCCATAACATCAAGTTTTGTTTTTTTGTTTCTGTTTATAGTATAATAGCATAATTTTTATAAATATTGGTTTTTTATTCAAATTAAAACAAATATCTTTTGTTATGTAATTTACGTCGGGCGTTAAGAAACACAAAAAGTATCATGTAGTTTAATCTGTCCGTTTGTCTATTTGTTGCTTCATAGCTACAAAATAAATGAAAGAATTTGAGAGCAACTTTTTGAATCGAAGGCTTTGTTTTGCCGATATGATGTGGTGTTTTTTTGGGCAATAGGTAATTTTAAATTTTGGATTTTGATTTACTTTAGTTCTATTTAACTTACTTTATTATATTCTCTCGTACACTCTCTTTTTATTACAAGAATAGATATCAAAAATATTTGTTCTTGGACAATAATTTATAATAGGGTAATACTGCTTAAGAAACCTATTAGTTTTTTAACCACATCTCTAGGTAACCGCCCATACTCAAAAAGTATAGGTTATAGCCACGCTACGCTTTCAAAATATAGCAGCATTTGAAGCCTCTTGGAATCCATCCAAGACTTAATTCCAACTACAAAAAAAAACAAGTGCAATTAATTAACTGATTATAGATATTTTAGCAACATATCGAGTTGGCTTGGCATTGTAGGTAAAGTAGTACATGGCGGCGTCGTGTAAATAGGTCAGGGCCGGTAAAACTTTCGTATCACGACGTACAATACTCAGCTCTGTGGAGGTCGTTACGCTGTTTTGGCAACATTCTTATATTTATTATATTATATTGTGTTATATTGGTGACAAATGACCTGTTATTCTGTTTTATACTACTGTTTGTAGTGAAAATGCAGTTAGCTTATGATTTAGTTTAAATAAATTATATTTAAATTATTAAGTGAATTGATGTAACAATATACAAAATTTAAAATTTAACAAAATCCTTGACACATAAAGTTACAACTTACCCTAGGCACAGTGTTTGTGACTCTCAGACTGTTGATTTACTATTTTATTTATTAAAGGAACGGATTTTTCAAACACAGTTACACAAGGTTAAACCTGCCTTCCCTGTGCGAGATACACCATGAAGCTGACAACAAACCGTTGATCCATTGGATGAATTTATGGTTCTACAGCCAGCCAAATGGACAGGTCAAACTAATAGCATTATTTTTGTACCACTTTTGCGTGGGGGGTTAAAAGTTGCTTTGAGGAACATTATTTATAAAAAATGTTGTTTAACCATTTCTCTGTGATGAAACACTTTATCCTAATCTCAGAAGTATCATATAAGTAAGGTAACTTAATTCGCCAAAGAGTGCCCGTTGATGTCCGCAACTGAACACTTGGTGCCTCTAAAACGTGGCGAATGGCTCCAACGTCCCACCGAAAAAGTACGAAACGGAAGTGACTTAATAGAAATGGATTGTCTTGGCACTAGATTCCTACGATCCCTCTTAATATCCTGCTTTGTGCGGAATACCAGTATGAATGAGGCTGGAAAATTAAAAAAAATATATATTTGACAACAAAAAGTAACTACGGCGTGGGTAATTCACATAATTTGCGGGTATTAAAGCGCCGATGAGATGCCAGTCTTCATCACTACTAAGTCCCTGAAGCCGCGGGACGTGCGTGAAACTCATGCCAAGTTGTAATTACAAAATACTTTCATCGAGACTGTTCGTATATAATGTATAAAGCTGGCAAAATGTACAAGGTTGGACGGCGTAAATGTTTTAGGTAAATGGGAAAGTCTTTTTAATATATTGACATCTGTATAAAACAGTTATACGTTTATAAAATTGTATTTGGTGATTGTATTATTTATATTTCTATATTAATACTAATATTGTAAAGACTTTGTTTAGTTGAACACGCTTGTCTAAGGAACTAATTATTTGAAAAGAAATGATATGTTTGTTCTGGTTCGTCAATTTAGCGAGGCATGTGTAGATTCTATAATATTAAAGGAATCGTTTGAATGATTATCTCATCTTTCATTCAGTTAGCGTTACGTATTTCCACTTGCTTACGGCAGCAAAGACCAAATTAAACTTAATTACGTATATTCAGGTTGGCACATTGTAAAACGAATTGAAAACATAATTTTACTTATCACAGCAGTTCCTTTAGCAGCCAATGTAGACAGGGCAGACGAGACATAGTTTTAAATCGTAACGTTGGTTAATAATATTTTTCGCTTTCTGTCCAGTTTTAGACTAGATAGATTATGTTTTAAATTGCTTATTAATTAATATTTGGCCTGGCATGGCGTTAGATCAAAAATCATTCATTTACTTCGACTGTGAATAAACTTTTCAATCTGACAACTTTAATCGGTACTCAAATGTAATCCCAATTGATAAAAAATAATGATGTATTTGTATCACCTTTGTTGTTGCTTCATTTTTGTGAAGTGCTTCAACTAAATTGAGCGCTCGAGACCTATCATTAAAATATAGCACTAAAAAGAAGACTTAACAGCACATACTTTTTCTCGTATATCAGCTGAAGCAAAGGAACATGTAATAAAGGCTATCCATTTTCTATTTTACTCCCCACCAAGACGCTGGACGTCAAACCAAAAGTAAACGCCGGCGAGGACAAAGTAATCAATGTCTTATGGAATGAATGGAACTCTTTATCGCATATATAAAGATAAATAGACGGAAAATTGTGAGACATTGCGTGTCAGTCTGCGGAACTTAACACCGCATTTTATTTAGTCACCAGAGCGAGAAAATAAAAATATTAAGTAATTTATTTTCCTAAATAGGAATTGAACTCGCAGACATTTACAATCTACAATGGATGCTTCCTGTACCTTATTATATTTGAGAGGTAATGAATATTTGTCTCTCGAAGGGCCGCCCCATCTGGGTCAGCAGCGAGGCGGCGAGTGGACATTGAACTGAGATCACTCGACCCATATATGCCCTGAAAGCCCTTCACACACATACGTTTAAATTTCAAGCGCAATTACTTTCGTTTTTACTTTTTATATATATCAAATCAGTACAGTATCATTCTAGTATCAGTCATTATCTTTCTTTTTGTGACAAGAGTTACCTGAAAAAGATCACCCGAGATGACAAAGCAGTCTTTACTGGATTAAAATTTTAAAACTTTTTGTCTTTTTTTTAATTACATGTGTAATAGAATAAGTTACATTGATAATATAATCATGTATTTTATTGATAGAAACATGTATTTTAATAATACATACATATATCTTCCTTAAAAAAGAAAGAAAACATTTACGAAACAATGGTCAGTGGTAAGAAAGGTAAAGAGCGATGACTCTTTAAACATTTTTTGAAGTCCTATTTTCCAGAAGTCCTTGGTCACAAATAAACCATATGTAATAATAGTTGACGAGTTGGGTGTTGAATGATGAAACTTAGCAATGCGCTTTGCCTCTGCTAAGGAATTAAAATACTACATATTTTGTTGTACTTTCAGTCATACAATTGTGCACCTGCCCAACAACGGCCTCAGAAAGTTCTTTCATGCTCCATTAACTTATTTTTATATTTAAACAAGTTAATGGAGCACGTGTCATTGTGTAGAACAACAAGTACAATGTACATGACAATGAATGACTCCCTAATTTCTTTAGATCAAACAGTCAGTTTTACGTATAAGGCATAATTGAAACACACATAATATTATATAAAAAGTATTATACTACAACAATAGAGACGCTTATGTAGGTCACGTGAAACAAAGAGTTATTGGGTAAAGGTCACGAAGCCGCACGCTTTCGAGTGGACACTACGGCCACTACCCGATACACTCAACTTCCGCCTATCAATATTTACTAATTAGTCATTTGATAATTTACGATGTTACAATCGTATTCTTATTGTGCTTTTTCTGTTTTATCTGTATATATATAGTAAAAGTAAAGAAAAGTCAATTTAGTACTTCTAAATAATAAAACGGAAGAAACGAAGGAATGGGGAACGAAAGTGAAACGGAGATTCTTAACACTAGGCTCCCATGTTCCTTCTGCCTACCTATGCCATGTGCGGAATACAGTGTGAAACTGAAAAAAAATATTTTTATAAGTTAACGTATTGATAATAAAAGAAAAAAGGACATTTTGTCTGTCTTTCCGCCTGCTAATATGTTCGTAAAATTATAGGATAAATTTCACTGTGGTCATCGCATCGCATCGCATTTTTCATAGTAAAAGTTAAATTTATAAACAGTCATATAACGTTGATAATCTGCAAGTAAAGCCAATTTATATAAATTTTATAATAAGTATTCTTAATAATATTATTATGTTTATTTAATTTATTTATTTTTACTAGAATGAAATTAGAAAGACAACTTTCGCAAACTCGAACCAAAAATATTGGGTATATAATGAAAAGAAAAATAGTATAAAAAAGGAGAATGGAGTGAATATTAAACATAAATTCTAATATGTAGTCAGTTGACAGAAGAGTTGATACTGTTTATGTTTAATTAACGTGGTTTTGTGAAAATGTGTTTGAAATGGAAAAGAGTCTGCTTACACATGGTATGTATGTTATATTTATTTATAATAAATATATTTAATTAATCATTTACATAAATAAATTTATAGGAAGTAATCATTTTCATTTGTATGTTCAGCAAAAACATTGTGTAAGCTCCGAGTGTCTAGAAAAATACCCTTTTTTTCTAACATGTCGTATTCCTTTTATTTATTTTGATATATTGTTTTATCATTTTATGTTATTATATATTTTAATGCAGTTATTTTATAATGATGCTCCGAGAAGACGACAGTGTGACAGTCAACGTGACAGTTGAGAACATCAAGTTTTCGAAAAGGTGAACGTAGAACCGCCGTCGTCGTTTAACTTCCAAGAGCCTCTAACATTTTTTTTAAAATATAAATAAAATATAGTAATAGTAATTCTTAGTAATAAAATATATTAACAAACAATCATTATGAATGACACAAAATGCACTGAACACATAGACAGTAAGTCTTACACTTACATTATTAATATCAACATAAGTTATGTATTTCATTTTGTAAACATTCAACAAAAAATACCGAAGTATTCTCGTTAGAAGTCATTAAAAGGGCCCTGTAAATACATATGAGAATAAGAACGCACGTCAGCGCATGACTTAAATAATCACAGAGTTAGAGCGGACGAAGCCGCCTCGCGTTGCTTATTTTAATATTATATTATTTTTAAACGTGAATAAATTTATTTATAATATATAGCGATATTAATTTACTCAAATTAAGAAATATAATATATAAAATATTATTCACCAGTAAATTTGTACATGGCGTCCAAACGTATTGGATAACGTCGGCGTTTCTTACAATGCCTATTGCGTATCAAATACACGCGATCACATGATCAACCAAAGTGTCGACAACATGATCAACCAAAGTGTCGACCATTATTTATGTAAAAATGGAACGTTCATTATAATTCCATAACCTGGTAACGTAAGTGCCACACTATAGAAGTTTATTACGACTTGAACTGTTTATATTTGTACCTGAAAACCACCATCGTAGAACAGTTAAGGTATTTTCATTTTGTAAATCATGTTAGACACATCGCGGAGTTTAGTTTTGCCAATTATCACTTGTAAATGAATGGACAGCAGAAGATAGGCCATTACTATATATCTAATGTTCTACCTTATAGTCAATTTAATTTTACTTTGGACTTAAGAATACAATTTTATCTAATTTGCCAACATTCCCTATGGATATCTTACAAACGTATTTTTTAGTCAAATGTACGCTATTACATAAACGCTTGCTGCGCTCCTCCGGGCATTTAATTAATGTAGGTATTTTGTTGAACCGGACACAAGAGAGAAATTATGTGTCCCAGGTATTTACATACATACTCGTATAGTATATTACACTGAAAAGTAAAAGTACCCATACATATGAGCATATAACAATATTTTTCTTTGCTTGACTCCCGCACATGTAGCACATGTAGTGTGAACGGAGCGTCTAACACTCCATTAACCTTCCCACATACAATGCACTTCCCTACTTTGCGTGATGAGTACGCGCAACTCAACACCACACTTGTTCGCTTCGATTACTAGAGCGAGAAATTTTAAATTATAATGTTAAATATTTCATTTTCTCTGTTTTCATATTTCGTATAACGTATCTTGTTTTAATATTATTATATTGTGATAAAATTATATTTAGTTTATTGTATTTACCACGAATATAACATTTATGCTGGCTTGTATTATTGAACAAATTTAGTTTACACCTAGTTACTTCGTACGGCTACATAAAATGCAGGGTAAAACACATAAAAGGCGAATGCTGAACTAGACCCTCACATCAAACGGCAATTGCTGCTTACATTCGGCGAGGTATGCGACGGTTTGTTTAGTTCAACCTCCGCAGTAAAAACACGACTTTGAATGAAGAGAACCAAACTACTTTATTTCTAGGAAAAGCGCACGCTTCTGTGATTTCAGACAAACGATAAAGTACTTGACCAGTATTGTATGCGTTTCAAATAGTGAACTTATAATAAAAAAATATGGCCATCGTAGTGTAGTGAAGAAACTTCTGACTGTTGTGGTGGGGTAGTTGTAGATTAGATGTCCACTCGGGAAATGTTTTTTTTTATTACTCTGCTTTGATAGACGAAGTTGTTACTTAAGTTCTAGATCTTCGTGTTTTAAGCGTAATACATTTTAAAGCAAAAAAAAACGGCAAATACGACAATTTATATTGAAAAAATAATGTGAACATAAAAGTATGTAATGGCTGCCTCCATCGAAGTCTTATATAATCTCATTAAAACACACATTTCAGTGTTTCGTCGACTCTTGAGTGTTTATTTTATTGCAATAACATAAGGCTACTGGCATATTGGCAATCGCGTGCCGTCGCCAAAAGGCCGGAAGCGATGACGTTAAAATTTCGTATACAGGTTGCTCGTAAAAGTTTTATTACGATTTTGTTTATAGCTGTACGCGTCATAACTCGACAATTTATGAATTAGCTTCGGGGAGTGAGAGGTGCGACCTGGACATATGTAAATTTCATTTTTTTATTGTATTATCGTGGTGCTACGGAACGTGGTCTAACTGTAAACGCTATTAATGAACTAATACAATGTGTGTTATGGAGTTCCGTCGCTCAACATACAATGGGACCCAGAAAATTAAATAAACATAAGAATATAGGCGATATTAGCAATATTATTTACAGAATTGAAAATTTAACTTTATAGTTAATGAAAAAATAATATTGGCTGAATAAATTACAGTTATAGTAAGAAAAAACAAAAGAAAGAAAGATGGAGCCTGGTGAAGACGGTGATGGTTGTTCAAAAATTCTTAAAGACGAAAACTTCTTTAAGATTTTTTGAATTTACGAAAGCGTTGAAAGCGGAACGTAGTCTTAACATTAGGTTCCCATGTTCCACCTGTCTATCCTGCCATGTGCGGAATACAGCGTGAATATCATTGAGATATAGTTATTTGTGGCTGGTTTGATAAGTCACTATTTACGATTGTTTGTTTTGGAAAACCTTTTTTGTAAATTTTAAATACATAATTATTGAAATAAATAACAATAATATTATTGCACACAATACAATATAGAAATAATTACTATTACATGGACATAAATGCATAAATTATCCAGTTTATGTAATATGTAAAAATACAATTCTAATAAAGTATGATATGAAAAGTAATATTCCTTTTTTTACGTTAAGACACGGCAAACCAGCGTACGGGTCACCTGATGATAAGTTATTACCACCGCCCATAGCCCCGTGTAGCACCAGAGGAGCTACAGCAGCGTTGCCCGTCTTTAAGGTGGATGGGCAACGCTGGGGCCCGGCGCTACCCAATGCGAAACGCAGTGGCCGACTACTTAACGCCGGTTTTAAATGCCGGGGGTGGTAATGATCCGGTCGAGTCTGCCCATGCGTGTTGTCATTGCTGACAACGCGACTCTCCCACATGTACTTTGGTCGCCTCTTACCACACCGCCAGTACCAGGGTAATTCTATTCACAGCCGGAATCACACGGCTAATTACAACTATCAAGCTATTATAATTCACTCACGCAGCTTCACGCACGCATCCCGCACCGCAGCATCCCGCACCTGACAAGGTAGGCAGAGGGAACTTGTGAACCTAATGTTAATCTAATAATAAAACACATCGTTCCACTTCCGATCCCCACTTTTCGCCGAATTTGTAGCATTGCGTGTTGAGTGTCAAAACTCAACGTTGTGTTTTGTCTTGTACCAAAGCCAAGAAATGAAACATAAAATATTTAAATTAAAAATATTAAATATTTCATTTCCTCGTGTAGAAATCGAACCCACAACTTGTCGGTTACAGTCACACGCTTGTGTCCCTGCGCCACGACAGGCCTTACTATTTTTATAAAATTGTGGCCTATCACACATGAGACACAAGCGTGGGACTGTAACCGAAAAGTAAAATATTTGATATTTTCAAATAAAATATTAAAACCTTATATTCTTCTGCTCTGGTAACAAGGCAAAGCACGACGTTGAGTTCCGCTACTCAAATAAATCATAATATATAAAAAAATCGACGGAAACTGAGGAACAGAAGGGAGTGTCCTAATATGAAGTTCCAAGTCCTTCTGCATGCGTTTTTATGTGCAGGATACAGCGTGAAACTAAAGAAATTTGTAGTATATATCAGAAAATACGTACAACAATACACTCTACACACTTCTCTCAGCAATTCTTCCATCTCTTTAACCCGTCCAAATAGTACTCGGCATTTTTCTATGTAAAATAATTGTTCACGAAGATGATTACCTCTTCATTTAACAAACATCTTTGTCCTACGAGCACAAGTTTTTGATGAAGGAACAAAAAGAAGTCGCTTGTAAGTAAAATGAATGGTGAACCAGTTCGTAATTCGTAGATTAAAGCCATGGCAACCGCTAAGGTGTGAGACGGTGAGTGGTCTTAGTGAAAGAGTATCTTCTTTTTCTGCAAATGTGCTCTTTTTTTACAAGTTCTGCCTTCAGCTTGTCAAGTAATAAGGTATAGTATGGTCATGTAATGAATTTAATTTACTTTTTGAAAATAATCGATCAAAATAACTCCATGGCTATCGTCGCCCAAGCTCTTATGGCCACGTTTAAATTTAGCAGTTTTAAATTTCACTGTGTAAATTATAATTAACATACACAGAATCCAACGCTTCTTTTATTTGCGTAGGAGTATCGATCGAAAACAGATATCCGTAAGTGGTAAAACTTGTGCTGTATATGAAAGTATTGAGAAGATAATCAAACACTTGAAAAATGATTTATAGATAATGCGAGTTATTTAATTTAACTTAGGTACAAGAATATTTGAAATCTGTTTGAATTGTAATAGTTATGGATGTAAATTGATTTGAGGCCTGTCGTGGCGCAGCGGCACAAGAGTGTGACTGTAACCGACAGGTTCTGGGTTCGATCCCCAGTCGAGGAAATGAAATATTTAATATTTTCAATTTAAATATTTAATGTTTCATTTCTTCGCTCTGGTAATAAGGCAAAAGCGCGGCGTTGAGTTCCGCCGCTCAACAAGCATGTCTCAAATTTGGCGGAAAGTGGGGAACGAAAGTGGAACGGAGTGTCATAACACTAGGTTTCACTTCCGTTCCCTCTGCCTACCCTGCCTAGTGCGGGATACAGCGTGGATGTAAATGATACTTAGGGAAAAACTTATTTTGACGTGTGATTCCGGCTTAGAATAGGATCACCCTGTCACTGATGGTGTCGTAAGGCGACTAAAGTACGAGTGGGAGAGTCACGCTGTCAGCAATGACAACACGCATGGGCAGACTCGACTGGATTATTACCACCCCCTGCATTTAAAACCGGCACTAAGTAGTGGCTTTGGCCACTGCGTTTCGCATTGGATAATGCCGGGCCCCGGTGCCCATCCACCTTGGCGACCGGCAACGATAGTGTACCTTCTCTGGAGTTACACTCTGGAGTTACACGGGGCCGTGGGCGACGGTGATCACTTACTACAGGTACCGTAAGGTGAACCGTACGCTCGTTTCAAAACATATATCTAAATGTTAATGATTAAGACGGCTCCTTATAGCTTTGCAGAAAAAATTAGGAACATAATTTAAAAATAATACTAAATTTAAATATAAAACTAAAATCAGAACTTTATTTGCAAATCAAAATTCTATTTGCAAATCAATCACTACTTTACGACTATTGGTTGAGATTCAGCTAGTGGTATTTGCGTTATTTTAAAAAAACATTTGCCTGAGTATTAAAAAATGCAAATTTATTAGAAAGTCACGCATTGCCGAATCAATGCTTATGTCTCATATTAATTCTGCGGAAGCGAAGAAAATTTTATTATCACTAAAAAAAGGATTCTCATCCCTTTTCATTTTTAGAGAAACACCAAATACTTGCTCCTTATCACTATGGGTTTACACCGAAGCACTTTACAGAAAACGCTGTACTCAAATTAACAACAATTATAATATCTCACTTAGATACTGGATAAAAATGTCTTGGGGTGTTTCTTGATTTAAAAAAAATCGTTTGATACCGTACCGATCCACAATTATGCGATGAACTTGGAATTTCAGGTATCACTTAAAAGTGGTTTAATAGCTACCTGACCAATCAAGTGCAGTGCGTACGAGTAAAAGGACATGTCAGCGATAACTTGTCATACGAATATGGGATACCAGAAGGTAGCACCCTAGGACCGCTGTTATTTTTAGTATATGTGAATCAATTATGTCAACTCAAAATCGAAAAATTTTCTTTGATAATGTATGCTGCTGACACTATCATTATATTCCACGATAAAACTTGGGATGATATTAAGTATTCGGCAGGGAACGGATTGTACCTTATATCAACATGGATTCAACACAAAAAAAAATGGTATATGTTTTTCCAACAGTATAGCTGGCGAAGCTAATGAAAATTTCACCCTGAATGTCCACTCTTACTCTTGTTTGGAATCACAGGACTAACAATCAATATCATTCTGAAGGTTTAATCAGAGTAAATCCTATAAAATATCTTGGTGTAATAATAGACCGCTGCGTTTTTCCGCGTGATTCCAGCTTAGAATAGGATCATCCTGGTACTGGTGGTGTCGTAAGAGGCGACTATAGTACGTGTGGTAGAGTCACGATGTCAGTTATGGCAACACGCATGGGCTGACTAGGCCGGGTCATTACCACCCCCGGCATCTAAAACCGGCGTTAGTTAGTGACTTCGGCCACTGCATTTTCGCATTGGGTACTGCCGGGCCCCGGTGCTCATTCATCTTACGGAGAACATCTTACGGATTCAGGAAGTGGAGTGCCAAGTATGACACCTGAACAAAAACAGGTATTTGACCGTGTCTGCCATAGTGTAAACAATACTTTGGGACAAATTTTATTTCTCGATGCCCCTGGTGGAACTGGGAAGACGTTTTTCACTAAATTAATATTAGCTTAAAGAATCAAAACAAATTTGCACTAGCAGTTGCTTCCTCGGGAAAAGCAGCAACTTTGTTACCAGGAGGCAAAACAGCGCATACGATATGCAAAATACCAATAGACCTTGACCGCACGAAAAATCCAGTATGTGGTATTACTAGAAACAGTGACAAAGCGCAGGTTATCCGGGAGTGTAGTTTAATCATCTGGAACGAGTGCACTATGGCTCACAAAAAAGCCATAGACGCCGTGGACAGGACTTTGAGGGACACCAGGCACATAGACCAACCCATGGGTGGTATAACTGTTCTTTTTTGTGGCGATTTCAGACAAATTCTACCGGTGATACCACGAGGAACACGAGCTGATGAAGTCAGAGCTTGCCTTAAAAGGTCGAGTCTATGGCAACATATTATATACATGCATTTAACAACAAATATGCGGGTGAGACTCAGAGACGACCCACATGCACAACAATTTTCAAATTTGTTTTTAAATATACACCTATTTTAAAAACTGGGAACTTATCCAAATGATGAAGGAAAAGTAGCCTTAAATGATGAGTTGTGTTGTACTGTTTCTTCCCTGTAAGAGCTAATATTTGCGGTTAACGGATACTTAAGCAGCGTTACGTATCACCACAATACTTGATTATGCAAAAGGTCCATTTTAACTTTTCGGAATGACCAAGCATCTGCAATAAATAATGAAATACTGTCACATATTCAAGGAGAAAGTCGAGAGTATATCTCTATTAATAGAATGATTGATCAAAAAGAGTCCACTAATTATCCCATAGAATTTTTAAATTCGTTAAATGTTTCTAGACTTCCTTCACATACAATTAAGTTAAAAATCGGCGTTCCTATTATTCTTCTTGGTAATTTAAGTCCTCAGAAACTATGTAACGACACTCGATTGAAGGTCGTTAATTTACAACCTAACGTAATTGAAGCTGACATTTTAACCGGTTGTGGTACCAGGAAAAGTGTTTTAATCCCTCGATTCCATTTTCCATTTCAATTTAAGAGAATACAGTTTCCTGTAACTTTGTGTTACAGTGTGTGCTCAAGGTCACTAGGAGTTGCTGGCGTAGATCTTACCGCGAGTTGTTTTTCACTTGGGTAACTTAACGTAGCTCTTTCCCGTGTGAGCAGTCCAAGAAATCTTCATGTTCATACTCACTAACAATGTTTTGTATGCTGAAGCTCTCAATTAACTTTCTGTCACATTGTTACGATCACTTTTTTATTTTTGCAAACTTTTCGTCACTATTAGTAATTTACTGCTACATGCTACTTATCAAGGTCGGAATTACTATAAAAAAAATACTTACTACAGAACGCAAGCTCAACAGCAGTAGCTCAATAAAGGGATCTCCTTAATTATTATAGGCCTGGCCATAATTGGGTCCAATAGATATTTATAAGATGCCATTGTCAGAGTTACTCAAAATGGAGAAATAAGCCATCCACGCGAAGACCGACATCCGCGCGGACGGAGTCGCGGGCGGAAGCTAGATGACTAATAAAATGTTAATTATACCCATGGCCATCTTGCTTACACACGAAGAGCGTAATGCGTCTCGACTTGCACACCACTAATCAATTTAAACACTAACCTGTATTTCTTGATACTTTACTGTAAAAAACTGAATCTAGACAAATTCAGAAATATTTAAACAAGCACACGCTGTAACTGGGATACAAAGTAAGTAACAATTTACTTGTTTATTTAAAAATATTAAAAAGTTCATTTCTTCGAATGTGGATCGAAACACAACCTGTTGGTTACAGTCTTATTTGTGCCACTGTGCTACCATTAGCTTCTCGGTTGCCGCTAACACGAAAAGCTGACATCTAACGGACACGAGTGACGCGGAACATGCCACAATGCCACGAAAAATAGTCAACTGGCTATAATTTTGATACAAATGCAGTGCTTTCTGTGGGAGTGAGAGATCGTGAGAGAAACACGCGTTCGCCGCACGGCTTCCAACTATAACAACAAACTGGCTTGCTTTCTATGAGAAAGAGAAACAGACAGACGGACAAACGCGCGCACGTCACACGGCTTACTATAGCAAAAAGTGTTGTTACAACTTTTGATTTAATTTTTTTCCATCTACCCCATTTCGCAACGTGCGATACGGAACTTCGTTCCAAAAAAATAAAATTAAAGAAAATCGAAGAAAGCAGGAAAGTATTTAATTGGTTTTGCAGTAAATATTTTCAAAGTAATAATAATTATGTAATATGGTCGAGTTCAATATTCACAGTGTAATGGATGGTCCATTATCATATAATTAAGTGCGGATCCTATCGCAGGGTTAAGTGAGGCTCAAGTTGTTCTATGAATATTCTATCGAAGGTATTGTTTGATACACCTTAGTAGGAATTACGTTATAAATTATTAAAACCATATTAATTTTAATTAATTTTTTAATTATGTTTGCGATTTATTGGTACAGGTGACATCCGAATTGAAAAGTGAACTAACTTTTCATATATTATTACTATTATTATGATTAGTTAATTACATAACTTATTTGACGGAAAGAATTGGGTTTACGCAATATTTCTTAATTTGTAAAATTAATATATTATATGATAGATACATTTAGGTAAAAAATTCTGAACCTTCATTAAATAGGGTCTATTGGACCTTTTTAATGAAGATTCATTAAATTACAAAAGCTACTAATTCCCTGTAAGAAGTAGTTCAGAAATCTTTTCCAAGTTCACTGATTGAGCTCATTGTCCTCGGGAAATATCGGACAAAACAAACTTTTTAACTTCATTGTAACAAAAGGCAACAGCCTTATTTTCACAACTAATCAAGACAAATTCAACCAAAGTTACATGAAAACTTAGAAAGAATAAAACTGAGAACATAAAGAAAAAAATATTCTAATATTTGGATAATTAATTTGGCATCATTAATTAATTTGTAAATCTTAAGAAAGGCAGCCTATCGTAGCGCGGGGCACAAATCTATATACGACAGGTTGTGGGTTCGATCCCCACTTAAAGAATTTTTGAAATATACATTTTTTAAGCACGAAACGGAACGTAGTGTCATTACACTACGTTCCTAAGTTCATTTCCTAATTGAAGCTGAAGGTATAACAATTGTGGATTTGATTCTAAACGAAGATTTTTTGGATATTAGCTTAAGAGATCGTTTACTCTAAAACTTAACTTTCTAGGATATATAAATAAATGTAAATTATACACACACACACACACACACACACACACTACGCATCTGGTCTTTTGTCATTCAGTAAACGTCACAACAAAACCCAATATAATAGAATTTGTTGGATCTATCGACCAACAAGTGTATAATGCCTCAAACGTCTCAACGTTTCATATACATATAACGTGCGATTCGCGGAATGGTTACCATACATAATCATTCGGCGTACTGGCAGTGGCAAGTAAGACCCCGCAGCAAATATCTGGTAGTATCTGTTTCTTTAGTGACACATATTCTTAAAAAAAGACAAGATAAATCGTAGAAGAATACATGAAGCTTTATATTAATTTATGATATATCTTTCCGTTGATCAATGCAAGTATATTTTTTTTTCATGTGAATCAAATATCACAGAAAGCATATAAGAATTGAATACAAATGGTATTTTTTTCATCGCGGACGCAGACGCTTACAATAAACAAGTAAAAAGAAGCGAAGCAGCTGAATGAAGGATCATCGGTTCGATCTCGTTGCATATTCTCATTGTTGATTTTTAAAAAATCTAATTTTTGAAGAAAATTAAAACATTTTTGCTTCTAGAATTTGATTGTATTGTTATTCAAAGCCGGTAAGCAAGAAAGAAACAGACTAATAAACAAAATTTCCTTTTAAGTCCTATTACAATTATCGGTAAGAATAAAAATACTTTGGCTACATTATTGAGACGCGAAATACTAGTAAAAAAGTAGAATAATATTTTTACAGTACATAAACATAACGAATATTAATAAATTTATTTACATGTATCCGTAAATAGACTAGTAAATTATATAATTTAGAGATTTTGGAATATTATTGATATATATCATCTTCTATCTATCTATCATAGGAAGTTTCGTATATAAATTGATATTCAGTAAGCATAGAGAAATTTGTAAATGCAAGGGTAGGGGCAAACACGTGACAAGGATTTACGAGACAACCCCTTCCGGATTTCACACGGTTGACATTTTATAGGTCATTGTTTTTACAGGGGCTGCGCGTGGCGGGGAGGGTTTCAGTACACCTGCGTGAATCCGGTTATAACTATTTTATGGCATAAGTTATAAATGTTGTAGAACGTTTTATTATATGTATAAAGTAACATGCTTTTACTAACTAAATTGAGTTATTTACATCATACCATTTTTATATTTTTAGTAAGTTGAAAGCAGTTAATCACTTTTTTTGTTTCGTCACAAGTGGTTACGCATTTTGGTTGTATAAAACTGGTTTGCGCCTTATTTGTCTAGATGTACCTTTTAGGTACCTCTCTCTCTACTCAGCTTCACGTTGTATCCCGCACACGGCAGGGTAGGTAGAGGGAACTTGGGAACCTAGTGTTAAAGCACTCTGTTCCACTTCCATTCTTCTCTTTCCGCCGAATTTGAGGCATTGCGTTTTCAGTGGCGGAGCTCAACGCCACGTTTTCTCTTGTTACCAGACCGAAGAAATGAAAACATGGCATATTTAAGGTGAAATTTAAATATTTCATTTCATCGAGTGGGGATCGAACCCACAACCTGTCGTTTACAGTCACAAACAGTTTTAAGCAACTAACATAAATAGTTGTGAAAATAGAATTTTATTAAATGTATTCTAATGAAAACATATTAAAGCATAACACTCTCGTAATTAAGTATCTACTGTACCTACTCACGCAAACCTCACTCTCTCACAAGTAATTATACAATGTAAACAGCAAACAGCGAACTGAACGTAAACTCTAAATTCTTTTAAAATCCACAAAAACATGCAAATTCCTATTTATTCTGGAACTAGTTTATGTCAGGAAATAATTTAATATAAAGTAGAGAATGTTAGTTTTGGGTAAAGTTTGTTTAGTAACTTCATTATGATTAACCTTTGAAGGTGCCAGGTAAAATTATTTATTCTATTTTTTTATCGTTTTATGTTTCTTATAAATCAATGAACGCCAGCTACGAGCACAAGTAAGCATATATCACTATTACGTTCTGTTTATCATCAGCGCAAAAGCGATAAAGAGTCACGATTGGAATAAGCGATAATTAATTTAACATGTGCGTACAATTAATAATTAATTTTCAACCAAGATTTAAATTAGTAAAATTTTTAATAAAGTACAAAACGTACAACATTTATGAAAAACAAAAAACAGTTATTCAAAAATAATTAATTAAATACAGTAAAGGTGAAAATTTTTCAAATTATATGATATGAGTGTCTAATGTGAAGTGCGAAGCCGCGGTGAGGAGTTGAATTGCTAACATCAAAATTATTTTTATAATATTTTTATAACGACATCTATTGTCTTTACTAATCAAAGTTAGTTATAGCTCAAAGACGCTTGTTATTTGTTGTTATTTTTATAAAACGTGTCGTTTTGATTCACAATTCATTTCTTCGCTTTGGTACAAAAACGAGACGCAGCGTTTAGTTCCGCCACTCAACACGAAATGTCCTAAATATTGGGTGGTTTAATTTGCTGCCGTATTTTGTATCTTTCTGATTAATAATAAAAATATAGTGCAATATGTTAAGAATATACTGTTATATTTGCCAATATACTGTTATATGTATCTTCTTTATGGTTTACGCTTCACTTCTGCGTTAATTGATTATTTTTTAATAAACTGAAAATTGAAAATGTTTGCACCAATTATTTTACTGTGTTTTTGTATTTATACAATTTAAAAGCATAATTTCAAAAGAACATATTTCAAAATTACAACTCAGACAGGAAAAAGGATTCATAAAGTATAAATCTACATGCCAATATAGTTGCCATCGTCCCATTGCTCCAAAAGTCAAAACAAATCACTTCCTGTGTCGACGACAGTTCAGTGAATATTTCAGAGCTTTCCGTTACAGGGGTATAACGCGCGCTCCCGAGCAGGAAGGTTGTAGCTCATTGTATGGGAATTGGCAATCGTGCAATATAGAACAACGGAAACGATGCAATTAAAAACCTTTAAACATTTTTGAGGGGAAAATGCTTTTTTATGTTTTCTTTTTTTAACTTACGACGCAAAAAAGGAATTTAGTATGTCAGTTTTTCTGTGGCATAGTAGTTACTTAATGAATAGACCAATTTGAATGTGCTTTGTTCAAATAAGCACTTGTTTATAGCGGTGGTCCACTTTAACAAGACGTCATGACTTTTTTGAGCAAGGTTATGTTAAGCTTGTTATTTTTCTTTGTTTCGTGCAGCATGCACGAGTCTGAAAAATCCAAGAAATTTATCGTATCATCTATTCAAGCATATCGGGCACTATTCGCCTAATTTACGATATTTCGGCATGTTGGCGGAACATAACGACGTGCTTTTTCTTATTACCGAGCCTTAGGTTCCCGCTGTATCCCTAGCGGGTGACGCAGAGAGAACGGAGCGCCAAACACTACGGTAAGAAAACGGACGGAGGACGGAGCTTCTAAAAAAAAGTTAAATGATAATAATAATTATTATCATTTAACTTTTTTTTTCTATTGCTAACAAAAGAAACATTTAAGTATATTCTATACACAAAATAGTTAATTATGCATTGTGGCAGTATGTACAACTGAGCTAATGGTGCTTGAAATTTGACTCCCGGACATGGAACAATAATCCATTTACAGACACAGTCACAGAAGTTCTGCGCCGCGACGGGTTCATTTTATTTTTTCTTATTTTTTTAATAATTTTTATTCATAAATTTCATTATTAAAACTACGCAGTGACATTGAAGCAGAGATCAGAGTCAAAATCCGCCACTTAACACGCAATACTATACAAATTTTATTATTCTGACGAACAAAAGTCTATTAATGGTAACGTAGTGACTTAATATTAGGTTACCAGGTACCCAGTTTCCAAATTCTTCCTACCCTGCTGTGCAGGATACAGCGTGAAGTGAAAAGTATAATAAAAAAATATAATATATATTTAAAAAAAAAAGAATTTCGTATATTAATATAATTTTTTGTTTAAGCCCTACTTTTTCCTGGTATTTTCCACACAGCGCTACAGCTTATCTCATAATTTTTTATTAAATAAATAAAATTTGACTTTCCTTAAATAAGGATAATATTTCATAACAGTTACAAAAACGTACAATATAGCATTCTAATAACAATATTATTTTTTTAATTCAACATTAAGACTGTACAGCTGATCTTGACAAGTTGAAAAAAAGAATAATCGAAATATTGTTTATCATCAAGCTTAATATGTCAGAAGCTATCACTTGCTTAGACATACTTTTGCCACTTAATGACCAAGCAATGAAGAAATCACTCTTTTATTTTTGTGTACCCTATGCGTTATGAAATATGGATAATAATTTATTTATGTTATACGATTCAGTAACAGTTTAACTTAGATGTCCGCTGGCACTAGGGAGTGACTGTAAACATGATGAATTTGATTCACGTTCGGGAGCAAAACGCAACGTTGAGTTACACCACTCAATACGAAATGTTTACCAGCGAAAAGTTGGGAAGAAACTACCCTGCTTTGTGCGGAGTACAACGTGAAGACTACTGCCCGAAGACATTCTGTAGCAGTACGGTAGACTATAAATACCATAGTTTTGAATTTGAATTTCAATTCCGTTTCACGCAGAAATGAGTGACCTAACATTGTGCCCTGCTATATACATGATAAAGAGTGAAACGTGGAAAAAACTATTGTAAATATTCACTACTCTATATGTATATTGAGTTGTCTGTATATAAATATGGAGCGCGCAATACTCTGCGGGGTAGCACATAAATGGTTTGTGGCTTGGAAAACCGGAAATAGGCCATTTTTCTGGCAACTTGTTTTTGTGACAAAAAATGCTTTATTCTAGCCACATTCACGACAAATGTACGAATGCTCGGTAGTTTTTCTAATTTTAAGTTTAATTATATAAAAGCATAATTTAAAAACAAAACATGAACGCCGTGCTAGTATATAGAGAGAATGAAAATGCTCAATGAGATGCCAAGTGAGAATCCTTCCCAATATGATGACGTTGCATTGCAATACAATTTCATATGTTAAATATTGAATAGTAAACGTATCACCGATACACATTATACATGTTAAGGCTAAGTTTACGAAATAATTTAGGCACAAAAGACGCCAATATAAGTACTGACTATAAATGATTACTGTACTGACTATACTTGTATATTTTTAAATGTCCCATAACATTGCCTTGGGAAACAAGCGTGCAACTGAAAATATTACCACAGAGTATGGGTTTGGGACTCATTCGGAGAAATGAAATTTGGAATATTTAATTTTCTTGCGGCGCTTACTTCCGCCACAGAGTACACAATGCCTCGATTCAACGGATAAGGAGGAATGGACTGTCACAACACTAGACAATTTCACTCTGCATGTCGCACTAAGACACTTCTGTCCTCGAATTTCCGCAGAATTTGCACGTTGTGTGGCGTGCTTCAACGCAGCATTTCGTCTCATAGCTAAATATTTATAGTAATACATTATAAAGCAAAAAAATATAGAACAGTATAATTCACAAAATCGGGATATTTATGCCGCATGTAGACGCGGTATAATTTTATAAAGGTTGTTATCACTTCAAGTGGTGTTAAGAGAGCAAAGCCGTCGATTGATTGCGTCGCGCTCCGCTATGTGCGAGCTCTTCAACGCTTCATCAGGTTGTGAAGAACGAGCTACAATTCTTCCACTTATTAAGGGAAGTGCACTTTACATATACTATTATTCTGTTAGAATACTTTGTTTTTGATTTACTGTACGGACTATAATTTTACGTCATAACTTTATGAATTTAATTGAATTATTATGACTGAATTTGCATTCTTTTGTGTAATACAAATAAGGAATTCTACTGTTAACGCGATTATGGGTTCAATTCCCACTCGAGGAAATGAAAAGTTAAATATTTTTATGTCTTTACTCAACTTTCACTCGTAATGTCTAGACAATCATCGATGGGTGGGAAGCTTCTGGAAACTAGATTCCCAAGCACTCTGCTTATCCCGCCATGTGCGCTAAGCTAAAAAAATGTTATATAATATATCAATTATACGAACAAGCCTGCGCTCTCACATTACGTACGGCTCTTGCCTTTCAATGAAATGATTAGAATTTTCAATTTTCCTTCAAACGCTTTGCGAATTTAAATCTCGTTACCGGATGGCTTACGAGGATATACGGTAGACGAATAGAGGAAAGATGGATAATTTTACGTCAAATGAAACGCACCTGTATCTTAATGTACCTTATTATAAGTCTATTGTTATCGTATTTGTATGGAATAATGACATGTTAGTGGTATGAGGAAATCTAGGGTTTATTTAAAATAACTGTATAATTTTACATTTGAACTGAAAAATATAAAAATTAAAAGGAATCCAATAAAGATCCATTTTATTAGTCTCAGCGAGAGACCACGCTGCATCCCGCACACAGCAGGCTAGGCTCTCAGTGTTAAAATGCTCTTTACTGTTAACACATTTTTATTACCCACTTTCCGTGAAATTCAAGAGGCATTCAATTGAGACCACAACTTGCCGCGTCTATAGTCGAACTTTTGTGTCCCTGTGCCATGATAGGCCCATTATTATATTTTACATAAAATAACATTATTAAGAGCACGAATGTATAATAGATATGTAAATATATGTATAGATATGTACAACCGCGAGCGGTCACTAATAGAACATATAAGCTACTTAACTCGGATACTCCAGAGGAACTCTAAGGTTAAACTAGGACAATAACACTAACTTACTGTTTGTAAGTTTTGACACATCTATTTCATTTCAAAATATATGACGCCTCGGGAGATTCACGACCAACTATAGCCGGTGTTTTGTCGAAAATATTGTTATATTAAAAAATAGAATAATATTATGAGAAGCGTAATAAAATTAAAGCGTCGTAGCTCAGTGGTATAAGCGTGCGACTGTAAAAGCGACAGGTTGTGGGCTCGATCCCCACTCGAGGAGAACTGAGCATAACTTCAGAATTCGACTTAAAGTGGGGAACGGAACGGGAGCGGCGCATACAGCAACGTATGTGCGTAAAGTTGATTACAAAAACATCTACTAATCTTACTCTACTTAGTAATCAATATATTCAGTCATTATTATAATAATAACTTATATAATCTTTTAGCATAAATAAAAAATAGATTCAAACATTGTGGCTCATCGTTCTTAGCTACACCGCACTATAAATGGCTCTTTGATCTACAACCCATCGGAGCGACCCAGTTTTCTATTGAGAAGAAAATTTATTCAAAATTAAATTTAGATTTGAAGTTAATATGCATAACTATTTATATGAGCTTCATTTTCAACGCTAGATACGGAAAGAGGGACGTTATAGGTGATACCTGTCCGTCTGTGGCAACGTAGCCCCTACACAAGTTAATCGATTTAGTATAATTTTTGTATTGATAGCCTTGTTCCTCACAATGGTTCTTAGCTATATTTGACGAAGATCGGACTTGCAGTTTAACAGAAAACTTAGTTAGAACGTTTTATGTAAGAACAATAAGCACTTAGCCAAGATAAGTTAATGATTTTTTGGGCCTAGGATGTTTAAAATTTTGAATTTTGTTGTGTTCTTTAGTGAATATTTGTTGAATTAATACATTTTTGATTAGAATACTTGGATTTAACATCGAGTTAATATTTTTTATACTGTTTCACACTGAATTCCATACATTATAAACATTAAAAACTGATATTCATAACTACCGATATAGAAATTCGGTCAATTTTACATAAAAAGCCGTACTTAGTAAATGATTAATTATTGATATGAGAATTCAAAAATTACTATAATATTTACTCGTGTGTATAGTTTAAATAACATCGTGGCATTTGAAATCATGACCAAAAATAAATATTTAATCACATTTTTCTGATATAGTAAAGTTACAAACAAGATGGTTGGCTCAATATTAAAATATGATGGAAAAAGGTAAAGGTAATAAGCGGGATAACTACCCGCAGGTCGTGTATGAAGAGGTTAATGACAGAGGACGAGGCGAAAGAGGTACACCGAGACCTTAGCGTTTGGCGCTTCGTTTACTCTCTAGCTACCCCGCTAGGGATACAACGTGAAGTTAAAAACAAAAGTATATAACAAAGTACTTGATATAATAAAACATATCAGGTAAAATTATTGCCATTTTACCTATGATTTATATAAAAAACAAATAAACCTTAGAGAACAAACGAGATTAATATTGATTTTGAAAGTTTCTCATACTAAATGGAGCGGCAAATGGAAAAACAAGTTATGACGCTCGTGCTGGTCCCACCTTGGAAAATATCGCTTACACGTTACTTTACTTTGTATCTTTTCAGGGTTCTACACTACAAAAGAAAAATACAGAACCTTTACAGGATTACATTTTTTTCTAAAAAGGTGGAACGAATCCGTCGGCCAAAATGAGAAAAGGTAATGAAAATCTATAATGTACTTATCGCTAACCTAGAATTGTGAAGTTGGTACAGAACTTACAGAGGGTGTGTGCAACTCCGCCGCTCAACTTGCCTCTCAAATCTGGTGGATAGTGTGGAACGTCGGTATCTTAATACTAGGTTCCCAGGTCCCCTTTGCATACCCTGCTATGACAGTTATACGGTTTGAAGGAAGTAATTTATCTAAGATAGATAGTATACTAGATATTGAAATATATATAATAGAACTTCAAATACTATGATGACTTAGTTAATGCATGTACAAGTATAATAAATTCGTAATGGTTTTAATTCTCATTTCAGTTTGCTTCCACTTAAAACTATATGTATTCGTTTTCTAAATCTTGTTAAGAATATCACAGCATTGTCCTTTACCATCTACAGATAATACTCAGTTGAATGAAGAACTCTTTAAATCAAAAAATATGCGTAAAAAAGCGTTTACACAAACATTACCATATGCAATTTACGTATACACAAAAAGTATGAATGATAATTATAATGTGCCGTATCTCCACCGTACATGTACAACTAAATCTTGTTCGTTTCCGAAAGACGAACCCAGAAAAAGACTTCCTATTATGAGAAAGTTTATAAATTTAATGATAACCTTTTATTTATATTAATCTATAAAGTCATTGTTTAATCATGGAAAACGTAGAGGCCTCACATAAATATATACTCAGAGAAAAGCACTTTTCTTGTTATGAACTGTGCTCCCTCAAAGTCAATCTAGATTTATTTGAGAGTGAAACTTTTTGACACCAGCGAGCGGACGGAAGTGGCTCCGCAAATGAACAGATTGAAGAGTCTTGCTTTAGTACAAGTTTGCAACGGGAATATTTAAAAATATATTTTGGTAAAGATTGGCTTGTTAGATTGGCTAATAGCCTAATAAAAATCATTGTTTTTTTTAAATTGGACAGTTATAAGTTGTGCTGTTTGTTATAAATTTTGTCATCATTATGATATTATAAGTGTATGTAGAAAAAGGCATCCATCATTTTTTATCACACCACGTTTATTCCTCATTTTACCTTTTAAGAGCAACGAATTGATAATAATTTCATCTCCCGAGTGGACACAGATTCACAGCTATAGTAGTATTTTCATTCAGAAATTGTCTCGACGGGATTTGAAAACCATTTTAAATAATTTTCAACTCTTATTAATGACAAAACCGCAAACCTAACATTGTGTGATATATAATTTAGTTAGTTAACTCGACGTCTTCCTGCGTCTGTAGCTCCCTGCCCCGACTCTGTAAATAATTTGTGACTTTGTCGACTTGCTTACTTACTAACGTACGTATGTAGGTCTCGTTTGCATGTTCTACAATTGTGCTACAAATTATGTCCAAGAATAACATTCTTGAATAAATAAAGAGACGATATATACTTCGTCAGGTCATATGTTCTGTCACACAATAGAAACTTCAATTATGGAATGCTGGCCACAAAAATGTTTCTTAAATTTGAATTTTTTGCGAAAATAAGAATGTGTGTTATTTCACATTTGGCGTATTATTAAATATGGAGTGGACGCTTAAAGAAGACCGTGCCGCGGTTATTGCGCTACATCGATGTGGTTACGCGCCAACTCAAATTTTTGATATACTAAAAAAAAATTTAATTTAACCAAAAGATTCATTTATCGTACCATCTAACGGTATAATGAGGACTCAAATTTTTGATATACTAAAAAAAGTGGTCGTCCTCGCTCTGTTAGGACGCCAGCAGTGATAAAAGCTGTGAAGGTGCGAATCCAAAGAAATCCCATACGCAAGCAGAAACTGTTAGCCGTTCAAATGGGGTTTAGCAGAACCACGGTCAAAAGGGTGTTGAATAAAGACCTAGGGCTACGAGCTTATAGCAGTGAGGTTAACATTTTTGGTAATTATATAATGCAGTGATTTTACAGAAACTGCAGAGCTTTGACATTAGATATATGATAAAAACAATTTAATATTTATATTACACAACTTAAAATTAAAATAAAGATATAAAAGGTATTGCTTTTCTGAGTATGCTTCATTAATATATTTTACTTATCTTATATTCAGGTGTTACAGAAAAATACTATAATAAGTTGTTATTAAGAACATTATTGAAGATAGCGTAGCGGTAGCTGATTGTGGGTTCGATCCCTGTTGGAAGAAATAAAACATTTTCATATTATTATATACTCATTTGATCATTTCCTCGTTGTGATAATGAGGCAAAACGTGGCGTTGACTTCCACCACCATGGAAATGGAATGAATGAACGAATGGAATGTCTAAACACTGCCTGTTACATGCGGGATGCAGCGTTACTTAAAAAATATATCACTGATAATTGCCATCTATGAAAACTATCCTGAATCGCAGAATAAACCCGCTATTAGTTTCACAGAAACTTTAGCAACCAACTGTAATAGAATTACGCTGCTACGACAGCTCGTCGCTTTCCTTTCAGAGCTTTCTGAACACTGATTTAAATAGATAATGCTGGGATTTTACTTTGTTTTTTGTTCTATCTGAGCCCTGTGATAATGAATACGAGATGCGAAATGTTGGTGCTGTAGACTGTTTATCGGAAAAAAAATTACTGCTTTTCTTAATATTCAGGTGTTTTAACAAAATATTTATATTTGATTGTTATAACATACAAAAAATATATTATAAACATACTTTCTAGATATTTTTATAGCACAGAATCTGGTATTTTTATAAATCAGGCCGTTTCTTTTGTGCTCTGTTCTGTCTATTTTAGTAAAATAATCCTAAAAGTGCAACTTTGTAGATATTTCATAAAAAAATCATAAAAAGCAATAAACATATATTAATTTAAAAAAAAAATGATTATTTTGGACTTCCCATTGACGACCCTAAAATGGTCCTCCCTCGGTAGGTGAGATTTTTTGTCTATTAGCATTCGTATGACATGATTTAAATAAAAAAAGTCCGTCCGAATTTCGTGAAAAATTGTGAACGAAATTATGGACACAAATTGTAAAACGTGCACAGCAACTCCTACTGAGCAACTGTATGTAAAACATGCTAATGATATTGCGTTCGTCGGGTTTTTTATGTTGTACTACAAATTAAACACTGGAATATTTAGCTTTTAAAGTATTTTAATACCTGGGACCACCCGAAACTAAAATATGAAATGGTAAAACCCGTTGATTGAAATTGGTTTTCTCATCTTTTCTTACACTTTAAGCTAAGTTTGTAGTATTGCCTGTTGAGAGGTGAAGATCAACGCCGCGCTATGTTTTGTTACCAAATGAAATGTAGAAATGGAAAAATTTAATATTTAACTTCCTCGAGAGAGGATCGCTATCTGTTTTCAAGTACGCGCATGTTACCTTGCGCCACGAAAAAAAGCCTGGTCTTGTTTTTTTGTATTGATATATTTATATTATATTGATTTAAGATTTCTTTCTAATGGTTATTATTCTCCAAGTAGGACAATGAACGACGTTTCCAATATTAAACACTACAAGTAGTACTTACAGTGCATTGTCGTTTAATGAAATAAATCTACAAATATTATAATGAAATAAATCTATAAATATTATTTTTAGATTTATTTCATCATAAAAAAATAACCAAGAGTATATATGTTAGGAAGCCCGAGGTTGTCTACTTGGCAAGCCTCAACTGCTCAGTGTAAAGGCGTGAAGCGTGTAAACCACGTTTTGTCTCTTGTCGTGGTTAACGAATGTCTCCACTTTTGGCAGCACATTTAATTGCTTTGCGAGATTATGACATAAATGGTTCAGAATGGCGGTTGTTAAATTTAAATGTACTTGAAAAATATTATTTATACTTATTTTTTTACATCAATTGCAATTTCTTATAACTGGCCTGCCTATAATTTGCATAGTATTATAACATAATACATAAGAAAATATTTTTATTATTATTTATCACACATTATTGCTATATATAGTGTTATTACTGGATTTCGTTGAGTTTGAGTGGCATAATTCAACTTCCACCTTGTTTTCAAAGGGAAATGGATATCAAACACATAACTGTCTTGTTGTAGCTGTGATACTGTGCTGTGCTTCAAAGTTATGAATGAAACATGTCTAAATATAACAATCGTTACTTACTTGAGGTGAATGTCCTTAGACATTTCGTTTTTACCTTCTGTAGTCATTTCCAGTAAAAGGCGTCGTTATCGAAGCGCTCGACTATCGGGAAGGGACCGCATCAAACATGACAAACGAACGGTGGCCAAGATTTTATCTGTCACATTACATACAGGGTTGCTGGTGTTTTTACTTATTATTATTTTATATGAAAACTTTGGATGCTTACAATTTAACTACTTGTTATAAATATAAAACATTTAAAATTTTGGCCGAAAGCAAAAATTTATTGATACAATTTTTAAATCAGTTTTTATTTAACAAATAAATCGTGGTAAAAAATGTCTCAAATTAAGCAGGAAATCGGGAACGAAAGTCTTATTGTGGGTATTAACAATACGTTCCCAGGTTGCCTCTATCTATCCTGCCCGGTACCGGTTACAGTGTAAAGCTGAAAAAAGTATAATATATTATTTACAGTTTTTCCAATTATTTGAAAGATAAAATATAAAATCGATTTTTATTGTAATTATGGTACACTACATATATTTCTATAAGTTTACAAAATCGCTACAGCATTGTATTTTACACATCTATCATTATTGTACGGGGTGTTATTACAAAGCAAGACAACCCTAATAATGCCCGAAGTTATTGTAGCACGCGTAACCTATTTATCGCGGCGCGGGTTTATGAGCTTTTTCCGTTCCTAATGTATAAAAATGAAAATGCCAGTGTCCGCCGACATTACTCTTATCACAGATGCTATCACCCGCATATGACCGTGTATGATATCTGTAGTATACTTCGATCATCATTTAACTAGTATAATGTATTATAATGGAAAACCTCATGATTAATATATTTATAAACTAGTTTGGCTCACGTAGCTTCAACCGCGTTATTATACGAGTATTTATTTAAAATAAGTAAAGTGTATTTAGGTAATAATTATAAAATAATATTAAATTATGTCGCATTGAAGTGCTTTGCTATGGGCATAGGCCGGCGCACAACGTGGCCGTGCTATCCCAGATGTCGTTCTTGGATTTTTTCGGTCAATCAGACCGCGCTATTTGTGTTTTAGATAGTACTGGCCAGCATTCACTGTCGTAAAAAAAAGATTATATATCAGCCCTTTGCATTAAGGCGGTAATTGTGGCCGCATACTACACCGTAACCTCCAGCTATTTGTCCCAGGCAGTTTTTACGGTTCGTGATCGATGATCGATTCCAGGCTCGCGCATGATGGATCAAAAGTACCTTAACTTTTCCAACTTAGCCGCTGATTTAGATTTCTATATGGGTAATGCTCTAGTCGACCATAATCATTATTCATCACATTTAGTATGATACCGCCGTTTACAAAAGTACAGTTTTGGAATCTCTGGAATTCTGGTTATTAAGTGCTATGTCAGCACCATATATCATTAGCTATGGAGGCTAGTCTTCATTGTAAGCCGAAACTGTGTCTAGCACTACATTGAATATGGCTCTTTATAATTGATGGTAATTCATATTTTACCTTTCAGTAGTAGTTACATAATCTTCGCTTCATTCATGTAAAAAACCAGAAGATCTTTCAAATTTTCAATTTAAATATATCAGTTGAGGATTTTTTATATGGAAAAGATAAAGCTAATGAGCGTATGGGAAACCTGATATTAAGTGGTCACCTCCATTTAGGACAAGCAGAGGAGCTACGCTCATGCCACAAGTTTTTGGCGCATTCAATGAATCAATAAGAAACCGCACAGCAGTATAATGCCACGTATCTAGGAGTTGTGGATGGTATCTGAGCATATGACGTACTGTGCGTTTTTACATTAGTTCGAACAATTCTTCAGAACACTCCCCATGACTGTCCCCATGATGTCTATCGCTACGCAAAGCCATAGTGTAAACTTTCAATAGACTATTGGATCCACAACAATTCGAGGGGCTCTACGTTGCATTCGATCAAATAGTTCCAGAGTGGTGTGAAGTGATTTGTCACATTCACTCGTACTCTCGCGTGACAAGACTTGTGACTGTGACGATTGTAGCTTCGATTTTTCTGAAGGGAGTGAAAAGTAAATATTTCTCTTAGTCTTTGATTTTCGCGATTGTTATACATTTTGAATGAAACACTTTCAAACGGATTAATCGCGTATATTGAATGGTAAACATTTTTGGGAAACCCGACGTTTCGAACACTTTACAGTAGTCTACCCGTGACCACGGACTACTGTAAAGTGTTCGAAACGTCGGGTTTCCCAAAAATGTTTACCATTCAATATACGCGATTAATCCGTTTAAAAGTGTTTCATTCAAAATTTCCATAATCGGTTTGCTACAAGTTTTCGTCTTGTAAAATTTAACATAGTGTCACGATATTGCCAAATTTACACTACTAATATTATTGATGCTTGTCGTGGCACAGTGGCACAAGCGACTGACTGTATTCGACAGGTTGTGAGCTCGATACCTACTCGAAGAAATGAAATATTTAATATTTTCAAATTAAATATTTAATGTTTTCATTTATTCGCTCTGGTTACAAGGAAAAGCGCGGCGTTGAGTTCTGCCCGTCAACAAATTCCTCAAATTCGGCGAAAAGTGAGGAACGGAAGTGGAATGGAGTGTCTACCACTAAGTTCCTAAGTTTCCTCTGCCTACCCTGCCACGTGTGGGATACAGCTTAAAGCTGAGTACTATTTTATTTATGTGTGTTGTTTATACAGACACGTTGTGAAAATTAAACTAAATAAAAATTTCAAGAAATTTTGTTATTGTAAACTATCTTAAGTAAAGGGTACTACAAAATACAGTTATATCTGTATATTTTATTACATATTTACATGACATTCAGTACAAATTTCTGTTACACCGCACTCATGATTACAATTAAAGACAAGCACTCGGCTGCTCGCAGAGAGTCATGCCAGTAATTAATCAAATCTCGTATAAGTCTATTCTAATGCACTTCCGGCATGCTTCAGATACAGCATGTTTCAAGAGCTGCATGCTAACCGAGGACAATGGAGTGACTCGTCAGGTGTCACCGTCACCACAAATCGTTGATTGCAGTCCACTACAGGTCCCAAACCGTAACGCTATCGTGGTACACTAATTGGTCTGTTAAGAGGTCAGCCATCAGCAGTAAGCGTTACAGTACGTATTACTGTAAGCGTTTACAGTAATACGTACTGTAAAAGCGTTAAGATAACGTGTGGGTCTGATTCTTACTTAAGGAAAAGAAATATATAATACTATCTTTTACTTGCGGCTCCGCTCGTGTGATGTAATGAAAATAACATATTACATACTCGTATAGCTTTTCTCGGTAAAGAGACTGTCTCACACTATAATATTTTTACTTACAAATAATACTGTGTTGCTTAAAATTGTCTCGAAAATACCCCTTTATTTTTTTGTAATTTGTATAACGTGATAGAGTGTGTACCTCTGTCTGTGTCGTAAATTATAAACAAGCATATAGTAAATAGTTAGTAAGTAGTTAGTTACGTAGTGGGAAAGTTGAAATTATGTTACTATTTGTACTTCTCTTTGTAAATATGGTCATGGAGTATGACGTACGTAGTGCAGCGTCTGATCATGAACTAATAATGAGTATGGATTTGATTTAAAATTTAATTACAGGTTAAGAGGTAACTTGAACATTAATAAAAACATATAAAAAATAACAAAACAATTTATTGTTTAAATTAAAGTACTTATATTAAGGTTAACAGAATTTAATAAAACAAACTTTTTTAATATAAAATATGATGTCAAATATTAAATGAAAATCATTTGGAATGGCTTTTTGGTTGGTATCGCTACTACACTATTATTATTTGTTTCTACCGACTAAAGATGTTAAAACAGCGAGTAGCTCTTTTAGCTAGTAATGTTGACGTACATACATAGGTATATGAGGTAGATATTATTTGTACTATATAGAGTTACTTTTCAAATTTCACAAATTTATTCTGAACATTTGGTATGATTGATCTTTCATCATACATATGTAATGTGGCGTGGCCATTGACAGACAATTTCATTTTTAGCTTCACGCTGTATCCCACGTTTGGACAAGCAAGTACAGAAAATGTGGAACTATATTATTAAGATACTTCCTTTTCCTTTTTTCTGCAGAATTTAAAGAATTCCTTGTTGAATGGCGAAGCTTGGAAATTTTGTAAACTTTTAAAATTAAAGCATAACAAAATTTATAATTCACTATAATTTAGGAATGCTACATTAAGTTCAATAACATAAGTTTAGTATGCAATAATACATAGTATTAAAGTCTGTGCTCCAGTTGTATCTGGTAGTCGTCTACATGTTTCATTGTGAGACTAAATTTACATCGAAGCGGATTCTGTTTGTCGTATTTGAAATCAGCTGCTGGAGTGATTTGAAATCGTCGTAAGATCTTTACTAAGCTTATTTTCATCGACAACATCGCGTATCTATAACCTAAATAAATTATAAATTATTAATATTTAACTTTAAATTCCATAAACGATTATTATATTAGTAGTGAGCCGAGCAGACGTTCTGCCCAAAATAGAAGCATCTTTATAAATGTGATATACATGATATACATTTTGGAGGAGTTGGATGACGACCACAGGCACAGAAGACTTTGCTTATATAAAAGTATACTAATATTAATATATGAAAAAAAAAAATCTCACCAGGGCAATTTCTTGGTCCATAACTGAAAGAAATAAAAGAGTTCAGTTGTTCTTGTGTTACATCAAAGAAACGTTCAGGTCTAAACTGATCAGCGTCTGGCCCCCAGTAATGCGGGTTGCGGTTGATGCCCCATATATTCACTACTACGTGATTTCCTTTCGGTATGGTTAGCCCACACGCTGGAATTGACAATTTAAAAATATTATAATTACAATGAGAACATCTTTTCCTAATATTTTACGCCTCCTGGATATTAAAATTTATAAGAGTAATAAAACTACTGGTAAGGTTGTTAGTCTCAAAAACCGAGAAACAACATTTTAATTATAAGTTTTTGTAACGATCTCATTGTTTCGAAATTATATACTTTAAATGCAGAACTTACGTAAAAGTACATCTTTATCGCATAGCCTTATAATCATGGGGCCGGGAGGGTAGAGCCGCAAACTTTCTTTTATGACAGCTCCCATATACTTCAGCTTGGTGAGGTCAGATATCAAAATAGGTCCATCGAAACCTCCGAATACATTTAAAATTCTGAAATGACGTTAAAAGTGGTCATTGTTCATAAGTATAACATAGATGGGTAATTCTCACGAAATTCTTGTCCTTTTGGAGTTTTATAAAAATCCAACTAAGAAATAGATCCTAGAATTATTGCAAAACAACTCATATAACTTTATCTAATGTTTCACATACGATTGTACAGCCATATAAATAAATAACTAAAAATACATAGTCATAATGTTCCTAATATCATTCCCTCACTGTGTCCCAAGTACCGATTTTAATTTTCTTTTATTTGCCAAAAAGGTACAAAATTTATTCAAATCACATTCAAGGGAGGATAGGATTATTTAAAAATATTATAAATGTATTGTAAATTTAGCATTATATAGTAAAAAACACGTTAAAATTTGAATATTTATATGTGTCCTTCAAAATTAAATCATATCCTCACACTATTACTGGCAGTTGAATTATAAACGCATTTTAAATAAAATACTAACGCTACCATTAGTTTTTGCAAGTTGGCACTAATATCAATATGTGAAACTTGTGTATTTTCTGTGATTGTGTTCGGGTGGGCGCTGCAAAAGGATTTTAATTATTATATGTTAAATTAAATGCTTGATCGTCATTTCCTCACATCCCAAAAAAACAAAAGAGGTAAATACTTTTATTGATTATAAGTTTCATAGGTAAGATGACTTTTGGGTTCCCTTTCTCTAAGCAGAAAAATCGTTTTAAAAGTAAGATTATATCACGAGTCCTTTACGATTATTTTTTTATTTTGTCATTCCCTCACCATCATTCCTACATAAAAATTGATGGTGAGGGAATTATGATAAATGAGAGAATGATTTTTTTGTAGGCTATCTGGCTTTATTTATTGTTTGATTTTAAAAAGGAAGAATTAAATACCTAACAAAAAAAGAAAAAGGTCAAGTAAAACCTATATCCGCAATGAGTTTCTGAGAGAGAAGGCAAAAAAGAAAAAAACTGTAAGAAGAATAACCATACATATAGAAATAAAACAGTGAAAGTGCGAAAAAATATGGCTTGAGGCCTGTGGTGGCAGAAACGTGTGACACCGATAGGTTCGATCCCCAAGCGAGGAAATGAAATATTTAATGATTTCAATTTAAATATTGAATGTTTTAATTTCTTCGCTCTGGTAAAATGCAAAACGCACGCGGCGTTGAGTTCCGCCAATAAACACGCAATACCTCAAATTTGGCGGAAAGTGAAAAACGAAAGTGGAACCGAGTATCTTAACACTAGGTTCCCAAGTTCCCAAGTGTCATGTGCGGGATATAGCATAAAGCTGAGTGAGTTGAGTAGAGTAGACTGTTAGATAACACACCACCTCGAAGCCCAATCTATGCAAAATAATGATGATTTAATAAACCTGGCAGTTATTTAAATAAAGAAGGCTTCCTTCTTTAAATTACTGTCAGAAGACGTAGAGGAATTATTTATGCAAAAATATCTTATCTTAAATATATATATATATATATATATATATATATATATATATATAAATATATATATATATATATATATATATATATATATATATATATATATATATATATATATATATATATATATATATATATATATATATATATATATATATATATATATATATATATACATATATATATACATATATATATATATATATATATATATATATATATATATATATATATATATATATATATATATATATATATATACATAAATGTTTCAAATAAGAAATAAGATAGAGATACCGTAAGAGATGTCGAAGACAAAACAAAAATAATCAGAGTTCACCGTTCACTCGGACGTTCTTTAAGAGAGCTGATACTTTTCAGCTCTCTTAAAGAACGTCCGCTTTCGGCCTTTTTGGGTGACATGGGCAAACATAAAAGACTGTAACATATTCAAATGTGTAATTCACGAAAATTTTCAATCGATTTTAATGAAGTTACATAAAAATAAAGTATTGCCTTACTGTAATCTGACAACATTTTTGACCATAAGGAGGTGCAATGTTTATTCAACAAACCAAAGTGCTACAATAATTTGTTGGTGTCATTCACTGATCTTACTTATTGTTTGTTTCTTAAACAATAATTAAGATCAATGAATGACACAATTTCATTGCATTTAATATAAAGATTTATTTGAAAGAAAAGTAATTAATTTAAAAAGCTTCATAACTTGTCTGCAACCATCATTCCCTCACCTTAATTATCATTCCCTCACTTAGATTTTTTTAATGTCCTTATAACTTTAATAAAACACGATAATTTTTGGAACCACTACATAATTGAATACTAGTTTTTAAGTTTTAGTTAATTGAACGTTAGTACTATCCAATTCACATAAAATAAATATCAAACAATTTCAATATTTTTTGTTATTTTGAGATAGCCGATTTCGTGAAAATTACCCAGATATTTTTGTCTTATTTATGTCTTCATTATATATCAGCCTAAACAGACCTACTAATCTACCCATCAATTCATTCAAGAGCATGGTATGTTATTAATTAGTTTTCCAAAAATTGTATCTTTGTATGAATTTTCTTCCCATAATGTTTTTCTTATATTTTATTTAAAAGTTAATATAATCAATAAAGGCACTGAGGTCTGTAACAGCGCAGCGGTACAAGCGTGTGACTGTAAACGACAGGTTGTGGTTTTAAAACCCACTCCAGAAAATGAAATAATTAATATTTTCAACTTTAATATTTAATATTCTTGTTTCATCGCTGTGGTAAAATGGTAAAGCGTTGATGTCCGTCACTCAACACACAAGGCCTCAATTCAGCGGAAAGTGGAAAATTAAAGTGGAACGGATTTTCTTAACACTAAGTACCCAAGTCCCCTGTGCCTACCCTGCAATGTGCGGAACACGACGTACAGTTAAATAACTTAACAAAGTCTAGGTATTTCAATTGCCTTTTTCTACATATTTAGCTTAATATATATCAACTTAGTATCCTAAAGTCTTTTAATAGTAAAAGAATAATAACTCTGTATGGAAAAAAAAGAATTAAGAAGATAAACATTCGTCCACAATCAACGTACTCTTGATAAACCTTGTCTTGTATATGTCGGTGTTGCGACAACAGCAGCATGGTGAAGCAGGCGGACGAGGCGGTCGTGTCGGTCGTCGCTAACATCAACACGAGCGCCTCCTCGCGCAGTTCCGTGTCAGAATAGCCTCTTGCACCGCCGGAATACTCTATTGTCAATTCTAATAACGTTTTGATGTAATCTTTGAACTTTAGGCTGGAGGGGCTTTCTAAAAATGTTTAATATTAGCTGAATAAATAAGGAAATTCGAAAAGAAATAGACATAAAGTGCAGTGGAAGGTCATGGTCTTTTGAAGGACAAATATTAAAAATTTATTATTGTCATGTGATGACAACTCCGTCCACTCACACTAAGTAGCGTCTAACTTATGGACACAGAAGCGGCCGCGAGTCGCTCATATCACTATTTTAGTACTGTGTCCACTCAAAATTGTAGTTTGTGTTTTTGACTTTCAATTATATTATAAGTATTTGTTATGGTCATAAGTTACCTTTTTTATTCAAACAAAACTAGCCATTGGTCATTCATTATAAGTTCGTAATATTTAAAATAATTAGTCTGTAGTGAGAATAAAGTGATTTAAAGCGTAATACTACGGTATTTTTAATAATTTCCATTAACAGGTTCGTAACTGTCCGTCGTGATCAAGAAATTGGTTTGTTTATGTGGGGTGTGGACAGTCCACACAGGTGTGTGGACTGTCCCTTCCAAGATCGTTGGGAAGAGCTTCATTAAATTTAAATTTAAAAAATAATGATTTTATTTAACTACAAAATATTTTTTAACATAATGTCAATTAATAATTTGTTTCTTTCATTTATTCAGAATATAATGTAATAAGAACTGTTTCGTTACAGTGGCCTTCCATGGATAGTCCTTTCGTTATCTTATACATATATAGATATGGTTAATTTACTTATTTAAATTTGGAATGTTAAAATATGTACTTACCGTTGTCACTTGTATTGTTATCATTCTCTCTCATTATTTCACGTCTTTTTGAAATATGCTGAAATAAAACTTTATTTTAGTCATTTATAAGACAAGAGGGCATTAATTAATCAAATAATTTTATTAATTTTATAACTGAAGAACGAGAATCGAACCATCATCTACAATAAGTCGCTGTGCTGCTGTGCCACAGCAGCCTTTCAAGGTTCTCTGTGACTTGTCATAAAGCAATTAAGCAAGATATGAAACCGCTAAAACAACAACATTTTAAAGTTACACGACACTCACTTTCTCAAGAAAACTCCACATGATTCGTTTAAATTTAATATTTTGCTTGCAAGCGGTCACCAGCTTGTACGTCCGGTTGGTGTAAAACCACGGCTGGCAGAGCCTCGCCGCCATGTTCTCCATGTACCCCACGAACGCTATGTAGAAGGGGTGGTCGAAGCGACGCTGGAAGTGCTCGTTCTCTCCCATTACTGCCTCTGTATATCTTATTTTTTTATTTAGGCCTGCCTGTTTAGCCTATTATATAGGCTGCGTTCATTTGTTCACCAATAATATTCACGTAACTTTAATCCTTCACCAAATATATATAAAGTATTTATTAAAAAAATAACAAAATGTTTTACCACAAGAAGCGTCCAAGCTGTACGAACAAAAATTGTCCCAAACGGAGAAATTCCCTTTCCCAACAGCGTTCGCTAACTTGTCCACCATCACCTGGCTGTTCCGCTCGAACACTCCAATGAACTTGTCCACGTGCTTCGGTGTCAGCGTTTGCGACAGTATTTTGCGACGAGCTCGCCATATGTCCACTGAAGTTAACGACATATACTCGTACATACGTTTGGTATATAATATATGGGTATTATATGCCTCTAATTGTAATTCTTATGAATTAATATTAATTTTCCTTTTTAATATTCATAATTTTATTTTAAATTGTACCAAATTTATATGGTTATATTTTACCATATTTTAATTTATTTATTTAGCTTAACGCTGTATCGCGGATACAGGAAGAACCTAGTGTTCCGTTCTCCAGGTTCCGTTTTATTCTGGAAGCATTGATTGAGGCTAACTTCCTGCTTTTCTTTGTCACCAGAGAAGGGACATAAAATATTTTATTATCACTAGCGGAAATTGATCCCGCAGTCTGTTGCATGGGCACTAACTTTCGACTGTAATCGCATGTTTGCGCCCATGCGCCACAGCTGACTTAGATATTTCGTTTGTTATTTTAAATAACTTTGTTTATATTTAAATTAAACACTCTTAATATTCTAAAGAATATAAATAGCATTTTTAATAATATGTAAAAAAGTATATAAAAAATCCAATAAATATTACTATCTAACTAATTAACTTACAGGGGGCAAATAGAGATCCCTTGCCGACCAAATGTATGGCTAGTTCTGTAAGCGGGCCCTTGTCCAAGCATGATTTTAGTACTACGTTAGCTGATTTGGAATCAGATATCACTGAAAATAACACATTATTAAATAACTCAGACAATAGGAAGACTGTGACTGTGTCACTTCTGTTCCCCACTTTCCGCCAATTTGAGGCATTGTGTGATGAGTGGCGGAACTCAACGAGCAAAGAAAATGAAAATATTAAATACTGAAAAAAATTAATTTAAATTGAAAACATTAAATATTTTACTTATTCGAATGGAATTCGAACCCACAACCTGTCGATTACAGTCACACCCTTGTGTCACTGCGCCACGGCAGGGCACATTATTAAACAAATATATTAAAAAAGACCACATATAATTTATTCTCTCCTTTCCTCCTTGTGATAGAGAATATATATTGTCAACATACTCTGTTATTCACTTTTAACCCAATTCGAGACACCAATCGAATTCATGACCATCGTATTATAACCACATAGAGCTCCTCTCAACTACAATCACTTTGTGGTTATTATCCTATGTTGAAATAAATAATAAAAAATACAAACATATTACAAAATCAAAAACGATCAAGTATCATTTAAATTTGCTTAAGTTTTTGGGCAACTAAACTCATTTTGTGGGAAATCAACAACAATTAAAATGCAAATTTAAAAAAAAAACATACAAATTTCAACGTAGCAGAGTTTGTACCCGCGCCTCTTTTTAAGCCGTACACGCGCTCTATCCAACTAAGTCATACGTTCTCAATGTTATAAATTACGCTTGTTATAAATCATTTATGTTGTTAGCCGTTTTTTAACATTAGTGTTTCTTTTCCTAAATGTGGAATAACACTTTAAAAATAGTAAAAACAAAAACAATTACAATGTTTATGCAGTAAGAACTCACCAAAAACACAAAAGAAGTTAGTCATCCAAAAAGTGACAACACCGTACGCGTTGTTGTACGCCTGCTGGGCGAACTCCTGAAAGCATTTCATGCGATCTGCAACCCACATATAAAGAAAATTGACCACTTTTATATTACCATAAGTAAGCATATCGATCTATTAAGAAACTAGAAATGTTATGATATAAAAAAAATGTTATTTTAAAATATTTAATTACAACGAGGCAAGCACGGCGTTGAGTCTTGCTACTCAACGTGAGTCCAGAATTCAGCGATAAGTTTTTTTTTTTTATGGAAAAGACGGCAAACGAGCGGGTCACCTGGTGGTAAGTGATCACCGTCGTCCACGGCCCCGAGTAACTCCAGAGGAGCTACAGGAGCGTTGCCGTCATTTAAATTGGAAGGCCACCGGGGCCCGGCATTACCTAATGCGAAACACAGTGGCCAATGCCACTACTTAACGCCGGTCTTACATGCCGGGGGTGGTAATAATCCGGTCGAGTCTGCCCATGCGTGTTGTCATTACTGGCAACGTGACTCTACCACACGCACTTTAGTCGCCTCTTACGACACCATCAGTACCAGGGTGATCCTAAGCCGGAATCACACGACTATTTACTTTTTGGAAAATCGGAAAGTGGGAATCATCATGTGTTTAGTGGGTATCATCATGGTATATCATCATGTGTGTGTGTGTGTGTGTGTGTGCGTGTGTGCGTATATAATGTATTCGAACATAATTCCCCATCCTCCCACATGCCTTTACTTAAAAGTATTGCATTATCTCTGAAAAGAATGAGCTTTAACACGAAGAACTGAACTAGTAAATGGTTTATTTAACCACCGTCGAGCTATTTCTAAATTAGTGAACTGTCACACCGGCAATGCTGACTTAACCCCCTAGGCCTTTGCTTAGTATTTACTCGCAGCAAAGTTTTACTCCTAATTCGACAGTGGCACTTTATTTATATATTTATTTAAAGTGTCTTTTTTTAAGATATTCATAATTTCGTATGTATTTACTATAGCAGAACGTTGCCTCGTAACTTAAGGATGGCTACTTACTTAATTTATTTCTAAATGAATTCACTCATATAATAATGATCAAACTTTACTTCAGGTAAGTTCGTTTGATAATAAAATTTCTATATAAGTAAACCTGATGTTTCTAAGCTCTCGTCCAATATGTGTTTAAATTAAAAAAAAGGCGCTTTACTTGTTCTTTATAAAATAATGTGGAATTATAGAATAATTATTTTTTGTTTTAATTTCGGCGCTCTGGTAACAAGGCAAAGTGCGGTGTTGAGTTCCGCCAATCAACACGCAATATCTCAAATTCAATGGAAAATGGTGAACGGAACGGGATGTCTCACACTAGGTTCCCAAGTTCTTTTTGTGCGGAATACAGCGTAAAGCGGAGAATAAGGTCATTGTAATTGAGTATCTACACTCATAATTATTTTGTAACTATTACGTAGACAACTCAAAATGTATTTGTTTAGTCAGCCTACAAGCCTACATAAATGTCGGTATTACTTCTAACAAAACTGATTAAGCAATACGTTTTTATAATCTGACAAGTGGAATATTTTATTCATAATTTCGTAATTAAAAACTGTTAGTAACACACTTTAATGCAAAGGCTTTAATATAATGTGTACGTACATATAAAGCGCTATTGGAATGGAACTTTCGCTTAGATCAGCATATCGCTGTATTTCACAAACAGGGCAGATATGGTAGAGTAGGCAGAGGGAACTTGGGAACCTAATATTAGCACACATTCCGTTCCAATTAACTTCCTGCCGAATTCTTGAGGCATTACATATTCAGTGGTAGATCCCAACTCGTTAGAGCGAGAAATGTATATAAGAAATGTATATATATTAAATATTTAATTCATCCGAAAGAGAATCGAACACACGACCTATCGCGCTGGCAGTCACACGCTTGCGCCACGATTACGCCTGTATTAAAAAGGAAGGGACCTAGTTAAGCATACGAACTGGGCACTAGACGAAAATTATGATTTTGCAAAACTACCAACTAAGAAACACAAGAATTCGGTGGATTTTATAAATAGAACTATTAAAATAGTTAAAGAAACCTAACGTATGGGCGCAGATTCCTTATTAATTAATTGTCTATTCTCAAATGTGAGATTTACCTTAACAACGTGCGAAAATACCTCAAGTGCGTATTCGAGGGGCCCCAAATGTTACCGTTCTTATAATTAGTATTACAGGGCGTCTCTAACGTATATTTAACTTGCATTGTGAATGTGTTATATAAGGACTCTATTGTTATGTCAAATAAACTATTTATTGTATTTGCTCTCTCTGTGAAGTGTGAAATAGTTTTTAACGAGATAAAGTTATCGCTGTCATTATTTTTGTATATTTACGCTTCAAATCACATATCTACTATGTGGTATCTATGTGGTAGCCAAACGTAGACTAGACGTAGAATATACGGAATCGGTTGCAAGACCCGGTTTTGTAGATATTGCATTTTAATAATATTGTATACATGAAGGTGAAGTTTTTACGCACTAGTTTTATTTTTTTGCATTGTGTGTTTAGTGGCGGAGATAAACACCGCGCTTCACCTTATTATATATTGTTTATTTGATAGATTAAATTGCAGGTACAACATGCTTTTTTATATATAAATTTCTTTATATATACATAAAATCATCAAAATAAGTAGATTACTTTCATTCAACTGTCATTACTGAGTTGCATTACTCATTGACGTCTGTCAATGATTACGTAAATTTCCTAATACGATAAAAAGTGTTTAAGTATTAATAAAAAATAAAAGAATACCTTCATTACTTCCAATAAATTTGTAAGCGTGTCCTAAAACCGGCCAACTTGCAAAGTCTGTTCCTAAGATCTCGTGTAGTTGTATCACCTTCCTCAGCTTCCAGCGACGTACTACCAATATCACTAATAGTAATGTTGAAAACAAATATATAAAAAACATTTTTTTCCGTTTTTGTTCACAGCACATTAATTCAAGGCTGTACGTACAGATAGTAAATTAGAAATGGACACGTTTATTCATTTTATATGATCAGTAACCGCCCTTACGTACGTACAGTACAGACAGTGGTACACTGTGTGCATTTTCGGCTAGCTCGCGCAACAGAGTGTACGTAAGAGACAATCACTTACGTATCAACTTTTGTCAATTTAAATATAGGGGCACTCCACGTCAAGCGGGCAGGTAAAATTTATTTTTTGATGTTTTCAATTTTAGAAATGTTTAAATATGTTATAGGTATATATGTCCTCGAGCTAGATATACAATATTTTTGAAATACTATGTATAAGTACTTAATAAGTTGTAGGACAGTGAAGTTTTAACTAACTATAGCGTATTAATTATTTCAAACGCAAAAACTAAGTTTAAAAAAAATATAATCTATTAAACTAACCAATTACATATGTACTCGACATAATTAGCTATCTTATAGAATTTTTTTAGCTCGATCTAAAGATTCTGTAGGTCGTCACCAGCGCGGTCGCCGCCTGCCAGCAATATAACTGCTCTAGCTCCTAAACTGCTTTCGGGTTTCTTCTTCCTTACTCTATACAATATATAGCGTGAATTAAATATCTAACTCTTAAGTATGTAGAACCAGTACTACTAGATATAATTATATCATCAAAAAATAAAATACACGGTGTGATCTCTTATTCAACGCTTGTATAAAAAGTGGCAGTAAGAGTTATGCAAATTGAAAACCCAGTTCATGAAGACGGAACATTTCTAAACACCCTAATTAAATTCTATTTCATTGAATTTCGAGTGTTTTGCTTAATATCACATAAATGGAACTCGGCTAATTGGTAACGCTCAAATATAAAATAGAGCTTTGGTTGTGGTATTTTTGAAATAAAGTTGAAAAAGAAGGCTTTTAATCATTAAAGAAGCTGCCCCCGCATTCCGTTCCCCACTCGGCTCAGCGTGTTGCCGGCAAAACCTAACGTTGCGTTGCGTTTTTTATATTACAAGAACGATAAAATGTAAATAAATAATGCCTTAACAGGAGTCAAAATCTTAAGCGAAATACTAATTTAAAAAATGTATAAACATTTAAACGTAGGATTTGAACTCGCGTAAGACGCGGGTTCAAATCCTGAATTCAAACTTTTGCCAAACGATAATTTTAACGAATTGTCTTTGGGTAGCGAAAATAAAGAAACTCAAAAAAATATATCGCTTGTCAATTTGTCTTATAGTTCTTGTCTGGGAAGAAAAAGCTTTAAATGTTCTATTGGCAAAGATAAATTATATTATAATCACTGAACAATGTAAATAGTGATTTATTGAAAAAGTATGAAATAAGTGTATCATCTATCAGTTAATACTTAAGTAAATTGATTTATACATTTAACAAGAGCGCTCAAACTTGATAAAACTGTACAGTTTTAACAAGTTTATTTTCAAGTTGCTGAGAGAAGAAAAATGTATACTTTTCTTGATAGTTTTAATACTTGTTTAAAATATAATTTTAACCTCTACAATAAACTATTCTTTTATTTCTTGTCCATAGAACGTTCCTCACGGCATCAACTTTTGTTTGCGTTATATTTTTTTGAAAATATGTGTAAAATTTCATTAGTTGTTCTAAACTTTATTTATAAACTGAAGAACTTAAGCAAATACTCTGATTCTGATTCTTTTGACGCAGAGTAATATATCAATGTTATGTAACGATGTCGATGTCGCAGTGGGACTGTGACTGTGGTGTCAATGTCTTTTCGCATAAAGGATTTTATTTAATTTATAGCTCAGCAAGCGCCAACTTAAACTTGTCAACTTTTATAAGTTGTACTCCCCATTGACCTTCAATAGTGAAGTTGTTACAGAACTCTTTGTCCGGCGATTTTAACTTTCATTTGACCGATTATTTTACACCTATATTTGTAGGTTTGTCATGGCGCAGGAGCATAAGCCTATTGAAATATCAAACCTATATCACTTTAAACTATCACAATAAAGCAGACTCATCATACAAATAAGTAACAAATATCTAGTGCAAACTTCAGTTGAGTATTTTCAATTTAACCACCCACCTTATAGTTCATATTTGGCCCCTGGGGATTATTATTTGTTCTCAAATTTGAAAAAATAACTCAGTGGGAGACGATTTCTCGATGATGAAATGAATTTTTCACGCAAAGAGGAAAGTACAGCTACAAATACAGGGGACGGACGAATTAACATCGTGACGAAACAAATGTATTGACGTAATGTATGTTGGACTCTATTCATAAAAATAAATATTATTGGCTTAATTTGTGTGTTTATCAAAACCGACATCGAGAATACATCGAACACCCCTTGTATGTAATCTGAAAGTAGAAATTTTAATAAAAGAGTACTAATACTTGGTGAGAATGAAAAAATACCTATATACCCTACATTTAAGTTCATAGAAAACTTGCGACTTCCATGTTAATATAACGTCACTTTCCTATATAGATATTGTCTTAAATTTGTTTGAGACAAAAAGTGAGTAACATTTCTAGTTTAACCGGTTGTAGTTCAACGTGTCGTTTGAAATAAACAACCTACTTTAAGAATATCAGTCTCATATGATAATTACGTTCAAATACAAGCAATTATGTAAATTATGTAAATTATTATTATATAATAGTTTGTACAAATTTTAATTGGTGCATACTTATAAATTACTATTTTTTTGGTAAATAAATTATCATGTAATATGCATAAGTGTTTTAACATTATACAGAGTATGTCGTTAGTTATAATTTATGAACAATTTTAGTAATAAAAATTTGTGAACGTTTCATATTTTTTTCTTAATTAATTGTTTTCATCGAAACAAGTAATATTTTGTATTAATAATTTATTATAAAACGACATAATATGCATTTTAAATTTATTATTTAGAAATAGGCCCCATGGCGGCCTTAGTTCCAATGTGAATTATTCCCATCTGCCTTCTAACGAGGGTTGTACGAAGCTTCGCATTTAATTAATAACCGGGATTGAATTGTGTAAACGTGACCGCACTCGTAGGAGAGTCGTGTGTGATCCGAGGGACCGTCATATGTGGCCTTAGATCAGAAACAGTGAAGGCATTTGAACTAAATACGTACATATTATTTGTCATTGTACATTAAAATATGTGTGTATCGCTTACTTACTTATATGATATATGGAACACATCGTAGAGGCACGTTGTGGTGCGAGGGCACAAGAGTGTGATGGTACACTGGATAGGTTATGAGTTCGATCCCCACTCGAAGAAATGAAATGTTTATTTTTTCATTTTTTTCGCTCTGGTAACAAAGTAAGGCGCGGCGTTTATTTCCACTGCCTCGAATTCGGTGCAAAAGTGAGGTACGAAACGGAGACACACTATATTTTCTTAACACTATATTTTCCGTTTCTGAAGTATAAAAGTTCCGTTCATGAAGGTAAAAAACAGTATTATACTAAATAATATTATCACTCGTATATTTTCGCTTCAAATAATATAATTATGTGTGTGTTACTATTTTATTGAGCTTTACCAGAAACAGATTTTTTAATAATTGCCTTTAATATCAGAAAAAAATAAAATACGAGAAAACGGTGTTCAGAACAGTACAGCATGATCTTACACTTTTTACAATCAGATGGTAAATATTTCTAATTAATTAAAAAAATATCTTGCTTCGGTTCTTCTCTGGTCTGAGAAAGAGGCCTAAAGTAACCGGTGGCAATTTGACTTTGATATAAGTTCGTGATATAATGGCGTTTTAGATGCCATTATTACAAATTTAAATTTACATTTAAATTTGTAATAAATGGCATCTAAAACGCCATTATTGGTAATAAGGCAAAGCGTGGCGTTGAGTTCCGCCACTCAATACACAATGCCTCAAATTCGGCGGAAAGTGGGGAACGGAAGTGGAACGGAGTGTCATAACACTAGGTTTCACTTCCGTTCCCTCTGCCTACCCTGCCTAGTGCGGGATACAGCGTGAAGCTGAAAAAAAAAAATAAAATAAATAAATTTACATTACATTACAAATTTAAATTTTCTACATGTAATTTTCAATCAAAATCAATCAAAATCAAAATCAAAATATTCTTTATTCAATTAGGCCATTTAAGCACTTTTGAATCGTCAAGTTACATATAAGTGTCTGTGGTGTCAGTCCTCGGAAAAAAGCGTAGCCGTGCTTTTTCCCCGAAAGCATCACGAGACCGTCTCGACTATTTTCCTACAAAATAAACCAATCCCCTGGAAGTCCCAGGTCAAACACTTAGGCGTTGTACTAGATTCAAAACTCTCCTTCCGGCCGCACATCACGTATGTTAAAAACAAAGCAACATTAGTCATGAACAGGCTATATCCACTGATTTGCAAGCGGAGTAAAATGTCGCTTTGTAACAAGCTGACATTGTACAAACTTGCATCCGTCCCATCATGTCCTATGCTTGTGTTGCGTTCGCGCACACTAAGATAGACCTCCTTCAGAGGGTCCAAAATAAATTCCTCCGCATGGCATCCGGATGCCCCTGGTACGTACGCAACGTGGACCTACACAAAGATTTCGAATTAGAGTCACTCAAGGAATTCCGCAAAGGCTTAGCCAAACGCTACTATGAGCGTGCAGATGACCACTCCAACCCCCTCATTGTTTCAGCGTGTAAATACGCTCCGCACCCACACCCGCTTCTTCGACGCCCTCGTAGCGTCCTCTTAGACCCCGATGACCCAATCACAGTCGCAAACGCCCAGTATATATATTCTTTATTGCACTTGAAAAAAAAAAAAAAAGAAACATAAGACATACAAACTTAAAAACTAGTTAACAAAGGTGGACTTATTTCTTAAAGAAATCTCTTCCAGCCAACCAATGGAAGTGGATGAATATCAAACAGCGGGATGAAAATACAGTGCCGTTAAGTAAAAAAAAAAAATAATAATAATAATAAAGAAAAAGCTTAGTATTCTAATAAATATATAAAATATTAGATTATATACAATTATACATACATATATACATACATATATGAAATAAATATTTAAAAATACATGTTACACATGCATACTAAATAATATATAAGTATGTTAAATAAATATTTATACACATATACTATACATACATACATATGTACGAGTAAAGAGTGGCTGTTTTACTTAAATATCAAAAATAAGAAAAAACTGTCTGAATTTAATTAGTTGCTCACAGAATGAAAAAGATGTTTTTTTAAATGGGATTTAAACGATATTAAGGAAGGACTTCGTTGGATAGGAATAGAGAGTTGGTTCCACATTGAAGCAGTATAAACAGTGAAAGATTTTTGCAGGAATTTGGTAATGCTCATAGGTATGTCGAGCGCCGGGACGACACACGACCACCTAGAGCGTATTGGACGGGGAAGAAAGTTGAAACGGGAGCGTAGGTAAGAAGGAAAATTTTAAATAGTAATGAAGGATCTTGAAAAGAAATGTAAGGATGTGCATATCACGGCGAAGTCGGATTGGGAGCCAATTAAGTTGAGCACGAAACTGGGAAACATGGTCATACTTGCGCAGACCATAAATAAAGTGTATGGCGAGATTTTGAAGTCGCTCTAATTTGTTAAGAAGCTCCTCGGTCGCATCCAAATAGCAAACATCCGCGTAGTCGAGAATTGGAAGGAGAAGACATTGCGCTAGCATAATTTTGGTTTTGTGAGGGAGGAAGTGTTGGAGACGCTTAAGGAAATGGAAAGAAAAATGCATGCGCCTGCTGATTGCATTGATATGTGGTGCCCAGGGCATGTTATGATCGAGTATAAGACCCAGATTTCTAATTTCGTTACAAAAGGGAATTGGCACACCCGAGTAATGTATCGCTGGAATACAATCCCAGTTTATTCTATGAGTCAGTCTGTTGCTACCTATAATTATAGCCTGTGATTTTTTTGGATTGATTGATAGACCAAAAGATTCAGCCAATGATTGTATAGCGCAAAGATCGTTATTCAATCTTTCTATGGCTTCAGGTAATTCATTTAAATTACTGTGACGATAAAGCTGTAAATCATCCGCATACAGATGGAAGGGAGAAGTAATAGTTGCTGAAATAATATTTATAAAGACAGAGAAAAGAAGTGGAGAAAGAACGCCGCCTTGGGGAACGCCAGCAGCGAGTTCAACCCACGTCGATGAAGAATCGTTTGCTTTTACACACTGCCGGCGGTCGAAGAGATAAGAACGAAACCAGTTCAAAGCTGCAGAAGAGATATTGACTGCCCGAAGTGTGCCAAGGAGTATATCGAAATCAACAGAGTTGAAAGCACTGCTGAAATCTAGTAGTACCATAACAGTGAGCTTGGTTTGATCCATAGCGCACCGAATGTCCTCCGTAATATTCAACAATGCTCCAACTGTGCTGTGGAAGGGACGAAAACCGGACTGAAAAGGACACAGTAGATTGTTGGTAGAGAGAAAGGAATAAAGCTGATGATTGACTAATGATTCGAGGACTTTAGATATGACAGGAAGAATAGATATAGAACGGTAATCTGCGGCATTGGAGGGATTTGAGGTTTTGGGTAATGGAATGACATAAGAATTCTTCCATTGTGAAGGAAAGACATTACTTGACAGCGAAAAGTTAATAATGTGGGTAACTACTGGAGTAATGCTTTCTAACACAAGAAGAATCATCTCAAGGCTGAGATTATCAATTCCATAGGCTTTAGTGGAAATGGAGTTAACACACCTTTTGACGTCATCCTCTGTTACAGCTTTGAACGAAAACGGAATATAGTCTGGTAGGTCAGTATGGGATAACAAAGCCAGTGTTTCAGATTTTACTAGCGGATTTATATTTAATGGTGAAGTTGTAAAAAAAGAGTTGAGAGAATGAAGATCTACTGAGACTTGACCAGTTTCAGAGGACTTGCCTACACCAAACGACTCCAAAAATCTCCAAACCTGTGCCTGGCTGAGACTCTGGATGGTCTTGTGAAAATAGCGGCGCTTAGCATCCCTATACATTCTGTTACAGATGTTTCGCAGCTTTTTATACTGAGCAAAATTTTCTGAAGTAGGTATTTTTTTGTATTTGGATTTCACTTTGTCACGTTTTGCCATAATGTGTCTAATCTCGTGAGTCAACCAGGGGGCCGGCGCATGCTTCATACGAACTGGTCTTACTGGGGCATGAATATCGTAGATGTTAATCAGTTCAGTAGTTAAAGATGCTACCATATTGTCAATATTAGTTTCCGACATTATGGAAGACCAGTCGATGTTCCTCACATCCTTTCTTAAGCGTTCAAGGTACATATGCTTAAAATTGCGCTGAAAAAAAATTTTGCCTCTAATCTTAGGGGGGCGTAGTTTATAAGATAGAAAGATCAGATCGTGGAAGGAAAACGGAGCGGAAGTTTGACCATGGGAAGAAACAAGATTAGGGTTGGAGACACAGATAAGATCAAGAAGAGAAGGCCTACAGTTAGGGAAGTAGTGAGTGGGAGAAGACATAGGTAAAATTTGTAGGCTATAGGACTCATTTAGTTCCTTTAGCAAATGAGTTCTACGTTCATTTTTTAATAAGCACGTGTTTAAGTCGCCCATGTAAATCACATGTTCATATTGGGGTCGGAGATCCTCAAGAATACTATCCAGTGTACTGAAATAATTGACTTGGTCATTCGGGGAGTACAAGACCCCGAGGAGCACCTTTGTATGATGCAAAGTCAATTCTAGAAAAAGGTATTCAAGAGACCCATTAGATAGAGGAGGAGAACAAGAAACAACACTAGCCGGGATGTAGTCGCGAAGATAGATACCAACGCCACCACCACCCCGACCAATGCGGTCATTGCGAAATAGCCGATAACCTGGAAGAGAGTAACAGGCAGAAGGAAGCGATGGTTTTAACCAGGTCTCAGATATAAGTACACAGTCAACTACACCGGAGCTAAAGGATGCGAGAAGGTCAGTATGATGAGCTGGAACGCTCTGCGCGTTAATATGCACTAAGGTAAGAGTTTTAGAGCAATTATCAAAACAATTTGACAGTTTATCAAAAAGCGTTTCTAAATCAGAATTGCTATCACTGCTGGCACTATCATAAACACTAGAAGAACATGAAAAATAGTCAACATCACTAATCATAATATAGATAAAATAAATACCAAAAAATATATATATATATATATATATATATATATATATATATATATATATATATATATATATATATATATATATATATATATATATATATATATATATATATATATATATATATATATATATATATATATATATATATATATATATATACATATATATATATATATATATATATATATATATATATATATATATATATATATATATATATATATATATATATATATATATATATATATATATATATATATATATATATATATATATATATATATATATATATATATATATATATATATATATATATATATGTATATATATAAATGTATATATAAAAAAAATATTTTTTTAAAAATATATAAATATAAAAATACACTATAAAAAAAACATTATTATACCTGCACAAGCTGATTTAAATACAATGGTACACTAAACTTAAAAAGAAAGATTACTATAATACAAGGAATAAATGTAAAACGAAACGAGAAACAGATTAAAACAGTTGACACAAAATGACATATAACATAAGTGACAAATGTCAAAATATAATAAAATAACAAAGATTTGCATTGCAGTTAACTAAATTTGAGGGTTAAAATACATTTAATTTAAATGTAGCTAAACAATAATATGCCTGCATATACTGCAATGGAGAAAACAATGTTTTTAAACTATAACTAACTATTAACCGTCCAAATTGTAACGGTGTGAACAAAGATGTTAGGTTACTTCCTTTAAGAAGGCTTCATTATAGACCCTTTTTCAATTATTTGGTTAAGTTCGCGCTGTGAAGAAATCTTGACTGTTGAGTTATTTGGCAACATGATAACAATCATACCATCTGATGACCAGCATTTCTTAATGCCAAAATGTTTACGAGCTGCTATGAACACTTCCTGGTGAGATTTTGTTAGGAATTCTGTAACTGTTATCTTTGTTCCTTTTAACTTTGTTTTCGCCTTCCAAACACTGGACCGAAGCTGGCAGCTGTTGAATCTAAGAAGAATAGGTCGAGCTGAGTTTTTTTTTGGCACCTAACCTGTGGCACGATTCAATTTCAGTGGACTTGATATCGGACATTTTTAGTTGCATGGATAATTCTTGAAGCATCTTTTGCAGGACATCCTCGTTATTAGTCTCCTCTAAGCCATGGAACAGAAGAACTTTTCTCCTAGACTGTGTTTCTAAGCGGTCCATACCAATTACTAAAAGTTCAATCTGCGACTTCAATAAACTAAGCGTTTTCCACACAAAGGACTTGAAAGTGGTGAACTCAGCAGCCAAAGTTTTTATTGTGGTGTTGGAAGTTGTAGAACCAGATTGTGATAAATTTTTCTCAAACTCACCCATTCTGGATGAAAACACAGAGGAGAGCTCTTCCATACTTTTTAAAAGTTGATCCACAGGTGTGTTCATAATGATATTAGTGTAGAAAATAAGTGTGTGAGTGTAGTTACTATCAACTTAAGCACAGGTATTTAAATTTTAGCACATATATTCACTTTTAAGATATTTTATACAAAATAATTATAGAGCTTTTTTAAAAACGTATCTATCTTCTTTTGTGTCTACCCGCAAAAAAAACCGTATATAGGCAGGTTGTATTCCTCAGTCCCAAGACATATTCGCCGTCGCCGTAAGAGGCGACAAGGCCAGTCCTTTTTCATTTGCTCGTTGGCTCTCAGACTGTACTGACGTGTTGTGAGAATTAGTGTTAGTCATTATTAGGGTTACCTAAGCCATTCGTTTTTGGTTATTTAGATTGTTGAAGTGTACAGTAGTCGTTTCAAAATAAGGGATGACTCTAATTCTAATAAAAATATATATATATATATATATATATATATATATATATATATATATATATATATATATATATATATATATATATATATATATATATATATATATATATATATATATATATATATATATATAATTTGACCCTATGGAGGACCCTATAGGTATATAATTTGACCCTATAGAGTTATGAGTTATGAGAACATTATGAGTGAAGTATCAATAAAAAAATTGTAAAAACACAAAAGCTTGGTATCTTGAACTACGTCATAAAAATTAACGACTACATATTTCTGTGTATCATATACAACTTACTTATACCTATAATAACTTGACGTTTTACAAATAAAAAAATATTATATATTTATTTCATATAAAAGTAGTGGCTTCGGCCACTGCGTTTCGCATTAGGTAATGGCAGGCCACCTTAATGACCGGCAACGTTCCTGTAGCTCCTCTGGAGTTACACGGGGCCGTGGGCAACAGTGATCACTTACCATCAGGTGACCCGTACGCTCGTTTATCGTGTCTTATCTATAAAAAAAATATAATAATTGATAAAATAGAATAATTTGTATATAAATATATTTTATTGCAAGACTACACACGGCGTTAAATATCCAATTACCCTTACAATAGCAGGAAATTTAAGCACGAAGACCCTAATGCTAGGCTACTTGTACCTACTATATTAAGCAGTATTTACTTAATAACATAAATAAACGTATATCTTAAAACAAAGTAATACCCACATTCCACGTTGCACCTGTTCGCTACAACTAACGCTAAATATGTGTAATTGCTCAGCTCTCACGGACAGACGCTTGCACTGGAATTTCCTTATTTTAACCTCTGAGCTTATTTACTTATCACCTTGCATGAGACTAATGTTAAATTTGTGGTTTTTCGGATGTATAAAACAATGTTTATGTATTAAAAGGTATACTAAGGACTAAATAACGGTTTATTAAAGAAAAAAATTTGAGACTTCTAAACAGGTTTTAATTGGATTACGCGTACAAATTTCATACATAATTCAGTTTAAACAATGTATCATATCAGCTCGTATCTTTGGATTATGTCGACTTAAAAGTATTTTTTTCTCTTTTCTCCAAAGCAACGTAGACTTAGATATTTTGTCCAACTCAATTTAATAAGAAAATCCACACAATCTTATGATAAAAGTTCTTAATAGACGGACAGACGTACAATAGAGAAATCCTATAAAAGTTCCATTCTCACCTTTTGAAGTACAGAACTCTAATATCTCTTCTCTTCTTTCGTTTGTATATAGGTACAATTTATCACGAGTATTCTAACAAACTCCGATGCTAATGTATATAAAATATACATAGAACTAAGCAAGTAACGTACGTTGTTCCCCGGAGATAGCGCCGGCTTAAAAGCAAATATTACTTAACCTTACTTATTTGTTGTTCAACTTTATAACAACTATTAGAGTATGATGCTCTTAAGTGGATAAGTAGACGTTTACCCTTAGAGTGGCTATAGGAGACGTTGTCAGGAGATTATTCGATTTAATAATTTGTGAACTTCAAAGCCTTTGAAAACTCCGTTTTCAAGGCTGGTCGTGGTGCTGGGACACAAACATCCGACTGCATCCATAACAGGTGTGAGTTTAGTTCCCAGAAAATGAGATTCCTAAAGAAATGAAATAAAATATTTCAATTATTTAATTTGCTTTAGTTGCAACATTTAAAAAATACAAATACCTTTTGTTGTAATAAAGAAATGGTATTGTTTAGATTTATATAATTCATTATATCAATCATCATAATTTTATTATAAAAATAAATGATTTGTTTTTATATTTTTATTTTTTTTTCGTTTAATTAAGTTGTATCCGGCACATGGCAGGGTAAGCAGAGGGAGTGACCTAGTATTAAGAAACTCCTTTCCTTTCCCCACTTTCTACTGAATTTGAAGAACTGTTTGTTGAATGGTGGAACTCGACACCGTGTCTAGGCTCGTTGCTAAAGGATTTTATTAATGAGTGTACGAAGAAAATATTAAATATTTTATTCCTATAAGTTTTTTTTAAATATTTATTACAATTAATTCAAATAAAAAAAATAAATAACAATACTCTTTCAAAGTGATCCTACTGTTTCTATATACTTACATATAAATTAAACAAAAAAATATTTCATTATAATTTTAACAAAATAATAATATAAAACATTTCTAAATGCGATGTAAACTGTAGGTACTTGTTACACAAACGACGCAATAAAGTATTGGATTCGTTTTGCATAAAACATTGTTCCCACGGTCTCTTGTCTCTTGTCTCTAAACTCTTTTCGCAGTACAAAGGGGCCATTATATATTTCGCTTTTGAACGTTTGTCTGAATGAAGGCGATTTCGACTTTTCTTTAAAAATAATCATAAAAGTAAAAATAAACGTTGTCAGCGCGCCGGCGGCGGGCGGCGGGCGGCGGGCGGCGGGCGGTCTCATTCTAATTACTTTAATGCAAAACAGCCGGGAACTAGAGCATATTGCCGCGAACAATGGGGATAAACTTTAAACGTCTTATTTTAATGTTACTTCGACATAAACGGCTTGCGAGCCTCGTACAAACAAATGCTGCATTTGTTAACATTTCGTACAATATTTTTCTTTGATATATTTTTTTTTCATTTTTGACGTAAACTTTATCATAGCACATAATTATTCTTCGTAACTTATAACCTAAAATAAATATAATTTGTTTACTATGTTTTAAAGTGTTATTCCACACTTAGGACAGAAAATACTAAACGTAAATTTTAAAATTTTAAAAAGCGTATAAAAATTTTGAACGAAGTAGGATTTGAACCCGCGCCTCTGGAACGGTATTCCAGAGCGCGGGTTCAAATCCTGCATCGTTCAAAATTTTAATACGCTTTTTAAAATTTTAAAATTTAGGTTTAGTATTAAATATAATTTGTTTAACCACTACTACCTAACACATATCACGTAAACAGACATCTGTGTAGAAGCGTCAAGCATGCTAGTTGGTACCGAGGCAGACTTGCGGCGTTCAGTTCCGCTTCTAAATACCTCAAAAATTCAGTGGAGAGTGAAACACGAAAATATCTCAATGCCTACCCTGCTAAGTGGCCCCTCACTTGAAGGAAAAATGAGGACAGAGCGAGTTACATATTAAAATGTTATATCTTTTTTTCGATAAAAAAGAACGCTAATTCAGTGAAACTTAAGCAAAGATTAAATAACAAACAGAAATGTAATTTTACTTAACAAATTGTAAGCCGCCTCCATCAACTGTCTAACTTTTAACAAAATTTCATTAAGCACTCGTCTACAAGTACATCAGGAGTTGTATCGACGGACTTATCCTAATCGCTTTAGCACCCGAGTTGAGGCACACGAGTTAGCCAGAGATCGCTGACGATCGATCGACGACGCCTTTATTCATTCTCGAAGCTCAATCGACTTTGGCATAGAAACCCACAATGTTCATTTGATCTGCTTATATGATCTTTGACGGTATTCCGTAAGTTTTATGTATTATATGTATTTGGTATTCTTCAAAGTTAATTTAAAGTAAAACGTTAATAACATTTTTAAGAATTTAATTAAATTATTCATTATACGAGGTCAGTCGTGGTGCAGGCGTAAACACATGTGACTATTAACGCGACAAGTTCGATCCCATTTAAGGGAATAAAATATTTAATATTTACCTCTCCTCGCTCTGGTAAAAAAAAACCACGTTGTGTTCCGCTGCTGAACATGAAATGCTTCATATACGTCTGAAAGTGAGGGAGAGAAAGAAAAACGCCTACCCCGTCGTGTGCGGGATACAGCGTGAAGATAAAAGAAAACCTAAATAACAAACTAAGATATCTTATTATAAGAACATGGTTAAGTGTTTGAAGTTTTATTTAACTAAAAAGTTTTTTCAGTGCCTTGTTTCAGTTGTATTTAAATATCCTCGTAAGTAAGAGACGGGCGGTAATTACAGCTTTGTGCAATCGCGCGCCCGCATGCTCTTCTCTACAGTGGAATAATGATTTCAACAAAATCGCTACAAAAGACGTAACTAGGTACGAGTATAACCACTGAAATGTGGCTGTTTTTTAATTAAAAGACAAAGTGGGATTGTTTTACTATTCTTTTATTTTAAAAAAAATATTGTCTTTTTAAATTTACCAATCCGTAGATATATTTATATTTTATTCTACAAAATGATAGTGGATCTACGGATCATCAGGATTCATACTATTGTACTCAAGCAGGTTTGGCCAGAGACTTACACCAAGCAAATTTTTAGTATTTAGAATAGAAATATAACATTCAATGTATTCAGTTTAAAAGATGAATTATAGGCGAGTATATCCTCATAAAAAATATCGTACAATAGAAAAACAATCGCAACATATTTTTACGTGTTGTTTAACGTTTATTTCAATGCGTTTTTGTCCCGTATTTTCTTGAATAAGCAACTTAAGCGTAATTTTGCTTTGACCGATATATTAGTAAAGTCAGCGCCTGTGTATAAATAAAAGGACATTTCCTACAGACTTTAGTGTAATATAAACCTTTAGCATAGAAATAACTAACTGTTTTCTATGAAGGTTTATATCAAAAGAAATGAAAGCATTCGCTTGCGACCAAAATTTTTTCGCGGTTAAACACTAACTTGTCTAGGGTTCAGTCCGTTTCTTGTTTTGCATTCATTACAATATAAAATACAATAGTTATATATTCATATAATGAAATCGATTTTCGCTCGATTCCCTAGAGCATTTGAATTGGCAGGTATGAATGGTATTAAAAAGGTAAAAGCCGTTATTATAAGTCTTTTATCTAAACGACAAAGAACACAAAATCGGTCACTGAAAACATATGAGAAGTAGCAAATATCATATTAACAAAAATAAGAACTCGATCAATTGAGAACTTGCTCACCGAGGGTTTGGTAACTTTCAAAATTGTATGTCAATGGGAATTACGATTCATAAAAATTGATAAACTTAATTGTGAATGAAATTTTTTTTTATCGCTTTACGATGTATCCCGCTCATAACAGTGTAGGCAGAGACAAGCTTGGGAACCTGGTGTTAAGACACTCCATTCCATTTCCGTTCCTCACTTGCCGCCCAAATTGAGGCATTGCGTGTTGAGTGGCGGGACTCAACGCGCCTTGTGACAAGAACGAGGACATGAAAAGATTAAATAATTACATTGAAAATATGAAATATTTAATTTCCTTGACTGGGGATCGAACCCACAACTATTAATAAAGTTGAAAAATTGAAATTTGCCGTCGTATATATTCATTTTGTATGAAATTAACTACAAATAGAAGTTTAATGATTTATATCTCTCCCTTCCAATCCCCACTTTCTACAAGATTCTGAAGGCATTGCGTGTTTAGTAGCGAAACTTAACGCTGTAAATATTGTTAACGCTATACAAAAAATCAGCCGTGATGCTAAGAAACTATAAAAAAACGGTGCCCGAGTACGAGTAGGTATGTGTATGAATTGTCATTGTATTGGCATCTTATATGTCGTCGTCATCGCGTATGACATTTATAACGGTGTTTGGACGTAAAGTAATAAATTTAATTTTCTCCCAAATTTAAAATAATTTTAATACCCGTATATTGCTATATCGTATATTTTAAAAAAGCCGGCCGCGACGTACTAATTTTATATATTAAAGAAACAGATATTCAGAATATAAAACTTACATCTTATAATATACACCGACTTTTCTTGCCAACTATAAAAAAATCAAATGCTTATGTTAAGCAAGAAATATCAAATAAAATTTAATCGTTACTACTGCAGAGTCGTGATGCAAGGGCACGAGCGTGCGACTATAAAGTTAAATTTCTCCCCTTGACATGTAATGTTTTAAATTCGGTGGAAAGTGGACTATGAAAGTATCAAATCTGGACGGAGTGACCAAGTTCACAAGATTCCTCTGCCTACTCAGCTACGTGCGGGATTCACGGGGTGCGTATAACGAGGTTCGCCGATATCAACCAAACTAAAAATCAAGCAAAAAGTATTTCTCTTAACTTGAACTGTAATAGAGGAATTTAATTGCGAAGTCTTGAGACGTGATCGGTGAGTGAGAAGTTTTAATGCGGAAAGAACTTTTTGATTGCTTTCAAAGAGCGGCCGGGGAACTCCCGGCATATATCATTATACAGACCAAACTCTTTTACAAAGGAAAACTTTTAAAAGTTGAAAAGTGCGCTCGGGGGAGTAATTTATACGCGTAGACCATCGTCCCGTCCGCAGTTGATGGACGATCTACGCGTATAATAACGCATATATACACGTACCAACACGTATGTTAATTTGTTGAAGCTATCATGATGCGTATGTAAGTATGTAAACGCGATGGTTTTGAATTTGCATTTCCTGCTCTGGAAGATGCGGCGTTGACTTCCACTATTTAACACGTTAAAATAAATAAATAATACAAACTAAAGACCATCCATCATAATGAACTCTATTTTTTAATAGGCGTGTCAAAATATAAATGAACTTAGTATAAGGGCAAACAATAATCTCTCTATATATAGCAAAAGGATAAAAAAAACATTTTTACTTTACTATAATGTTAAATTTTTCGGTATGTTGTTTATCTAGTATTTGAATTGAGTGAACCAATTACAATCAAATTATTTTTCAAAAAAATCTAATTACAAGAAAATATAAATACAAATAAAATATAAATCTCTCTTTGATACGTTAACGTACAATATTTCACAATTTTCAACTGGGATAGGATGGCTGGAGAGTGTCACAGACCGGAGCGACTGTCGCATTTATCTTGATCTAGCCTGAGATTAGTAATAACGACAGTGAATGCGATTTTTAACACGCTTCGCCCATTTGGTGCAACCATCATATATTTGTACTTTTTAAAATAATATTGAGATGCATTAAAATGTTTAAATATTGTTTCTTTTTATTATTAGTAAATTTTAATCTAGCATCTTACAATATTTATAGATAAAAAACCTATATCGCTAGAGCGATATAGATTTTTTTTTATCTGGAGCTGTAGAATTATTATCTATCACTGTATTTTTGAATAAAATTCTAAATTTGAAGGTTACGAGTCCTGCAAATTAGCAGAAATCTTTAAGTTACGAAATGTCATATGTTGCGTGTGCATATGCACACATATGTGCATGTATAATAATAACAAATATACAGTAATAGAGGTGGTGAAAAGTATCGATATATAAATATTTTTACACCGCTTATAACTTCAGCGAAGGACCCAAAAAGTAAACTGAAGCTAGCCTTACAAGAACTTAAATCTTCCCAAGACCTCTGTTCTGTAAGCGACTTTTTCAGAAACGTGAGGATACTGAGGAGGAAAGTGCCATTGTCATAAAAAGAAATACAGACTTAAAAAATGATAAATCGCATACAAAACTTGTAGAGGTAGCGGCACAGCGAGATCAGCTAAGTTGCATTGTGAGTACTTTTGATCACTGCAGCAGTGAACCTGAGAGGGGAGAGGATCTAGACAGGATCACAGAGCTGAAAAATCAATTAGGATAGGCCAATGACTCAATTCTTAAATTTAAAGATCATGAATCCAAAAAGGCCTGTCGTGGCGGAGCGGCACAAGCGTGTGACTGTAACCGACAGGTTCTGGGTTCGATCCCTAGTCGCGGAAATGAAATATTTAATATTTTCAATTTAAATATTTAATATTTCATTTCTTTGCTCTGGTAATAAGGCAAAGCGCGACTTTGAGTTCCGCCATTAGATTTCACTATTCCTACATAGAAACAATTTTATACATAGTGAACAATATGGTTCCACCAAAGGCAAAAAAATAAGACTGCGGGTGCTGCACTTCTCAAGCACATCTATGACGAATGGGAGAGATCGCAAAATGTGGTTGGAGTATTTTGTGATCTATCCAAAGCCTTTAATTGTATAGACCCACGGCATACAGGCCGGAGCTCTTGATCTTGTTGCCTCGTATCTAACTCAAAGAATCTAGAAGGTTAATACAAGATTCTATTCTTGGTCCCCTTTTATTTTTGTTATATATAGACGATCTATCATTTTGTGCAAAAAAATATTGCGATATTGTACTATTCGCATATGATACTTCTCTAGTATTTAAGATTGACAGAAATAAAGTTAACTTTGACGAAGTGAATATTGCATTGTCGCATATTCTTCATTAATTTGACGTAAATAACTTCATGTTAAATGCAAAAAAAAAACTAAATTGTATTCTATTTACGTTATCTAATGTTAAAAAACAAAATTTTACTCTTGCTTTTAAAGATGAAACTGTCGAGGTGACGGAAACATCTGTGTTATTAGGTATAGCTATAGATTCCAAGCTTCAGTGGAATTTCCATCTTGAAACAGAGAGATTCTGTGACAGATAAACTCAGCAAAGCCGCTTCCGCAGTCAAGAAAGTAAGGCTAATGAAAGACTTTGATACTGCCCAACTAGTTTATTTTAGTTATTTTCATAGTATTCTTTCGTATGGTAAGCTACTATAGGGCAGCGCCGCTGATATAAATTCAATATTTATACTGCAAAAAAGAGGCGTACGATCTATTTATACTCTCAAAGCTCCAGATTCTCTGCGTATTGTTTTTAAGGATGCAGGTATTCTTGCGGTTCTCAATATATATTTTACAATATTTTGTTTCTCCGGGAACATATTCCGTACTTTAGCAAAAACAGTGACAGATACACACAGATTGGGACGAGAAAGAAGGACAAACTTGTGACGCCTAGTTATCGCCTCCAAAAAGTAAATAAACCATAATTTGCACTAGAGGCGTTTAAAGTAAATGTTAAAATACTGTTAATTAAGAGTTAATTAAGCGTACTACACTGGCCAAGAATATTTGAATGATAAAAATGTATTTAATTAAGGTCATTTCAATTTCATCATATTTTGAATAAGTCATTCTTTGAATTTTAATTTGAATTTAACTATAACTCTGACATTTGTCAGTATTAATCGAAAATAAGGATAAAAACTGATATAAGCAGAAAAGAGATAACCTTTGGTTAGTTTCTTATGATATTATGTCGAATCAATTAAAAAATATAATGTTCTGTCAAAAAGTACACTTGATACAAAACAAAACGAATCGTTTTTGCTGAAATAAAAGATAGTGCTATTGAGTTGCGGAAGTATTCACTAAAAGCCAGAATAAATAAACACTGTCTACACAATTTAGCAGTAATTAACTACTTTTTACCAAACATTTTGCCAAGAGCTCTGTATCCGAGATACTAACGATATCATTTATACGGCTGCAATTGATACTCATTACATATTATACATTGATACTCAGTTATATGCAAAAATCACACACTCTTCACAATATTATAAGACCGCAGACTGATCAACCATGGAAAAGAAAGTGAAAGTAAAGTTAGATCTTTTTAGGAAAGAATTGGGACAAATGTGAGAAAATTCCAGAAAAGTTCAAGAAAAATTATAAAAATCAGAAACAAATTGTACTCGAAATATGATATACAGAACGAAATACAGCATAAATTAAAATAGAAATAATAAAACAAAGAATAAATATATACGCGATATGAGGAAATAAATAATAAGGAACAGGAGAATAAAATTTTAATAGAAGGCGAGCATTATATAGAACTTTAGGTAATCAACACGATTCATAAATATCCAATTACCGATCAAAGACAGTACCGAAGAATTTCAGAAAAGTATTTTATCAAAATTCGTTTCATAAAATTATAACGCAAAGTGGATATTCAATATCAAGCAACACATTAATACAAATGTAAACTTGAATAAAGATAAAGAAATAACTATTGAATATATTAAGCATTCCGTAGGTAAAAGTTTTAATTGAAGGTGCCGGAACAAGATACAATTCAAAACATTTATCATAAGTATTTTTCCAAAATGCACCATTTAGCAACCTTATTTACAATTACTCTAAAGGGCAAAGAACCTTTGGAAGACTAGCTGATCACTGGTAAGGTTTTTTTTCCACCAACTATCAAATTCCTTCTTGAAAGAGCTATGCCAAAATGGAAAGTTGTAATGAGAGCAAGAGGCTCTTCAAACTACTGAGCCGATTCAGGTAAGATAGACATTTTTCAACGGGTCTCATTATTTCCATTGCTGTTTTGTTTGGCTCTCAATCCAATATCAACAATTCCAGGGAAATATGACAAAAAAGAAAACCATCTCAAGGACATCGTATGAATTAACTATTTCACATGTATGGACGTTTAGTCTACATACTTCATATAACTGCTGGACATAGAAACTACACTGAAGGTGATGAACACGTACTACTATATAGAAATAGTTTTAAGCAAATAAAAATAGTTCAAACATATAAATACTTATGAATAAACGAGTCTGGAAAAATAAAACACAACATTATTGATATCAGTGTGATGGCGCAGTGGTACAAACGTGTGACTGTAAACGACCAGTTGTGGATTCGATCCCCACTCGAAATTAATTATTAATTATTTTCATATTACACATTTAATGTTTTCATTTCTTCGTCCATGACAAGCGCGGCGTTGAGTTTCGCCACTTAACACGTAATGCCTCAAATTCGGCGACAAATAGAAAACAGAAGTGGAACTGCAGGCACTGCCGTGTGTGGGATACAGCGAAAAGCTGAGTAGACAATATCAGAGATCAATTAATGCAAGAGTACTTTAATAGAATTAAAAAAATTACAAATTCATAATTAATAGCAAAAAATATGATAAAGGGAACTGATATATACGCAGTTCCAGTTTTAATGTATTCATTTGGAGTTAATTATAAAAAAATAGATTTATAATTAATATATAAGAAACACAAAAATTATTAGCAATAAAAATGAATCATCAGCAAAAAGCAGACTTAGAGAGGCTCTATTTACCCGTAACGAGTGGTGGTAGACGTTTAATTTGTATAAAAATATGTTTTTGATTTTCTAGATTGTTACACATTTTAAATTAAACTGAAACGGATTAATCACGTATATTGGTTTTGAACATCTTGGGGAACCCAACGTTTCGAACACTTTACACTAGTCCGTGGTCACGGGTAGACTGAGGCATTCGTCTGTCATTTGACATTATTTTTATATCAAACTACCGTCAACGATTCCTTAATTGCCTCGCTTACTACTCTGGATTCTTGCAGAATGAGCTTAAGGTATCTGGTCCACAATCACACCACACCAGAGGACCAGATACACTAAACTACATACATACACATACACGCTGTATCCCGCACGAGGCAGGGTAGGCAGAGGGAACCCGGGAACCTAGTGTTAAGACACTCCGTTCCACTTCCGTTCCCCACTTTCCGCCGAATTTGAGGCATTGCGTGTTGAGTGGCGGAATTTTACGCCGCTCTTTGCCTTATTACCAGAGCGAATAAATAAGACATTAAATATTTAAATGAAAATATTTAATATTTCATTTCCTCGACTGGGGATCGAACCCAGAACCTGTCGGTCACAGTCACACTCTTGTGCCGCTGCGCCACGACAGGCCTCAAACACTAAGCTTATTCATAAAAAATGTTCAAAAACCAAAATATGTGATTAATCCGTTATCCGTAAAATAGACATAAAACTAGTATAATAATGAAACAAAATGAAGCATGTAGAAATTTTAATCTATAGGCAAGTCCTTAAGAAAGTAATTGACCTTTCCAATGTTGAAAAAGATCTCATGTTTAAATGGCTGAAGAAATAAACTATTTTATCTGCTATGAAATCGTCCATATTAGTGATATAAGATCAGGCAATAATGACGCGTCAACACGAGCGAGATATATTGAAGCGGAAGGTTGATGGCAAATACCACTGAAAAATCTGAGTTAATAATAATAATACATTTTTTATTGTCACAGAATTGTCATCCAGCACAGTTTTTATAAAGCTCTACATAATTTTAACTATTAACGTTTGTTTATGATAAGACAAAAGTGCGGCATTTTGTAAGTCTTACAAACGTTCATAATGAGTTTTAAACGTGGTAATAAAGTATTTTATATATGTAAGTTCCCAAGACAGAGACAAATACACTTAATCAAAATCTTCGTAGACCTATAAATAGTATTTATAATTTTTAAAACTTAAAATTTGAAAAGAAAACATATCTTATAGCATACAAATATTATTATGGCAATTTAGTTAGATGAGTTGAAAAGCTCAATATTTCTTTGTTGGGCCAATAATGATCAAGGTCGTTGGCGCGGTCGGTCTGCTTATTTATGGTTCATGTTGGGACACGGCACTGTCAGAAAAAAGACAATACAATATAATATTAGGAACAATAAAACGATTTCATTTTTTTTTTCTGGTACTCACTATATATTATATTTGTAAGGTATTTTCTCCCTCTAAACCTAGGGTAGATAATGCGACCTCCAATATTTTCATGATATTATACTTATTAGTGTTTAAATTGGCGTAATTAAACGCCGCATTTTAATAATAAAAAAATGAACCCACAACCATTACATTTCCAATTGAACGTCACAACACATTGTTGAAAACTAATTGTAAAGCTACCCTTTTGCTTTTCCACATTCCGCCAAATTTAAGGCTGTGTGACGCAATCCTCCGCCGCGTTTTGCCTTGTTAACTGAGTAGAAAGATTAAAATATTAAACATTTTATTTCCTCGAGTGTATATCGAAACCGACGACATGTCTTAAATTATAAAATTTAGATGGCTGACAACGGCCATGAACTTGCCCACATTAGAAATTTTGATTCAGCATTTCAAAAGTGAAATTAAAACATAACGTATTTGATTCTACTAATTCAAGAGCCCTTTAGAATCAAGCGATCAGTTCAAAATGTAAACACACAATCATGTGGTATTTTCGTATTGTTGCGTAACTCGAGAGGCTCGAGGCGACTCGCCTCGCGCTTTTATTATTCCACTAACATCTGTCCTCTGAATAACGAGAACACTTTTCGGCTCTCATACATTATGCAAGAGCTTCGGTAATGTTTCGCGCCTTGACTTATGTTTTTGTTACAAACCTATGTCTTATTGAACATTTGACAATTATATAATTGAAATTTTAGTCAGTTTTGGACTTTTGAAGATACCTAAATTCATATAAACTCAGCCCAGGCAAGAATGTGCTAAGAATTATATTTTTTTATCATTATTTAAAATGAATGACTAATAAAATTCTTCCGACACAAACAATCTTTACCGTTAAGGAGCTATGATTTTTCTCCCGCGAAATTTGAGGGTTTTTAGCCCCACATCTAAGTTTGAAATTTTGGACTTGTAATCAAAAGTAGCGGGTAAAAAGTTATGGCCAAAAATGTGTTTTCATAAAAAAAGACACCCTAAGTCTCCCTTAGGCCCGATTCGTCTGGTTAACGAAGTTAGCCTAAGGATTTGCGGGCTCGATTATTGTGCACTTTGAAAGCAATCGGAACAAAGATGCGGCGACCTCTATCTAAAACAATAATCAACGTTTAAGCAAAATGTTTTTAGACATTTTATTGAATTTCAAGTAATATATTTTTATAGTAGTATTATTTACAATTAATAAGTACGATATTAAATATCACCTTGCGGTGGTAAGTAAGTATGGTAGTCTGATAGCGTGGTCTACAGATACATAAATCTACAGAAGATCATTAGAACGAGCGCCGCAATATAATTTAATTGGATGCTTTCAGACGCAAGTGGGAGCTTAGTGCTTAATGTTCATTGCGAAATCTTATTCAATTCACACATTCTTTATAAAAATACTTTTAAAATCTTTTAATACCTTTTTTAACTGTTAGTTTAGGAGTTAATACAGTAAGTACTACAATTTTTCTTGAAATCTAATTTATAAGTATAGAAACGTCTGTGAAAACAGCTTAGCAAGAGTTTACTTTTATATTTATATATTTAAATTGGGTTTAAAAATAGTAAAATAAGTAATATACATATATTACAGGTAGAGAGGAAACATGATAAGCTTTATACCGATCAATTAATAAATATAGGATTGTTCGTGATGGGCGGTACGCGGTAGGTAGGTACTGTTACAGAGTATCCCGCGTAATCAATAATCTCTTCAATCTCACGGTTCAAAGGGCGCGCTTGAACAATACACGTAATTAAATCGCCCGTAGCATCCCGAGCGCAGACATGTTTACTATTCTTTCGTATATACTTTTTTTGTTTAAAAGTTTTGTATCACTTAATTTTTCAAATAAAATATCGTGTGACCGTAAACGCAATAGGAGTGGGCTTCATTCCGACTTGGGTTATTTTTATGGACAAAACACGCCAAACGAGCGTGTGGGTCACCTGATGGTAAGTGAAAAACCGGCGCCCACGGCCCCGTGTAACTCCAGAGGAGCTACAGAAACGTTGCCGGCCCTTAAGGTGGATGGGCACCGGAGCCCGGCAATTCCCAATGAGAAACGCATTGCCGCAGCCACTACATAACGCCGGTTCGAGCCTGCCCATGCGTGTTGTCATTGCTGACAGCGTGACTCTCCCACACGTACTTTAATCGCCTCTTACGACACCATTAGTACCAGGGTGATCCTATTATATGCCGGAATCACACGGCAAGTTATAAAACATGAACATATATACAGTGAGCAGGTGTATACAAACTTGATTGTCAAACAAAGAGAAGCATCGGTGTTAGGGTGAAGGAACACATCTCCGATGTCAAGAATGGGCATGTATCAAAGTCAGCTGTGTGTGAGCATACATCGAACAAATCCAACCATTACATCAGGTTTGATAAACCCCAAATACTCGCTAGGAAGAATAGATATATCCCTAGAATGATCCGCGAGGCTATTGAAATACAAAAACATCCTAATTTCAATAGAGAAGATGGTTGGAAACTTTTCACCACCTGGGACCCACTATTAAAAAAAATAAAATCCCCAGCACACCACACTAGAGGACCAGATACAGTTAGCTCATTCTGCAAGAATCCAGGGCAGTACGCCCAGAAAGAAATCATTGGCGGTAGTTTGATATAATAATTATATCAACTGACAGACAAATGCCACCTCAGTCTACCCGTGACCACGGACTACTGTAAAGTGTTCGAAACGTCGGGTTTCCCAAAAATGTTTACCATTCAATATACGCGATTAATCCTTTAAAAGTGTTTTACTAAAATTGTAATAATAAGCTGCTATAATAAAGCGGTGGTAGAATCAGTTTCAGCTCAAAGCCGTATTTGATTGAATCAATTGTATAACAGAATAGAGCGTGCACGATGGTTGAATTACATAGACAAAGTATGCAGCGCGAGGCTCATTGGACACAGGATTAGCTAATGTAGGCGGCGAGTGTATCTCATACTATTTGAAACATTCAGCGTAGACACCTACGCTTTCGTGGTCGCTCTGTCGTTGTTCATAGTATGGTTTTGTTGACATGCGAAGTAAATAATTGAAATACATAACGTACTTTTGATCTAATATAATAAATTATTTTTACAACTTCACGCTTCATCCCACACACAGCGGGGTAAGTAGAAGGAACCTGGCACTTAGGAACTTAGTGTTGAGAGACTCCGTTCAAAACCATCCGAACCGACTTTCTGCTGAATTCTGTAGGCATTGCGTGTTACTAAAATTATTAAATACTAGCTGTTACCCGCTGCTTCACCCGCGTAGAACTCGATTTATTCCTTGAAAACCACCTCACTTTTAACCACCTGATCTTAAAGATAATTAAAAGTCAGGTGATTCTCCTTCGCATAAGAAAAATAAGCGTAATATTTAATGATGTATATCTATTCAATAATAATACTATAAATCATGCTTTGACAGTAAACGTATAGAAAAGTTTTAATTTTTTTAAATAGTTTTAGGTTATAAGTGACATTATTTAAAAATATTTGCTGTCCGCAATTATATTAAAATGAGTCTTAAGTCAAGTTTAACACTATAAGCTTTTACTTTTATGTAAATATTTCTCAATGAGCCACGGATATTTCCGGATATACTCAATTTTAGATATTGATTAAAATATTATTTTAATTAAAATATTTCTTTGTACGCTATGTTGAAAGCTTTTCTCGCCGGGGCCAATATATACAGAGCTGAAACATGAGTAACTCGTAAAAAAGCTACATAAAGTTATCCATAGGTAAAGCAACCAATCCTTAAGTCGATATCAGCAGCTTTAACTGTTTGTCCCTGTGACGTATTGATTGTGATCAAATTCAAATTCAAATATTTTTATTCAAAATAAGAATTTACAAGCTTTGTTTTTGAACGTCAAATAATTTACCACTAGTTTACTAAAGTTACTGTATCAAACCTTAGCGGGACATGTCTTTTTTTTAACTAAAACTTTACATCATATTATAATAATTGGCAATGATACATTTGAAATACTCAGGAGTGAGCATTTTATTCCGTGCATAAGGCGTGTCATTTGTAAAATCTTTAATTTGGTAATAACACACAAACATTTTGTCACAATTTTTTTAAAATGTGAAATAGAAAATTATTAGACTTTTCTGGGATCCTATCATAAAAGCGTACACCCTGCCCCATAAAAGAATTACGAACTTAATTACAGGCGCACTAAGTTTAGGCCTATTTCTAGTATTAATATTATGTACATCACTGATTTTAGTAAACTTATTAATATTTTCTTGACATACATAATATTTTCAAAAATGTATTGCGATGCATCGCAAATCAAGTTCTCTCAAGAAATTGAGTCCATTTAAATTGTAACAGAAATTAAATTGGAACAGAAAAGTGGGCTATAAATTGTTATGCTCGGTGAAAACCTTATCCCACCAGTACCACACCCAGTGTGAAATTCCTCTTTAATAACACTCCTTTGCAATAATCTGACTTTAAGTCACGGTTCTGTTTTTGTAGCATCAATTTTATCCACCATCTAATCAAAGGAAGTACATATATATGATTTCATTTCCAATAAAACCTGATAATTTTTTGGCAATTATTAATTGCTTTTTCATCTGGGTGCATTGGGCCTTACCGGGTGCACCCATAAAACTGAGCGGCTGCAAACTGATTCCAGTACCTGCTTTGGAGGGTATCTGTGTTCAAAGGGGCGCGACTGCTCGGACAGTAGTAAGGTAGATGTGAGCTTCAATTAGTGCCTCGGCGGCTGCTTGTTCACGTGTTCAGCGGAATCTGAGCAACACGGGCCCTGGCTTTATAGATACCCAGGAGAGTCAGGTCGCAGCTGGAACTACGGGTCCGGTTGTTTGTCTAGGGTACCACGGGGACCGAATGTTCCTAAAGCCTTTGTCCGGTCATTTGAGGTTGGACTCGCTGGGGTTGTAGTTGGCTGCAAAGATTGGACATGTTCGGTACAGACACCGGGAGTCTGACCTCGCGCGCAGTCTTCACCTCAAGACGAAAGAGGGGTATGCTTTTCCATCTGTAAGACTGATGTTCGTAGCGCCTCCCAATCGTTCGCATTAAGCTATGTCGTAGAAGTATTAAGATTGCGTTGATTTATTCATTTTATATTTAGATACGCTGTTTTTTAACTCACAGTTCTGGAAATCTAAGCAGAAAAAAAGATTTCAAATGATTTTATGAGCGTTGGTAAAAACTTTATTGTGATTCAAGACTGAGACTATACATATATAGTTGTTAAAACTTCAAAATTAATTTTATTATTTTAAATCACTTTTTAAAGCTCGAGTAATTACACTACACTGCACTACACTGCTCTGGTAAAATAAATGAAGGGTATATGGTGTAGGTGTGAGTACTTTTGTTACCGATATTTCGACTGAGTAGCGTTTCGCGGTTGCGTTGAATGGATCTGCACCGGAGCGTATGGAATTGACAGCTTTAAAGCAAAACTAAAACTATCAGTCCTCATATTCTTTTTGGTTTCGTGTCGTCGTGTTGATTTTTACGGTACTTATTCTCTCATCTTACTAACGTAGATTTTTTTACTGTTTTACATATGAAACGTGAAACAAAAAAAAACATCCAGCAAATTTTAAAATTTTATTAAAGTTAAAACATTACATTTTCCATATTAGAATTATGAGTATATAAGTTGCGGAAACATGTAAACGCATACCCTATCTCCCCATTATGACACTGCTGGAAAATTACAATATGCAATATTCAGTTTCCCCAAGTGGATAGAACACCACCTTCGATACTTATAGTCGTGCGTTTGTGCCCCAGTGTCAAAGTACAATATTATATATAAAATATTCTTTATATAATTAGGCCATTATAAGCACGTTAAGTTACAAAGAATATGTCTGTAGAGTCCTGCAACAAACGAACGAAAAGTGTGAGTCAGAGAAACATGTAATAACCATATAGCTTATTATGATACAATTTTTGTAGGGAATGAAATCATATGAAAGTAAACAGTTCGGTCACTTGCCGACTGCCGACGTATCGGAAAACGCTTGTAGATACAATTTCAATCATTTGTACGATAAAAATATGAAATAGAGTACTGTTATGATACCGAGACGCCCGCAAAGGGCTTAAATCGATCGTTATAATCCTTATTCTTTTGTTTGAAATACCTTATATAAGGTATTGTTAAGCTTTAGCGGTGCGAAGGCTTCCGTTAAAATATGTTAGAGATTGCGGGATTGTTAATTTTGTTTTTTTATTTACATGTATTTGTGTTTGTTTAAAATATGTTATTTATAAATATGACAAACAAATAATTAAAACATCAGGTCTGTGTTGTTATGAGCTTGTATCAAACACTAAACTTAAATTTAAAAAGCGTATAAAAATTTTGAATGAAGCAGGATTTGAACCTGCACTTCTTGGAAACCGTCCAAGCGCTTTGATCTACCATACGTTCTAATCAAGCTACGTTGAAATTCTTATACACTTATTAAAACTTATTTATGTTGTTATCACCTCTGTAGGGAGATATTTACAAATTTCCACTACTCAAAGACAACTCGTAAGAATTATCGTTTATTTATTTATTATTTTTACTATTTTTGTAAAGTGTTATTCCACACGTAGGATGGAAAATACTAAACTTAAATTTAAAAAGCGTATAAAAATTTTGAACAAAGCAGGATTTGAGCCCGCGCCTCTTGAAAACCGTTCAAGCGCTCTGACCAACTAAGCCATTCGTTCTCACCAAGCTACGTCGAAATTTTCATACGTTTATTACAACTTATTTATGTTGTTGCGCTTGAACGATTTTCAAGCGGTGGGTTTTATACGCTTTTTAAATTAAAGTTTAGTGTTTTCTGTTCTAAATGTGGAATAATACTTTAAAAAAAATTGTAAAAATAAGCTTGTATCGTCAGGCTATCGCGTCCAAAAATTTCATAAATTTTTCATGAGTTTCAATTTACCTGTCTATAAATTCACGAAACTAACTAAACTAATGTATATATAATAATTATAAATAAATAAATAAATCGTAATTAACGTGTATTAAATCTCATACAGGATAACCGCCTATGTGATAATAATCTTCTAAGTAATAATAACGGCACTCAACAAAGTATGTGAGGACGTTAGATATGGCAAATTACTGTACTTGTTCTACTAGATTTCTCTAATGCATTCAACACAGTAGACTTTGACGTCCTTTTAGCTATTCTCAGGTCCATCAACTTTTCCCCAATAACTACTGATTGGTTTTTTTCTTACCTACATGGTCGCACGCAACGCATTAAACTTAACGAGAAGCAATCATCACAACATATAGTTAGCGCAGGCGTTCCACAAGGTGGTGTACTATCCCCGCTTCTTTTTTCGATTTTCATTAACACGTTAACTCAACACATAACTTCATCATACCATCTCTATGCAGATGATTTGCAGATTTATACCACTTCTTCTCTTACCGACATACCCAGAGCGATAAATGATATTAATTCCGATCTTCGAATCATTAGTAACTGGAGTAAGTCGTTTGGGCTATCTGTAAATCCAAGTAAGTCGAAAGTATGTATATTTGGTCACTCAAAACAATTATCAAAAATAGAATCTCCTCTCCCCCCAATCTTACTTGATAATGTTCGTATAGAGCCTATTAATAGTGTTAAGAATTTGGGAATCAGAATGGATAGTACATTTTCCTGGTCGCCTCAAGTTACCGAGCTTTGTCGTAAGGTTTTTTGCGCCATAGGAAGTCTGAGAAAGTGGAAGAATCTTTTGCCTATAAAAACTAAAATAACTTTAGCCCAAACTCTTCTCATTCCTATATTAGATTATGCCGACTCATGCTACTTAGATCTATCTAAAGAACTGCTCAATAAACTCGAAAGGATGCAAAATCTCATTATACGATTTGTCTTTGGACTGAGAAAATATGATCATATAACACAATACCGTAAACAGCTCAAATGGTTAACCGTAAAAGACCGGCGGCACCTACATTCTCTTATCCTCCTTTATACTGTCCTTTACCATCCCAGCGCTCCTTTGTACCTTAAAGAACGATTTAAGTTCTTAGGGGCAAATACCCTTCACTCCCAGCATCTCCGTTCCCGTAACAATAATCTCCTTGAAATTCCTCTATCCCGCACGAAATGCTATGGAGACTCTTTTACTGTTAAAATAGTAAAACTGTGGAATGCTCTGCCCGTTGGCATTAGACGTTCCCAGACTATAGGTATATTTAAACGCAGACTTAAAAAATTCTACCTACAATGCGGCTCTTAGTCTGACCATGCTGTATATTGTATGTATATATTTATATATGGTATGTACTTTAAGTGGATATTTATGTGTGTGTATATATGTCTTTATTATATATGTGTATGTTTATGTATAAACATATGTATTTTACTAATTATATGTATGCCTATATATTATAATATCAGTATATATAATTAAAAATGATTTATATTTTATATATATTATATCCGACTCTACTTTTTGCACGTTTCTGCCTGTTGCTTTAAAATTATATGTTATCATAGCTTAATGGTTACCTGGAAGAGATCACTTATAGTGATAAGGTCGCCATTGCACACATTATTTTAGTAATTTAAGTTATATGAACTGTTATAATATTGTGTGCAATAAAGTATATAAATAAATAAATAAATAAATAACAAATAATAAAATACGTAAGAGCAACTATTAACGTTTGTCGCAGGCTGTTCTCAGTAAAAGTGTTTTCCGAGGCAGCTTTAAGTTTATTCGACGATTTTATTTTCGATTTTATTTTTAAATTGAAATAAAAAATATGATACATGATTTTGATATATTTGAGATATCGTGTAATCATTATATAATTTCGATTTTGGCATTCTTCTTGGAACTCTTTGTGAAGCTAATTATGAATATTTCTTCTACCGCAGTGGATTGGTTTCAGTCATACTTCTTTAGAAGTTGGCAACGTGCTGTAACAATGTAGCTGTAGCGATGTATCTTCAGATTGACTAGATATCGCAGCTGGTACCTAAACCTCAAGGCGGCGCAATATCACCTTTACCTATTTCTATGTTTATTAACAATATTTCTCACGTCCTCTATTCTCCGTACACAAACGACTAAAAATTGTAAAGGCAATTCGATCTGATTGAGCTATCCGCGGTTATAAATTGAACAACGACGTTGATTCATCCTTGATAAAGTAAAAAAAAAATATTTTGAACATGCCTTGCTCGTATCAACGAATTGTCTCATCATTCTTTCGATCGTCTTTCTGATAGAGCATTTAAATAAATTAAAGCATCTATGTAATGTGGCGAAACGTTTTATTTGTGGTTTACGTAAACTCGATCACATTTCCTATTTTTATACACCTTAATAAGCTCCCGATTTCGTTGTTATATGCACGTTCTTCTCACTCTTATTTTCTTCCTTATCTACATTCAAGGCTTCTTCCTAACACATCCCATTCCAGACGACCTTTTATAACTCATACGCTGGACATACCAAATAACGGTACAATACTCTGTAAGAACTCCTCTTCAATACACTCTATTCTACTTTGTGATTTATTGTAAATTTACCCACATTAATTAAAAAAATACATCTGTAAGTATGTTTAAGAAAAAGTAAAAGACAACTTATTTTCTATGCGTATGTATATGTATACGTATTTATTTATGTATAAATATGTAGTTATATATACGACTGAATAAGCGACAGGTTGTGGGTTCGATCCCTATCTCAACTAGAGGACATAAAAAAATATATTTTTACATCTCTGGCAACAAAGCAAAATGAAACGTAGACATCCGCCATCGTGGAAAGTGGGGAACCTAAATATACAAATAGATGTATAAATGTCGTCTGCAAAAAGTCTACTTCTCACATACCCTTAAGTTGAATGAAATAAATTCTATTAGAGATAAGTTTACTTGTTGTCAACAACTTTATAATTATAATATTGATTACTTTACAAAGTGTACAAAGGGCCATAATACATCTTTTGAAATTTGAAACAAAATACAGCAGAAAGAGTATAAAATTAATTGTTTTTCTTTAATTCAATGAATGAAACTTGATTCATGAGTGCATGTAATGTAGTATACATTACATGCACCCTTGAATCAAGTTTTATACAAATATCTAGAGTGTCTCAGGTGTCAGACCTAAAGCTACCTTCCACTTGGAAGCCAATTAAATTATAGGAAGCCGAAAAGAAACTTTGCAAATCCCAATAAAAACCGCAAATAATCAATTTAAATAATTCCCTCGAGTACTTCAGACGCCCCTGCCCTATGCTAAATTTTCTGCATTCGGTTCTTTTAAAAATACCTAAACGGTATCTTGTTGACATTGGTTGAGGCTTTACAATGAAAGTAATCTTATGGACCAGGTTCAAATATTTAAATAGCTTTTAAATATTTGAGGTTAGCCCATGACACACAACTCTAAGCACGGAACCACTGAACTATTCTACTCATTTTATACGAAAAGTATTGAAATAAATAATGTGTATTCATAGTTTGTACGTAAAACTAAATTGTCTAAATGTGACACATATATATTTTGTGACAAGTGACGGTTTGAGTAATTGTACGCGTTGACAATAGCTCCTCGTTTAAACTAAAAATAAAAAGTTTTTGATTCAACAAAAATAGTTTTTGTGATCATTGTAATTGTAGAAGCCATCGTTGTTCAGCGACCCATGACTCTACATGGAACGGTTGTTGGTTCGATATCCACTTGGATAAAATTATCATCTCTATTTTCTTGCAGAGATAATGATAATGATAAATACTGTCTTGAAACATGGGTGAAAAATGAGAAACAGATTATTTTTCCGGAACTGCGTTTTGTCTCGTTCCTAAAATTGCAAATTGTAATATTTCTCAGATCAACCCACACTGGACGGGTGGTTACAGTCACACTCTTTGTTGTTTTATGTTTTAGTTTTTAATAGCATAACACATTAAACAATGAAATTGTAACTTTATTCAATATTGAAAAAAAACAACTGTTGAGTTTGTTGCCGGCTCTTCTCAGTAGAACCGCATTCCGAGCCGGTGGTAATTTTATGTTCGTGACGACTTAAAAGTGCTTGCTAAAGCCTATTTGAATAAGCCTATTTGAATATTTGAATTTAAAATTGAATAAAGACGTAATAAATATATTGACTTCACGTTGTTTTGTGACCAAGATACATTGGTCTCTTAACACTTGGTTCGCTCTGTCTATACCATCTATACTAAGAGATCCGTGGAAATAAAAAAAAATATGACCTAAGAGGCCCTCGCACTTTACGTACTTTCGTCTCATGCATTCCGCTGGTGATGTACAAAAGTTTTTTAAGGAAATACAGAGTCTCCTAGTACAATGTATATCTGCTTATTTTCTTGTATGCGAGCTACAGTGTAATACTAAAAAATATGCTATAAAGATTTAATAAATTCATATACAATCAACTTACAATAAATATAAACCTATGAAGAAATGTCAAGTGTTGTAATAAGCGGCAACAAGACTGCAGCTTGAAAGAGCAATTGAAAGAAAAATATAAGTAACACAAGAGCTAGAGGCAGTATTCTTTATAAAATACACTTCTGGTAAGCTTAGGAGATTATTTTATCTTATAATGCTATATAGATATCATAAACACGAAGACGACATCTGAAATTTTGCTCTTCTTCAACTAATTATAACAGGATTTAGAATATAGTATCAAAATCAGTCAAGTTTAAAATGTACTCGCCTACGGAAGATTTTGTACAAATTTCAGGATTAGGATAGGTAAATTATTTTGAATGTTTTTGAATGAAAATAACTATGATTATAAGCTTTATAAATATTTATATATTTTTATTATTTTTTTGTGCAGCAGGTTCTCATTTTTTTAAATTTAATAATACACTCGTAGTATTTTCCGCAAACCTGTAATCTAATACTTATAATAAGTCTGTAGCTGGTCGCTATCTCTACATGAAAGATATATATATATATATATATATATATATATATATATATATATATATATATATATATATATATATATATATATATATATATATATATATATATATATATATATATATATATATATATATATATATATATATATATATATATATAAAAAAATCTTGTACCTTTTTTAACAGGGTCCAAAATAGTATTTTTTGTCTTTTTGTATGTGCATTTGTTCGAGATAATATTAGAAACGGCTAACCAGATATAATTGAAGTTTTCACTATTATGTGTAACTGTAACTGACAGGTTGTGGATTCGATCCCCACTCAAGGAAATGAAATATTTAATATTTTCAATTTAAATACTTTATGTCTTCATAAGACCTGTCATGGCGCAGCGGCACAAGCGTGTGACTATAACGAACAGGTTCTGGGTTCGATCCCCGGTTAAGGAAATGAAATATTTAATATTTACAATTTAAATATTTAATGTTTCATTTCTTCGCTCTGGTAATAAGGCAAAGCGCGGCGTTGAGTTCCGCCACTCAACACGCAATGCCTCAAATTCGGCGGTAAGTGGGGAATGAAAGTGGAACGAAGTGTCTTAACACTAGGTTCCCGGGTTCCCTCTGCCTACCCTGCCACGTGCGGAATACAGCGTGAAGTTAAGTTTTGCTTTTTGACTTTGAAGCTCGTTTCTTCTTGTGCAGATATCATATATCGGATGTAAGTTTTAGCATGATACTTCCACGTGATTTTGAGTTAAATGATCTTGACAGACAAACGAACAACAAAGGGCAAGTGACAAGGCTTCCATACTTACCTTTTTAAGCATAGAACCCTAAAAACTACTTTTAATGCAAAATACAATTTTTAGCTATATGTTAGCGTTATTTCAATGGGTTATGTTTTGGTAACTAAATCGTTTCCAGACCAGCCAAATTGCAAAAAATCGTTCTGCATTTCAAAACAGACAGATGGATGCCATTTTTTTTCAAAAATAAACATTTCCTGCAGAATAGAAAATACAATATTCGAACGATATAAAATTTTGGCTATCAGGTCTCTATACGAGGTAAACGAATAAAAGATTGAGTATCGGCCGCGCCCTCTGCGGCGGACGCGATCCCCCGCGTTACGCTCATAACCTATATTTCAAACATTCAAAGGCTTTCATAAAGCGATAGCTTTGCTGGTTTCTTTATTTTTTGTTCTTATTATTTAGTTTGTAATATAAAGAATAGCTTTGATAAATAAGAGAATTCATATAAACAAATAGGTTAAGGCTATTTAAATTGCAAGCTGAGGGGTCTCTTGAATAATTATAAAAAATATAATTATTAATACAAGTTACGTAAATATATCTATTTTGATATAACTGTTGCAGTAAAATAATTGTAAAGAACTAGAAGTTATTTACAATTATTTAAAGATTTTGTTCAAATATTCGATAACAATGTTGTTAGGGTCTAGGTTAGGGTTTTTATAAAAACATATATGTACATACATATTAATCTATCCTATTTATATCATAAATGTGAAAATTTATAAAGATAAATTGATAACATAACTGCAAAGTACAGTTTATTAGATAAATAATTCAATATAATTTGACAATAATATAAATTTCAAAGTGTGAAGCCAAGCGTAATTATCAATTTTAAAATATATATCAGTATCAGAATAACCAAAAAAATATGAGTCCTAGTGTTATAAGATTAATTCGCAATATAAATTTAAAATAAAAAGCAACAAAACTATGATATACGGCTTTGTGTCTCACAAAGAGTAGCTCATGAAGGAAAATTGTATCCTTTAAGGTTTCTCGAATAATGGGTTGCTTGGACTAGATAATGTCGTGTGGTTTTAATGCGACTCCACATTAGTGGGAAAAAGCTCAAGCTTCAATTGATTATTTAAAAATAATAAGTAGACAAAAGTTTAATTTCTTGTGAAAATTTAATCCATAAAATTTGCTATTTGTATTTCTAGGTTCTTAGAATGAAAGTCTGTGCTTATACATACATACTTACAGCACAGACTATATCACCTGTGGCATTTTTCAACACTATTTCCACTCTTGATTAAAAAAAGCTATAACCATGAAACTGTCAGTGAATTTATAATTATATAATAGCCACTAAGCCAGCACGCGGCCGCTTGGATCATACATTTATCATTTATATTACTAAATGTATCTAAATTATTTTTTTGTTAATATCTACATATATTAATTGTTATTTTAAAGTAATTAAAATCTAAATTGAAAACCGAATCAGCATCATCATCAGATATTTAATAGAAATTTTGTCGAATAATAACGTTTTTAATTAAGAACCATTTTAAATAATACATATATTTTAATATGTTAACTTCAACGAAGCAAAGAAATAAAAGCTGAAGAGTTTATCCGTTTATTTCATTCTACACGCTAGTCTCAGGAATGACCTGTTTGATATAAAAAATATTTTTGTGTTGGAAGGGTACAGGATACTTAACGTGATGATAAAAAAATAACATGTGACAGAAATTATTACTTTTAAACATTCTAAAAAAATCAGCGATATCCCCATCCTAAAATTAATCGTCCGTTAATCTGAGAACAAACTGGTTTGGATTAATAAAAAAAAAATGTGTGAGACATTTAATTTATCGAAAAAGTAATTAGTAACGTCGTCAGTAGACCACTGTGGGTGGCTACCCAATGAAATGAAAAATAAATGTGAAAAATAATATTCCTTTAAGTGTAAACAAACTAGGTAGTAACTGTGGCTTATCATACCTGGCTTATGATTCTGCCAAACAAAGAAAAAAATCAGTCTTAGGGTGAAGAAACACATCTCCGATACCAAGAATCGGAATGTATCTCGAGTCCAACAGTGCCTGAGCATATAATCACTCATCCTCGCTAGGGATATACCCCTAGAATGATCCGTGAGGCTATCTAAATACAAAACATCCTAATTTCAATACAGACGACAATTGGAAACTTTCTACCACCGGGGTCCGTATTCACAAAAAAATTAAGGTTTCGAACCCACCACATCAGATGGCTAGACACTGCGCTCTTTCTGTAAGAATCCAGGACAGTACGGGACGCAATTAAGACATCGTTGGTTGTAATTTGATATAATAATTATTTCAAATGTATGATAGCCTGTTTGACAATGGAGAACTACCCTGAGTAAATAAGCAGTGATGAGAAATTTAGAAATTTGATTAGGAAAAAGAAAAAACTTGGTTGGGTCATGTCTTGTCGGGTTGGGTCGTATAATCTACCCTTCCCTTCTTACTTTGTTTGGACTAATATTAGGAGATTTCACCGATCAATTAACAGCCCTAAATCTAGTAACCTTTCTTTTTGGCTTAACGATTTTGCTGACAAATTGGCTCCCCCATCCGTTGTGTCACAGAATCTCCTCCTCTAATGATTGCTGGTTGAAAAAGTAAATAGATGAGAAAAGCATCATTTTCTCTTGACTTATTTTGTGTTTTTATTATTAAGACTTCGAATGAAAAGTCGAAACAACACTTTTTAATTTAATTAAAAATATATTTCAATCAGGCAATGTTCCAAATTCATGAAAATTTCAAATTATTATTCCCAATATATTATTCTTAATCTTGAAAATGCTCATCCGATCCGGTATTCGGTTTTATATACCCATTGCACTATCATCAACATTATCAAAAATTGCTGTACGGCTTTTAAAAAAACATCTACAATAGATAGAGGAAAGCAGAAACATCTTAGTTACCTCTCAGTTTGGGTTAAGTAAGGGATTGAGTACTACACATAGTCTCGGCATCTTTACTACAGATATTCGGAGAGCTTTTACCAAATGAAATTATTTGGTGGGATTTTTTCTAGATGTTGCTAATTTGACTATGAGATTGTTTGACAATTTTTTTCTTCCGGTGCTCAGGCAGAAGATCATGCTGAGTGTTCCGAAAGGTTGATTATTTTATATGTAATTTGCTTACCGGTAAATACACAAAAGGTATCTGTTCATCATCCGCTTCTTACTGTACCTTTCCGGCATATCTGCAAAGGACATCCTCAGGGTTCAGCTCTTAGTTCTCTGTTGTATAACATTTACACTCTTGACCTCGAATTGAATATTAATAATTTATGTAACATCTTGCAAAATGCTAATGGTATCGTCCTCTATTACAGCCAAACTTCTGTGGAGAAAATTACTTATAGATTAAACACTACTTTACACTATCTTAACCAGTGGCTCTCTTATCGTGATCTGGTATTATTTGTAACATTGTATCAGGCAGTGGTATTTACAAAAAAGAGAGTTATTCCAAATTTTGGATTTTTTTATGTTAATGCATTCATAAACTTTGCAGAAAATGGAAAATTTTACGGCGCAATTCATAATAAACGCCTATCTGCTTGATTATAACATTCTTTCTGAGTTTCAGTCTGCCTTTCGCAAAGGCCACAGCACAGTTACTGCTCTAACCTAAGGTTGCGATAATATACGCTTCAATATTAATAATAAACAAGTGAGCATCCTTGTGCTGCTGATTTCAGTAACGCATTTAATACGGTTGATTTCGAACTCCTATTAGATGTGTTACGTTCGATTAATTTATCGGCTGATTCTGTGGAGTGGTTTCACAGTTATTTGTATGATCATTATCAACGTGTATTTGCCCATAACAAATTCTCTTCATTCCAATACCATTCCTCTGGTATGCCGCAAGGCAGTGTCCTCTTACCTTTATTATTCTCTATATTTATTAATATAATCTCCCAATCCCTTTCATCCTCCATTCATTTGTACGCAAACGATTTGCAAGTTTATGTGTCTGCTCCACCTCAACACCATCAGGAAACATCTCTGCCTGGTGTAAAACATATGGGCTTCGTGTGAATCCTGCGAAATCTCAGGTGATATTGGTTGGTAGCTCTTTCCAGTTAGCAAAAATTGACTATAGCGCTCTACATCCCATATACTCAGACAACTCTCTTCTTATACTCAGCAGCATTGTCAAGAATCTGGACTTCATAATGATGGATCATATAATGATAATTGATAATTCCTTTTCCTGGTCTGCACAAATCACCGAGCATAGTAGGAAAGTTTTTGCCACTATCGATTACCTTAAGCAATGGAAGCATCTGGTGCCAATTAAGATTAAAATCTTTGACACATGCCCTTATCCTCCCTATTTTGGATGCAGATTGCTTTTACCTGGACCTGTGTATTAAATTTATCTTTGGCTAGCGAAAATTTCACCACATGACAGAATATCGCAGTAAGCTTAATTGGCTTACTACATTCATCGTTATTTGCATTATACTGTGAAATTACGACCTAGAACGTCTGAGGAAAGAGATGTGGTTGTGCTTCAACTGGTATTCAATTCCGACAATGAAACGATTTCACGATGCGTTTCACATGGGAAAGCTGTGCTACATAAATGTATCATGTTTTTAGTCGCTACTACATGCTACTTTGATTCAACTGTTTTATCGGGAATTTCAGATAAAAATCTGGAATTACTTTAATTTGGCATTATTTTGTTAACAAATTATAGTAATATATGCACATTTGGCTCACCATATTTTTGCCATTTAATAGAGTATATCCAACAACAGACTTTGTACATGTCGCTTCATATAGAAATTGATTAGAGATTTTGATACGTACGTACTCGAGCATGTGGTAGAGGTTACCAAGGTAAATGACCTAAAAAAATATAATTCTCTCTACATTATGTACATTGCTATTGACATCAATAGTATTACGGAAATTATTATAGTCTTCAGACTAAAGCTACCATTAGTTTGTGGATGAAAAGTATATATGAATCATAAGTCATAGCACGTTAGTCCACGAAAGTTACTTTCTTGTTAGTTTAGCACCTGGAATCATAAATGATAAATGATTATAATTTATTGATAATTAATTTTATTAATTTTAATCTCATTATCTGTTAATTGATGAACCATTTTTTAATATTACTCATACTTTTCGTAGACCTTTAGTGCTCTAATAACAATATAATGAGTGTCCGATTATACATACCGTCTAATGAAACGTTTATAGTTCTTCAATAATGGATCATTTTTGTTGGATTATGACCACAATGCTTTTTAATTTCCTCATTTCGATTGCCCGTACAATTAATTTGAACAAATTGATAGTTTGCATCTGGCCGTGGTAGCAGTGCCCTCAGTAGATGATAAATTTGCGTTTTATCACTAGTAATTCAATTCATTTAAGAATTTCTACGTAAAATATGCGTAACGCCAAAAAAGCTGTTTTGAAAGCAATTGTAATATTTTGTATTTGTGTCAGGAAATTATAATAGGTACAATATTTTATATGGAAAAGTTGTATTGTTGTTTTTATTAGGTTCTCGCAAATTTTCGATATTTTATTTCCGTTTAGCTTTCCTTCAACTAAGGCATAAAAGTATAAACGAAAATGAGCTAAATCAGCCCAGCTCTTGTAGAATTGTAGCGAGAAAAAAAAAACAGCAATTGATTTTTATTTCTATAAGATTCACTAGCAGTTGTAACCATGATACACTCAAGTTAACATATGTATGCTATACAAGAAACTATGTAATTGTACAACTATATGAAAGGAAACATGCATGCAATTATATAACAGTAATACTTAAAATAAAAAAAAAATGCCTTGCTTGACTTATTTTAGTACATTTTTTTAATAGAATAATAAATATCAAGTAGTGATATTTACTAAAAAAGTATTTTGAAATATAGTTATAAAATCATAAAAAATATCCGGTAACCAAAAATAAAGCTACTTAGTAATTGAGGACAGTAAATAATGTTTTTTATATTAACCAATTTCCCTCAGTTACATAAATTCTTTGATATATCATTGTCAAATATGAATTACACGATAGAGTCAGCTCGGCGTGCAGGATGCATCAGCAATAAAGGCAAGTAAGAAAAGAAAACGACATGTGCAGGCGCCGCGGCACATGATGACGGATTAAACCGCCCTTAAAAGAATTATGAAACATGCTTGTACAAACACACCACGACGGTCTCAACTTTCACATACATGTGGTACTAAAATTGTTTGATTGATAAAACGAATTTTAGAATATAAATTAAATCTATTATATAACGTACAACATAATAATTACATTTAAGTTTGACCGATATTCTTATACTTTCCTATCGTGTATCCTTTCGACCGAGACTGTTAAATTTCATCGCACTAGTAATTACCGCAAGGTGTTTTAAACACTCAGCGCGCAATGAGAATGAATGCACTGTGCCGCTGCACCAAACCGCACTTCGCTAAACATTGAACTGGCGCTCGGTCAAAGGAAATTTATTTCAAAGGCCTTCATTATATATTTAAAGAGAACTAAATGTATAAACTTTTAAAGCTTGTTAAACTTAGTTTTGTGAAGCGTAAATGTTTTATTTTTCATGTATTTTTTTATAGATTTTCGCCATTGACATCTTCATTAGAATCACTTATTAAAGTAATATACGAGTATGTTTATTATTATTATACGAAAGTGCGATTTATAGTTACTTTAACTAAAATAGTGGATTATCGCTACCAAGTTTGTGCGCTCGTTTCTTATAACATTTTATGTAGAAAATTGAAAATGTTAGTTTACACAATATATTAATTTCGAGCAGAATGTATAATGTTTTAATTGAATTATGAGCGCGTGTTCTCACATGTTTGGATCTTTGAACTTTGAAGTTCCGCCACAACGAGCAGCGCGAGGCACGCAGAAAGTGCGCAATAACACTCAACTTTAATAAACTCTGCTGATTTACTAAGAAACATAAACATGATCATTTATTTAATTATCTTGTCAAGTTGAATCACTCGCTATACATTGGAAACAGCCGTCGTACAGACGTCACTGTTTCAATGATAGATGACTTTGACGCACTTATTAAGCCCTGTGCAAATTACACAATTTTTTAAATCTGAAGCAAAAGAGGACTTTTACAAGTTAAACATATCTGTTAGTGTTTTATTGTCTGTCTGTAGCACCGTAGCTTCTGAATAGATCTACAGAGTTGAGTGTTATTTATTTAAAAAAATGTCAATTACTTCTTAGCCATGTTTTATAAAAATCTGATTAGCACTTTAAGATCAACTAGCGTAACGCCAAGATAATAACTTAATAACTTTCTCTGCGAAGGTAGTAACTTTCTGGGCGTACAGAATTTTTAAATTTAAAATTTTCTTTGAACACAGAGTTATTTCTGTTGTCGTTTTCAAAACTTCAATTATCCATAAACATTAATTGCCTCTAATATTGTGTATTAATATGAGTGATTTCAGTAACTTATTTGAATAAATTATATAACGATCAAATAACGACCTACAGATGATACTAGCTACTTTTGATAAATCCTAGCGACTATTATTGCGGCTTGTTACCCCAATATATAACTTTTTATCTAATTCTCATATGTTCATATATATGTATACAAGTATATAAGCAGTGTTAACTATTCCCATTAAGTAACATTATCTCCTGGCAGCTCCGCACGTTACACGATACGCCCATTAAAAACGTATTCATATTTTGATGAGGACGGACGTCTACAGTTTCATCGGCGGAGTGCAGAGCAAATAATTGATCGTTGGAGGAGCGCGCGTTTACGCTCTTTGTTTCATTATGTATATTTTTTATTTTCATAGATAGCAGGTACTTTTTCCATGATTTTTAGTTCATACGAAATCAATAGTTTGCGTAATTTCCTTTCGACCAAGGCTAGGAAATGTAGAGAGAGAGAAAGAGAAAGAGAAAGGCAGAGAGAGAGATATTAGTGTCAACGCATTTAATTTTTTATATACCCAAAAGTTTACCGTGTTGAGTAGTAGACCCCAACGTCGCGCTACTTTCTTTGCATTAACATTTTCAACTGCACAATACACTTAGGCACAACGTGCTCCCTTAGCAGTTAATACGACACCAATTATAGTTTTCCATTTAATTTTGCAATTAGAGACACTTGCCTTCGAACAATGTTATGCTTACAACACTAGCATTAAATTTATCATTATATTATGAATATAAATAATGTATGTGGTGTATAAGCTACATTACTGTAAACAGCTTTAATAGCTTACTCTTGCTTGCTTGTTGATTGCGCGGAATTGTAACAGACGTGCGTATAGTGGAAATCCGACTTTGTCGTATATCTTTCTAATGTGATCTAATTAAACTAAAACAGGCCCAATACTACCGTTTATAACTAATCTCTTGCATATAGACAGCATAAGAGAAATAAGCCCATAAGAGACAAACAAAGTAAATAATCATTTAAAAAATCCACAAGGGTCCGGGATCGGGAATGCCACGAGATCACACGACTGCTTGCATTGATTATAAAAAGGCCTATGATTTAGTGCCACATGCTTGACTCTTAAAGATCTTGGAGGTATATAAGATTGATATCGTTTAAAATCTGAAGGCTTAACCTTGGCTTGTGTTGCTTGGGACAAAGGGTTGCTTTTGGAGTGCGATATTCCAAAAGCTTCTGAGCCGATAAGAATTAAGAGGAAGGTGACAATCTGAGTCTCTTATGATTTTCTCTGACTTTTTTTTATGGAAAAGACAAGGCAAACGAGCGTACGGGTCACCTGATGGAGAGTGATCACCGTCGCCCACGGCCCCGTGTAACACCAGGGGAGCTACAGGGGCGTTGCCGGCCTTTAAACCCACCCAATGCTCTTAGTCCTCTTATCACTCAGTTAGAGGGTTCAGAGTTCCCTTTGTCTAATCCTGCAGCAGGCAATGCAGCAGGATACTGCATGTGTATATAAAATTAATTCTGTTCATAACACATTCATAATATTTTAACAATTTATGTAAGTTATTAGTTTGTAATTCATATTTAATGGCGGCCGTAACAGTAGCCTATTGTTATATTTTAATCGCTTCATATATGACAAGAACTGTTTTTTTACTTTGTTCTATACTCAAAATTCTATAAACGTTCTTTACGTAAAACATTTATAGAAGTTTGAGTGGATTTGCTATTATTTCAGCAGAAAGTAAACAAATATCTTATTGTGTACAGTTTTGTAAATAGTGTAAGTGCATTTAGAGGAATGAGAGCAAGCAGTCTCGTGGCGCAGCGCAGTGTGTACGTATGTAAGTAGATTACAACAAAAAGCTGGTACTCTTTTCCTTCGAATATTTCAATTTCAGCCAATGAATGACTTATATTTTTTTACTTGCATAAGAAATGTTCTAAAGATAAATACATTTTTTTTGTTTTAAGCAACTTTTATATTCTCTATCTATTTTTTCTTCTTTTTTTTTTTTACCAGCTAAATATTTAAGCATTGAACAGCTTTGATACATTGTTTGTTTTAAATTATATAAAGTATTTTTAATATTGCATGTAGTTCAATAACTAAGATCCTTATATAGTAATTACCACAATTACTGCTATCGAAAATGCCTTTCGTCGAGTCTCCGGCTGTAGTCACTGTCGCCTCGCCGCGTCGCCGCCTCGCCGCTAACGAGCGACGCTATCCAAACTCCACCGGACGCGAACTACTCAACTCACATTTACTCCGAAATCTGGACTCAGTATCATATTGGAGTAGTTTTAGTTACTTTGAGCATTAAACAGCTACTTATTAAAAGTATAATGTTATTAACTAATTAAATAAATATACGTGCTTCTTTCATGAAACGTACATTTTTTAACGTGCATATTTGAATGTGCGTTTCGAAGACGCAACAATTCAAATTCTTATTTCGCAGTAAGAAATTTTAGATTTGCTGTAGATATTATTACTTTTTATAAGCCTGTCGTGGCACAGCGGCACAAGCGCGTGACTGTAACCGACAGGTTGTGGATTTGATCCCCATTCGAGGAAATTAAATATCTTATATTTTCAATTTAAATATTCAATGTTTTCATTTCTTCGCTCTGGTACAAGGCAGCACGCGGCGTTGAGGTCCGCCACTCAACACCCAATGCCTAAAATTTGGCGGAAAATGGGGAACGGAAGTGGAACGGAAGTGGAACGGAAGTGGAACGGAAGTGGAACGGAAGTGGAACGGAAGTGGAACGGAAGTGGAACGGAGTGTCTTAACACTAGGTTCCCAAGTTCCCTCTGCCTACCCTGCCATGTGCGGGATACAGCGTGAAGCTGAGGGAGTGAGAGTGACTTCTTATATAGAAACAGACAGGTTCACATTTTTATAACTTAAAAGATGAGTCCCGCCATAATGAATGTTTTTTCTCAGGACAGTATACCAGCGTCTATAATAACTTGGCTGTACTCTTACAGTTTCTTATCAGGTTTACTAGATATTCCAGATCTACGATGTTCCTGCATTTGATAGTTTTCCCTTTATGTGGGCATTAAACCCTACCCCTGTAGCCAATTTCAAGTTCCTATGGGACGTTCTAGTTTTATTTTGATGGTCAATGAAACAATGACATAGTAAAACTTCACTTTCACATAACTGTGAAAGCGGAGTTCTACTATTTCGACACGGACTCATACACTTCAGAACCATTACAGTAACCCCACATTAAAATATTAGGTGACACAAGTTAAATTCAAAGCTTTCATAATTGAAATTTTATATTTTGGTACGTTTAGGATTTAAATATTTACTAAACCAGAACCGAGTGTTAGGACACTCCGTTGCCATTAATACACTTCCGATACTTATCATTTTCTATTTTTTTTTTAAAGTTTTGCGTGTTAAGTGGCGGAACTCATCACCACACTCAACACCTTGTCTAAGAGCAGGATCGAACCCACAACCTACACTATTACGCCATTTACAATAGCACACTGGTACAACTGCGCCACGCCTGGCCTCTCTTATTTTAATTTGTTCTTGATAATATTTACTGACTATTTGTTTCTGATAATTTACTGGAGGCCTGTCGTGGCGCAGCGGCACTAGCCTGTGACTGTAACCGCCAGGTTGTGGGTTCGAACCGCACTCGAGGGAATGAAATATATAAATTTAAATATATTTTTTTTTACATTTTTTCGCTCTGGCAAGCAAACCGCGGCGGGCGTTGAATTCCGCCACTCAACACGCAATGTCTCAAATTCGGCGAAAAGTGGCGAACGGAAGTGGAACGGAGTATCTTAACACTAGGTTCCCAAGTTCTCTCTGCCTATCTTGCCATGTGCAGGATACAGCGTGAAGCTGAGAGAGAGAGAAAAAGTTTACATTGTGTTCTACAACAATAAGAAAAATATATATTAAAAGAAGGATATTTGTAGATAGCAAGTATAGCAAGTTTTCTTATATAACACCGTCATAATTTCTTCGTTCATTAACAAACAAAGATTCTTATTAATTATTTATACTTAATGTAATGCGTGATAACAAAAAAAAAAACGTGCGTGCGATTAAAATAATTTTTTGATCATTTTATTAGCTTCACGCTGTACGGGATATACACGGAGAGCAGGAAGAAGGCGACACTTCTGCTCCCTAGTTTATTTAAAGTTATTAGAATAAGCACAACATAAGTTATTAAAATACCGCTACTGCGAGATAAAAAAATATTGATTTATCTTTTGCTTAAGATATGCTCTGGCGTTATTTATTACTAACATAGATTTACTGGTAAAGTTCTTGCTTGACGATATATAGGGTAACGTTGTAACTTGAGAAAATCAATATTTAAAATGGCAAAACTTCAAATATTTTTGCGAATGGCTCGTTTTGCCAAGGATTTGTCAGCGCGTCCCGATGTAGTGATTTACTGCCTCAATATACCGCGGGTATTGAGAGCATGTGTTGGCTATACTTCGACCATTGCCCTCCGCCTGAGGCGATGTAAACTTTTGAACATATTATAACTACGGTTGGTCAGTTCTGTGGGGGCTGTGCCTGGTTGAACGTTATGTTTGTGTACATTTGATCGATGTCTTTGTCGGTATTCCACCAGAGATTGCATTTTATAGCTTATTTGCAAAATATACGTACGAAACTAAGCTAACTTTATCATATAAGTTGAGAAAATTTGATGTATGTGGTATAGGATTGTTATCTGAAGACATATAAACAAACACTTTCATATTATCGAAATTACAGATATTACTAATATAAGTCGTTATGTTTAATTTTAATTTTATTTTTGTGCTTTCTTTATATTATAATTATAACAAGGAATACGTAAAGGACGTATCGTACGTGTAAATCCCAGCAGAGCTTAGTAAGCACTAAATCGTACCCTGAAGTAGATAACTTACTTAGAACTCTATGACATTAATTATACTGTTCGTATAAACTCTCCAATCTTGACTAGTATGTGACCGTGGCTTTATCTGGAAGAGTCAGACTAAAACTTTATACTAAACTCCCAATTACCAACTACGCTTGTTTTCGATAAATATACATCGTTGCATTTATCATTTCTATGCCAACATACATAACAAAAACTTTCTGGATTTATATATTTTATATAAGACGTATACAAAATGACATTATGACATAATTACATTATGACATAACTAAGTGATATTTGAACCACAAACCGTACAAACACTACTTCCGGCGCCACGTCCCACCACTATGCCATACGTTCTTATTAAACGACGTCCAAATTCTTATCATATTGTTACAATTTATATGTTATACGTCTCAAATGATCATAAAATTTGGTTCACCTTCAGGTCTTTGCGTAATCTTATCTTACTTATAGTGTACTATCATTCCGCACTATATTTTATCTATACATGTGACGAGGACGATGTGACGTGACACGCTGACGGATAGTAAGTAATAAAGCGAGACTACACGCGGTCCGATAACCCTTCGGTAATCGCCAAAACCATAACACTGTATTCTTATCTACACCGTACTGCTTCCTGACCCCGACGCGGCCTTCTAGCTAGAAACTCAAATAAAGCTAGAAAAACGACACTATGCTAAATGTCAATCAAGTACCTTAGTATTCGATTCAATCTTGAACAAAATATAATTCTATGACAATCACATCTTCGAATTTTTTTTCTAGCTAATGTAGTAAAAGTACTATATAAATAAATAAACAATATATTAAGTTGTTATAACATTATCACTTTATTCATTAGTATAATATATAAAATTCCTTATAAAACACATTATATACAAAATACACAAATATCACAACCTTAAGGAGCTTTCAATATGTATTATAGGATAATACTTAGCAGCGAAATTTGCTATTCGCTCGTCTCATCTCGCATTGCGTGAGACCTCTATAAATATTTATTACTTTCGCCTCCATTCCTTAGCGCTAAGCACCGCGTGTATTGTGTAAGAAGATATGTGATAGTGGGAATCGGAGAATGTACTTACGTTAAGGAATATTAAACGAATTTAGCAATATTATACTTCCGGAATATATATATATATATATATATATATATATATATATATATATATATATATATATATATATATATATATATATATATATATATATATATATATATATATATATATATATATATATATATATATATATATATATATATATATATATATATATATATATATATATATATATATATATATATATATATATATATTATATATATATATATATATATATATATATATATATATATATATATATATATATATATATATATATATATATATATATATATTACCAGAATTTTTGTACGTACGTTTTATGTAATCAATATATCATAATCTTATGATAAAAATATTTTTAATAACGAATTTATAGATTCATGGTGGTGTTGGTGTTACATTCATTTACTTTAGTATGCTGTGTATTCGTTTATTTAAGATATATGTTCGTTTATTTAATATAGATGTGCACTGTTTGTTTACCCAAATTAATTTTATTTTAAATATTTCACAGTCAATACCGCAATACGCCCTGAATGAGCTAAACAAATATTGAAAGGCGTAAATTATTCCCAATGAAAAACCTTCCAAAAGTTCGGTTTTAGCCGAAATATTTTATCTCTCATCCGACAGCTGATAAAACGTAGCATCGCTTAATAAAACGAGAGAGTGCCGCAGAATGTGAGACATTATTCATTCTTTAATATAAGGCGAAGGCGAACAATATCGGAGGGTCGTTGAAAGGGTTACGCTGAATCCTACAAAAAACGTCCGACTACTGATAATGAGGGTAGCACGGCAACTTTACAAAGTAATACTTCGTACTATACTTTATTTATACAGACGATTCACAATACAAATATATATTTAGAATAATGTTTATCATTTTTGCCATTAAATTAGTTATTGAAAACGAAATTGGATTTCACAGGTCACACCAGGTATACGCGTATAATATACATTTTTTAAGTATATTACACGATAATACTACTTTTAGTACTTAAAATTTGAGGCCAATCGCCCGTGCCTTTAGTATGATGTAAAAACTGTAATATGCACTTGGAAAACGTGTTTATTTTGAAATCACCGACAACCGGCGTTATCTAGTCTAGTCTTACTCATTATAATATTAGTGTAGTAATAAACACTAAACTAACATTATAAAGAGAAAGTCTTTGTTGAGATTGTTTCAACGCACTAATCTCAGGAACTACAGGATCTTATAAATATTTAACACAACACGGTATTATTTTTTATTCTTATAGATCAAAATTAATAATTTTGTTAAGTTTATATCTTACAGGATATCACAGTTTTATCAAAATACGATCCAAGCTTAATGATCGCGTCGTGACTCGTGTGTCGTACCAAGTATTAAGTAGGGCTGCGTTCTAATATAAGAAGCTACTGGTTCTATTTGCAGTAGACTTTATATATTGTGTAGTCCAAGTAGTCCCTATAAACACTATGAGTGGAGTATCATTTAAAAATTTTGCAAAAGCAGGAGATCTGAACTCAGGTCTTCAACTACGTGCATGGCTTTAACCTTTTAATGCATTATAAAATCCTATATAATTATATAAAAATTTTCTTACAGAGCACGTACAGTAATAACTTTTAGGTCTTACTTTTTAAAAAAATATTTACTGACGAAATTAATTTTAAACAAAATATAAATTATATATTTATATTTTACAACATACGAAGTAAACATTTATGTTATTTTAAAAATCCTCTAGACATTATTTCACGATAAATATTTTTGTAAAGTTTTTTCTTTAAAAAAATAATGATGATGTGTGCAAAAACAAAAATGTGAGTCACATTGCAAACCACTCAATGGAATAACACCATTATTCTTGTTGTATAAAAAGTCGATATATTTCATTTTTTCAAACACAACCAAAAATATTTATAGAAATCACGGTATTCTTACCTTAGTATACATACGTTAGTATTTAAGTCACAGCACTTTCATTACGTTTTACTGAACAAAATGGAACATTTATTTTCAGTTCACAGTTGCACGTCCAACACCACAAAGTTTAAACAATGCATTCATTTGTAAGCAAAATATAACAATTTAATTATGGGGCGAACACGATTACATAGCTTTCATCTCTAACATTTGTCTCTGGTAGTCTTGTCATCCCACGCGTAATACAAATGCCTTGGAAGCCTCACTACGTGCTAACCACAATACTGTAGAGCAGTTGGTAGGCCAACTATAAATAAAATTATATTTCCATATATAATAAATGGAAACTTTGTGTGAGCAGGCAGGTCTCTGACCTCATGTGTACTATGCTAATTTTTACTTTGTCGTATTTGTATTATTATTAAAGTGTCTGTTAGTTTAGGCTTTAAATTTTTGTCAAATCCTTTTTATCAAAAGAAAAAGTTATGTACGCGATAAATACTAAAACTCAAATAAAAATGTATTAACTGTCAATGTTATTTATTTGCCTATCTATCTAATGTTTATTTGTATGTTATTAAATATTACAATTATTGTAAGCAAAATTGAATAAATCCAAAAAAGCTTGCATAATATAAGTATGTATATATATACTTATATAAAAGAAGATCAAACTAAACAAAATAACCACAAGAAAATAACCAGCCAAATTGCCAGCCAGCCACGCTGTACCCTCCACTGCTAGCAATGTATGCAGAGGGAATCTGGAAATCTAATATTAATATACTCTGTGCCAACTTTTCCTTTGTTCTATTTTTGGGTATTGCGTGTTGAGTGGCATAAATAAATAGTTCTAAATAAATAAGAAGCAAGCGTTTGATAACAGAAGTAGTTGTTTGATAAAACATTATCTTTTCTATTTGATTAGAGTTTAGAAACAAAAATATATAATTTCCACCAAACAATTTTCAATAATACCCTTAATCGAAAGGAAAGTGAACATTTTATGGCGAGTTGTTAAAACAAACACGACGTGGTCCTAAGTAAACGTTTGTTCAACATCGGCCCAATCCGGCTTACACATAAATAACTTGGCCCTTCCTCCTCCTCCTATTGCTGCATAGTACATGCCTTATCAAGTACAAGGCATTCTAAGAGCTATATAGCTATATTAGTTACATTGAATTTGTAAAAATACCTTTGACATAGCATTCATCCTGAAAATCTCTTACTAAAAATGATTATTTTTTATGATCTCGTCATATGGATGAGAATTTGGGAATCTAGTTTTAAAAGAAACCTTCTGTTTGCCAAAATAGGGCATTGCGTGTTGGAATTGCGTGTTGGGAACTAAACGTTGGGCTGTGCGAAAAGAGTACATAAGATCCAAAAATTTTTTGAGGCCTGGCGTGACGCAGGGTACGACTGTAAACGAAACAAGTTGTGAGTTCGATTCCCATTCGAGAAAATGTACATAATATTTAATATTAAATTACATCGCTCTGGTAACAAGGCAAAAGCTGGTTTTGAGTTCCGCCACTTAACACTTACGAGTACTTGTTCAGTGTCTCAAATTTTACGGACAGTGGGGAACGAATCGAAGTGTATTAACACTAGGTTGCCAGGTTCACTCTGCCATCCCTGCCGTGCGCTGAATACAAAACATGGAAAAAATATCAACATTATGAAAATAATTTAACAAATATAACCCAAAGATATAGCGGAATTTCACACTAATACTTTATATTTGTCCCACATCGGCGCGTCTAACTGTCAGTATCGCACTGACAGTTAGACGCGCCAATGTGGGATATATTGTGGATTCAATCAGACACAAAGGAATGAATATAATAAATTATATTTAAACATCACTGAAATGGCAAGGTACAAGAAGCTGAGTTCTGGCACTCAACAAGAATAGTTGGCAGCAATTAGAAGGTATCTTGTAGACGTAGACTTAAATAAACATCGAGTCAGGCAGGCATACATAAAATGCAGCTATCATTTCCGCCACGTAGCACGCAGTAACTTGTCTGTTCAAGCTGATTTTTTATCCAACTGTCAGTCACCTTAGCCATAACATTACCCTAAAAATAATTTTAAATTAGGGGACGTGAATAGGTCACATTGAAGCGGATGCGTCGACTTTTGCAGTCGATCACGCAAAGATGGCTAGATGGAAAAATAGCATTGACGCTTGTCCCTTTTAATACCACTAGGAGTTTTTGATGTGAAACATCTATAGGATCACTTGTAAACCGAATTGTTGGCGTGGCGACGCTTGCCGTGGCGACGGGTCGCCACGCTATCTATACTAATATTATAAAGAGGTAACCTTTGTATTTTTGTATGTTTGTACTGGACCGATTTCAAAATTTCTTTTACGATTACTTAGAGGGACTCTTCCGAATCCGTATAGGCTATATTTTATTCCGGAAAATAGATAGGATTTTTCGTGGTAGTGAAAATTGTGGAGTAAGTCGACGAAAAAACTGCCGTATGTTAGCGATTCTCGCGAACGCTACCTAAATGGTTAGATATGTATGGTTGATTTGTATAGAAAAGTTGTAGAACTCAATAATGCCTACAAAAAAGTCCGGGATAGTATAAACCAAACATTTATATTTTAGCCATTATAACCAATTTTCCATAGAATAAAAGTAATTAAAATTATTAGCCTAAGTTTATTGATCATATTATCGTCAAATATTAATCCTTATCCAAATAAATTATTTATTGAGCAAGATTGTTTCAATAGCTACAAGTAACTTTTTATTTTATTCTAATCGGACAATCCATTCAAAAGATATTACGAATTTAAAATTGTAATTGGTATTAAAATGAATGCTGGCCGCCGGCCGATATAAGTCGCACGGCGAAACAGCAAGGGGAGGGGGGTGCACATCTATGAAGCAGGTTGCCTCGGCGCGACACGTCGCCACGCTATACTGAGGTATACATAATATATATATATATATATATATAATATATATATATATATATATATATATATATATATATATATATATATATATATATATATATATATATATATATATATATATATATATATGTATATGTATATGTATATATATATATATATATATATATATATATATATATATATATCTATATATATATATATATATATATATATATATATATATATATATATATATATATATATATATATATATATATATATATATATAGATATATATATATATATATATATATATATATATATATATATATATATATATATATATATATAATATATATATATATATATATATATATATATATATATATATATATATATATATATATATATATATTATATATATATATATATATATATATATATATATATATATATATATATATATATATATATATATATATATATATATATATATATATATATATATATATATATATTTAATTCCTGTAATAATATTATCTTTTATGCATTTTACTTGTACATACACGATGTTTCACATCTGCCAGGCGTCTTTAATAGAGCGGTTCGCATCTACGGGATCATTCTTTACATCAATCGTGATAATAACACAGGTTATTTTAACTAGTTCTTCGCTCCTATCTCGACCTGTAATTGTTCTTAGACATTTGAATTGGTTGGACGCTGCTGATATCATGACAATAGGATGAGACTAGCTTCCTTGTAAATTTCATATTTATACGACAAACAAAATTCCACAGCCAAAAATTACGAAAATTTATTGCGCAACACCACTCTCTAAATATCATCAATATATAAATTGACAGTTTACGAGTAAATTGTTACTGCAAATTTTATATTAGCGTTCGCTATGAAGTCACCTGTATAGACTGTGTAAAGACACCTGACTCTGGGATATTATCATTCTTGCACAGTCGGTCATAAAAATATAACCATTTTTTACTTACTACTTAGTTTACTTTATTTGAATTATATATGATTTGAAATATAATATATATTCTCACATAAACAAAAACGCAGCTATTTAAGGTATTTATATTAATAAGTTATATCGAATTACACAAATAGTATAAAAATAACGAGGCCAGTTGGAGCATGCGACTAAAAACGCAACAGTTTGTGAGTTCGATTCTCACTCGCGAAAACAAAATGTTTAATATTTTTATTCCATTTCTCTGGTAGCAAGGCGCGGTGTTGACTTTTGTCACTCAACTTAGGATTCACTCTCTAGGATTTGGTGAAAAGTTTCGAACGAAAGTGTCTTAATGGCAAGAGATTATCTTAACAGTAGGTTTTTAGATGTCCTTTGCCATTTTCGAGATACATGATGAAGCTAAAAAAAAACAATTGTATATCATTTGCCCAGAATCATTTGATGTTTATTTAATTTATTCTTCAAAGCTAAAATTTCAGCTAAATGACTGACATAAGTTAATGTTTTAAATTGACGCAACTTCTTTGTGAAAACTACATTTAAATCTGGTTGGCCATTTCTGAGATAAGCACGTAAAAACGCACAGACAAGCAGACAAATAGTCAATCAGATAAAAAAAAATATATATATTCGGCCTATTACAATAAAAAGCGTTCCCCTTCAAGATTTTTTTGATACATCTTTCATTTACCGACAGTGATCAGTTGCAGATTTACTACAAGTATAGATAAATATTAAGATGAAGATTTATCACAAACAATATCTTTTCGTAGACCTCACCGTAGCAACATCGTAGCGCCGTCGTAACCGGGAATATATTGCTGATAACAAGATGGAGACATATGTCGCAATTTTTTCGTAGCATACATAATATAAAGTGACGTGCCTCATCTCACCTGCACCCTTCGGCTGAGATCTACATAATACTGGTTTAATATTTCACACATCTTATGAAAATTTGATTATTTAGCTTTACAAAATATTTAGACGCAATCTAATAAAAGTATTTGAAGTTATATATTTGTAACTGAACGAATTGATTATTATTGCCATTCTGGTTCTTCATACGGAGCTTCGTAGAGCTTTCTATTTAAATTAGTTATAAGAATATATGTCATGTCTATGAAAGAAATTAAATTAATCAAAGTGTATCTAAACACGGCAATCGGGGGCGGCCAGGTTGCGGGCAAGCGTTAATAAATATGTACCTTGTGGGCGTCTACTTAAATAAACATTGAGTCAAAAGAAGTAGCCGCGGCCTGAGCTTTTAAATCAAAATTGATAATTAGGCGAAAACTCGAGAGCCTCTCCAGCGCTGGCGCAAAACGAACGTAACTTTTTGTTTCAGTCATTAAATTTTGCATATTTTGTGCATTTTTCACTAAATTTTGACGCTTTGACGAAAATGGAGGAATATAAATTTAAACGTGGTTTTCTAGGCTTGAAACATATAATTCTTAAGTAATTAGTTGCTAGCTATAATCACTATGAATACTTTACAAAACGCCATGACATGACTTACTTTACTACTTGATATTATTATGAATAGTTTCATTTTTGTAACAATCTGTTCGTCGTTATTACGTATGTTTCACAATTTATCCAACTACTGAGATTATGTCTAGATATTAGTTATGGATTAAAACCGCAGTGCCAGTTGCAGGTGTACCGAAACACTATACGCTGTAACTCTATACTTTGCAGGCGACCGCAGTCGCGCCAGCATCGATTGCTTTCTCACCGCCGCTGCTAACTGAAACTGACTGAAATAACCAAACGATATTTGTAATCGATATACTCCTATTCTAAAACGTTGTTATGTGCTAATTACTTTGTAATAATTGAGATATAGGATATGTAGGATAGATATTAGATATATTTTGGTGATTTAAATTAGAAATATACAAAATATTATGTTAACTTAAATAAATAAAAATATATATAAATAAAAGAATGAAATAAAAAAATAATTAAATTTAGGTTATTTAAAATTATATAGTTAAATAAGGAAACGAAGAAGAGAATCTTGTGTGGCGGAGGGTGTGAGTTCGATCCCCACCGAAGGAAATTTAATATTTAATATTTTCATTTCTTCTCTCTGGTAACGAGGTAACGTGTGGTGTGAAGTTCTTCACTCAACACGAAATGCCGCAATAAGTAACGAATGGAGTGTCCTAACATTAGATTACTATGTTCCCTCAGAGCGCCCTGCCAGGTGCGGGATATAGCGTGATACGGTATATGAACTGGTAATTTAAAATTAATAGTAAAATGATACTTCACTTATCATCATATGATTTTAAACAATCTAGGTTAAACTCAGTTGATTTATATTTTAATTCCATGTTCATAAACAAAATTTAGAAGACAAATCAAATAGATACAAATTTTAAAATGTTATATTCTACAATAATCTGAAATTTGCCTTGATATGACAGCAATGAAGATAAGTCAAATCAAAAGCAGATATTTTTTTCGCTCAATATTACCTGCTTCAAGTTCGCTTTGCACATTTTATTCTCTGTTTTAATATCAGAAGAAAACCATACGAGTACTACGGCTTTATTGCATAAAAACTGCCAAAGGATTTCTTAGTTAAGATAATCTAGCGTAGTCTGAAAATGGTGTGTTCGTTTTCAAATATTAGAAACGTTTATTTTTTTATTTATTTTCGTATTAAAGCATATCTAGTACGAGTGTGATGACACGGACGTACATACTCGTATGTATGGGTACATAATGTGTATCGTACACTTACTCTTATATAATATGCAAGATATATTAATTTGTAATGTATCTATAAATCAATGTTAGTCGACGTGGACGAATATAGACCTATCATTATATTTTACATTAGAACGTTTCAGTAAGTGATAACCGTGCAAGCTTAATGAGGTTGGGCTTTAAGCCATGGTGTTTATCGCGCACCTGGAAAAACATTTGCCTTTAAAAGTGCTACGAATTATTTGTGTATTCTGTTTCATTTGTCTCTGGCATGTGATATTTCAGTACGCAATAAAAATGCCATCAACATAAAATGGAGACGTAAGCGCCGCAAAGTGTGGTAATTTGTTAGTCTTATCATCTGAATTTAAAACGCCGCTGCGATCAAACTACTCTCAACTGAAACGGTTTCAGGCAAATAAAAATACAATCTTGTGAAGCTTTATCTTTGTTTTCTTTGTAATTTTCCGTTGCTTATTCAGAAATGTGGTTGAATAATTTTTATCTTAATAGTCTTTTGGTAAATAAAAATTAACAAAAGTAATATTACTTTGCAAAACTAAACTAAAGCACATTTGCTCCAAGTATCGTCGAGCCCTCACTGTACGTAGAATAAAATTATTAAAAGTAGCAAAACGAAAAGGTGAAATGTGCCGCAAAATTTTTTTCATTATTCATTCGAAAAAGCTCGCAACGAGCGAGTCGAGCCGCCGGTTACTTTTTACATCTACAAGTTTGGGGCCGCTCCACATAATAATGAGACGCGGGCCCACCGCACACACCGCCGTAAGTACTACTTATACTGGGATTGTACAATAATGACTTTACTATGGAGTACTATCACTTTGTCGCAGATACGATTTAGGTAAAATGTTTTGTTCTCATAGCAATATGATCAAAATCAAAATATTATTTATTCAATTAGCAAAATACCAGCACTTTTGAATCGTCAAGTTACATAGAAACGTCTGGAATAGTGAATATAGGTTCGATATCTGCAGCATTTAATAAATATGATATTTATTAATGCCGTCGTAGTGTAGCCAGAACAGTGTCTGACGTGACTTTAGACGTGACCGTTTAATTTCCTTGCATTGGTAGACTTCGTGTTTTGGCACTTTAGAGAATTCCTTCTTGGTAAAATTTTAAATTTTGCCGCAATGAAATTGGACTAAAATCTCATAATTTATATAATTTGGTCGGTTTTGTGTTATGTTTTGCGTGTGGTAGAGTCACGTTGCCAGTAATGGCAACACGCATGGGCAGACTCGACCGGATTATTACCACCCCCGGCATTTAAGACCGGCGTTAAGTAGTGGCTTTGGCCACTGCGTTTCGCATTAGGTAATGCCGGGCCCCGGTGCCCTTCCACCTTAAAGGACGGCAACGCTCCTGTAGCTACTCTGGAGTTACTCGGGGCCGTGGGCGACGGTGATCACTTACCATCAGGTGACCCGTACGCTCGTTTGCCGTCTCTTCCATAAAAAAAAAAAAATGTAAAACGTAAAATAATGAAGCTAAAAAGCCAAATACGAGGTGTGTCCGTAAAATAAATTCCACAGGCTGCCGCTAGCGCTAGGGTCGGTTTCTATGCGCGGCCACCAGCCAGGTAACATAGGTAGGTTGTTTGGTTCCCCCGCTCCAATTCCTCACCAAGCCCGCGTTGCTGCCCGCATGTAATACGCGGTTGTTAGTTTTCTACACGGAGATTCACCAGAGTTCTATGATTCTGGCTTGAAGAAGTGGGTGCATCGAATGCAGAAGTGCATAGAACGCAACCGCGATTATGAAGAAAAATAATTTAAAGTCTGAACTGTCCAAAAATGTACTTTTCTCGGAATTAAACCAGTTTTTTTATGTGAAAAAAATTGTTGTGCTTATACTACGGACGTGCCTCGTATATGCCTCGTATATCAAATCATATTGTTTTCAAGATATAATTTTGTTAAAGTATATTCGGAAATTGTAATTCAAGCGTCCTACTGGAGTAGCTATAGTGTTGTTGAAAGATAAGCCCTTTACAAAGCGTTGTGTAAATCACATGTAATCGCGTACAAAAATATAAAGTAGCGAACTGGAGCGCGGTATAATACTCGGCTCGCGGTGGAGCTTAAAGTTCCGTGTTACAGTTAGCCGCCGTGCGCCGCTGCACGTAGCCCCCTGCACTGTTGTTCTGTTACGTCTAAATAAATTCATATTTTTAGAATTTAATAATAATGACAACATAACAGGAAGTCCATTTCCGTAGCTACACTGTACTATACTAACGAGGAATTACGCGGCGTTGAAGTCCGCCACTCAACATGTAATGAGTCAAATTACGAATAGCATTTCACGCTTATAAACCAAAGTAGCCTTTCACGGCATTAGCCCCAGCGCCTAAGATCTTTTGCTCACAGCATAAATCTTTTACGGTTGTGTCGCATAGTATCAAATAAGAGTATGAGTGAGGGCTGTCGTGGCGCAGCGGCACAAACGTGTGACTGTTACCGATGGGTTGTGGGATCGATCCCCACTCGAGGAAATGAACTCTCTCAACACACTATGCTTCAAAATTCGGAGGAAAGTGGGGAACGGATGTGTACTCTTAACACTAGGCTCCCAAGTTCCCTCTGCCTACCCTGCAATGTGGGGGATACAGCGTGAAGCTGAGTAGAGTAGAGTACAAAAAAGGTTTTTTAATACAAGACACAAGCTCTTATAAGTTTTCATTCCTTTAAGAAGTCGAACTTTAATGAACTAATTATGCGTAAAAGTCTCCAACAGACATGTCAAAAGAGGAGCCAATTTTTAGTTTGGAGATTCTTGCATTATATTACGAAGCTCGTCTTGACATCGGGCGAGGGGCATTTACATAAAGGTCAAAGATTAAACTCGCAACAGAACATCTGTTTTATAAAATCTCACAAAATGTAACAGATATAAATGTTTTTTGCATACTTTTGATATTTATTTTATTATTTAAGTGTAACACTTTGTTATGATGATATGTTACCAAACGAAGGAAGTTGTAACCAATAGAATTTTCCGTAATTAAATTTCAAAAACTACTAAATCACTTTTTAACTCGTTATGAACAAAAAGCTATACTAATTTCTCTTATATATTAAAATTCTCAAATAGAATATTTTGAAAGCATTATCCTGGTATTGAGTGAGAAAGGTATTAAGTAAACGATACGCTTATTTTTTGGATTTGAAAGTTCTCAACAATGGCTCCTTTATTTGCTTAGGACCGCTCTCACCTGGACGGGAATGCGGCGGCGCCTGTTTGTTTCACGAAACCCTTTATGCGATTTAATATCTCAAAATGTAACTCCCAAAGTATACGTTCATATATTGTTATCTTTTGGTATTATATTCAAAGAAATAAATTTTCATATTACTAAATGTTTTAGTTTAACCATGTCTCTTGTGTATAGCAGACTCGACGAGAATTGGATGTTATTCATATCTCACCCCCACGCTCAGAGTCATGGAAACTGAAAATAATTATTTTCAATTCTGTGTGCGAATAGATCCCACGAACCGACGCGGTTACAGTAACCCGCTATACACTTGTGCAGGTAAGCAATGACGGCCTTTGATTTTTTGTAATTTGGTAAAATTTCCGAAGAAAATCATATTTTCTCTTGTGTTTATTCAATATAAGAGAAAATATGATTTCGTTCAAAATTTTAATTTTATTCTTTATTATTAAGATATATCTTACGCACCAAATATTGTATGAAAATTATTATTTTATACACAAGTATATATTCGCATATTTTGAATGGAATAACCTAATTCATCGTTACATCGCTACGAACACAAGCCGTAGAGTAGATGAGGGTAATTAGATGACGGGGCAATACACTGAGCTATTACTACTGGGTATATAAGATTTAACAGATTGTGTCTCAAGTTAAAATGCACACACACTCAGTTGAGTTGGCGAAGATAACCTTTTATTAGCGACCTGCATTTACATATATTTCTCTTCGTTTTATACGAGTATTGTCCTTATAATAAAATTATATTGTGTGTCACTTTAATTTATTTCGGGAAAATTTTACCCTCTCTTAGTCTAGTAAGACGCTCTGTTCTCTAAATAAGCTTATGTCCCTATGTTATAATAATGTAATCTAAAAATTATAAAATGTAACCAGATTGTTATTTGAACACTTATGTATGAGGTAAACAGAAGGAATTTAATTGTAATGAAATTTTATTAATATTTATCGTTTATTTAATATATGTCATTTATATTCTAGAATATCTTTTATACATATCATATAATATACATATATGTATTGCATATTTGTGTATGTACACAAGTCTGTGATTAACTTATTTCATATATCAACTTGCGTAATTTCACATTCTTGCGTAATTTTGAAAATAAAATTTTGTTTCCACACACAGTGACTTATTTAACATCTCTCCACCATATAAAAATATATCGTCGTCGCCGTAGATTTCGTTAAAATATACTCTAAGATTGAACTTAAGACACATACATATAATTGTTGTTACAATAATTTGCAGTCTGTTAATCCTCCCTCAGTAAAGTTCACAGCAAATATAAAACCCGACCTAATAACATTAAAAAGAAAAAAACAAGCCAACTAGTTTATTAGGATTAACACTCGGCAGTCAGGGTTTTAGGTCTTTATATTTTATTTTTTTTTTATTTCTCATTTTTTTTGTCATGATTAATCAACTTCGATCGTAATAAAGGCGGACGGTACCTGTTAGAAATATCCAAATAAGGTAAAATAATAAAGTTGGTTGTTAAAAACAACTTGCAATTCTTATATATCCTAAACAATTACTTAAACTGAATAAATAACATGATGCCTGAGGTACCCGATATAGGACCGGTTCATGTCATGTATATGTGTGAGTGGTCCCCACACTAGCATCGCACTCTGCAATAAATTCTCTAAATCACATTAAAATTCGTTTCGTGCATCGTTTAGCAGTTCAGTGTGATCCCGACGTGGAGCATGTATATATGTACGTTTGCGTCTTTGTTCCTTCTCTGACTGATACACATGTAAATATTCGGTCCCTTTTCTACTTTCCACGATAGTGTTACTTCACCGGATTCAGAAAGAAAAGAAAAAAGTCCATTTTTTAAGCTTTGTATTATTTTCGTTATTATTACAGGTACGATAATTATGATATACTTTTTGAAAGTCTTGTGTAGAGTCCTTTAATTCAACACCCATAAAATAGTATTTGAAGAAAAATATACTTTTTCACTTTAAACAAAGGCATCGCACTGCGTTTAACTGCGCTTTTGCACCAAGACATCATGTTTACATTTAACAATTTCAATTTAAATGTGTAAAATTTTACGAGAGTGGCGTCTACTGAATGTGTCAGATGTCCGTCTGGTTTAGTAGTTATAAATTTAAGTATTTATATATCTATATGAAGAGTTGCAACATGCACTCAGCGTCAGAGATACATTTAAGAGGAATGCGTGCGTATTTCGTTTAATGATATCCTCTTGAGTTTTGAATGAGGACAGATGTTACGTGTGAATGTATTGAGAGTTAGATACTCATGTTACAAGTTTGGTTTATTTGCCTTCCTTGTGTATTTGTGTAAATAAAGGCCGATTTAAGGCGGCACTGTGTCAAAACGTAATTCAACTCATAAAAATTTAAACTAAAATGTATTTAGCAAGGCGTTGATATTAACTACACAATACCCAATCCCTCAAGAATTCATCAGTAGTGGCAACGGTCTTAATGGAAACTGAGTGACTTAATACTAGGCTCCAGGGTGGATAGAGATCCACCCTGCCTATCCGTTGTATGCAACATATGTTGAAAATAATCTAATATGTTATTTAAATATCTGTTTATCACTTATATTATTATTATTACTTATAATATTTTTTTCCACTATTTATTAAAAAATGTTAATTACTAAAATTCCTAACGCTTACAAAGAAGTAATCGCTGGTAAAAAATAATTTACGGAGGAACTTAGCAAAGAAACCTATTAACTTAATGTGTTATTAAGGAAAAGCCAAGAACGCCTCATGAACAGATTAAACGGGCTTCATTCTTACAAAAAGTTTGCCAACTTTAAATGTAATTCAACTCAAAAGCCATTCACTTATTTGAACCTTTGAATTATTAACTTAGTCGGTACACTGAGTATGAATTTTATAATCTATTATCTTCGTAGCAGCGTAGCAGTGTGCTATGATAGAGCTATGAAACGTAGATTGCACTTTTTAGCTTTTATTTTAAAGCAGAAATTTATATTCCTTTATAAAATGTATTAAGAAAGAGTACTCGTTAAATTAGTTTTTTATTGGCAATGAGTATTGATGTTTATATATCTTTATTTTATTTTATCCAATCATTTTACGTGACGTATTTGTTTCGTTTCTTCGGTTGATGGAAGTTAATTTAGTGTATGTTTAATATATTAAATATATTTTATTTATTTAATTAGAAATATTATGTGGTAATAAGGCAAAGTGCGGCGTTGAGTTCCGCCGCTCAACAAGCATGTCTCAAATTTGGCGGAAAGTAGGGAACGAAAGTGAAACGGAGTGTCTTAACACTAGGTTCCTGGGTTCCCTCTGCGTACCCTGCTTGGTGCGGGATACAGCGTGAAGTTAAACAAAAATTAGAAATATCTATTTGTTACAGATCTACTTTTATTTTTTATTTAATAAAATATATTTCACAAAGAATATGTAATATTTTATTTAATAAGCAATATTCTTAAAAGTGTTGCTATTCTAAATGTAATCATGTAGTGCGTAACGCGTCCAATGTATTTTTTTTAGTAAAAACAATATATTTTCTATAATTTTAATGAATAATAGAAAACAAGTTGTAACTACCATAATATATAAGTAAACTATAATTTTGTTTAAACAAATATCTAATAATGTGTAAAATATTCAAAATTCTTATTTTTTATGTAATCGAGGTCTGTCGTGGCGCAGCGGCGCAAGGGTTTTACTGTAACCGACAGGTTGAGGGTTCGATTGCTACTCGAAGAAGTTAAATATTTATTATTTTCAATTTAACTATTCAATATCTGCGATTCTTCACTCCCGTGACAAGACAAAACACGTTGTTGAGTTCCGCCACTCAACACGTAATACCTCAATTTCGGCGGAAAGTGAAGAATGGAAGTGGAATGGAGTGTCTTAACACTAGGTTCCCAAGTTCCTTCTGCTTACATGACAAACATGTGCGGGAAACAGGGTGAAGCGGAGTATTCTGTAATCAACAGTACATCACTTCTAATAATAATTATTTGTTTTAGCTTAATGCTGCATAACGCATGTAAGAATTACGAAAAACGCGTTGATTGGCGGATCCACGTCGTCATGTCACACTATGAAATAATGGTTTTAGTATTGGATATGCAAATTCAGTACTCTCTATGAAATGATGTTCTTTCATGCCTTCTTTTATGTTGCCTCCATACAGAAGGTAATTAATGAATAACGAAAGTGAAGTGTTTAGTAAAAAGCTTAACGGCGACGCTTTATTGTAAAATTTGCAAACATCTATGAAATATTCAACAGAAGAAAGCAATAAAGTATCCGTTCACGACCTGCCCCGCCCGCCGTACGTCGTCCGACCGCCCGCGAGCGCGACACGAGCGTTGAGCTCAGATATTGACTTATTGCACAATATTACGTCATCTCCTTTTTGTTTTTCCTTTTGTCCAGAAAAAGATAAATACAAGTATCGTTTATTCTTATAAATATATAATAATCCTCAGTCATTCACTCGGGACAAGTTGTACAATAATTGTATCTACTTTTCTAATGGAGAAAGATACTACACATATAATATAGTTATAGTTAAATATACTATATAGTTTATTTTTTCCCAAATAAATATTTAAATATTTCTTTTCGAAGTTGCTCCGCTATAAAATTAGCACAATATCACTAAAAGTGAGTAAAATTTACCTGAATGTAATGAAAGATAAAATAAGACCGATTTAGATTTTTATTTCTATTTCTATGAAATACAAAATCAAAATCAAGTTACATATAAGTGTCTGTAGTGTCAGTCCTACATGAAGCTACCACCGGCTCGGAAGACGGGTCTGCTGAGAAGAGCCGGCAAGAAACTCAACAGTTGCTCTTTTCAAAATATCAATTAAAGTAAATATATAACATAGCTTCCTGGGTGAGTACCAACAGCATTTAATCCCACGCACTCTTATCATTGTAGTATTCTTGAATAGAATAATATGCTTTGCCTTACAATATATTTTTAACTTTCACTTTAAATTTTTGAAGTGGCGAATTTAAAATTACTTGTGGAATTTATTATACATACGTGTACCATGTCCCATAAAAGATTTACTAACTTTTTGCAGACGAAAACTAGGAGTGATCAGCTTGGTTTTACTTCTTGTATTGATATCATGTCGGTCACTGTTTTTTAATAAATTGTGGCTATTATTCCGAAAAGTATTATATTATCATATATGTACTGTGATACCACCGTAAGAATACCCGTTTCTTTAAAAAAATCTCTCAGGGATTCCCGAGCTCCCATGCCGTAAATGGCTCGACCTGTTCTTTTTTGAATTACGAATATAGATTCGATATCTGCAGCATTGCCCCATAGTAATATTCCGTAGGACAATATGCTATGAAAATAGCTAAAGTAGACTAGCCGTGCAGTATCAACATCCGTAAGCTGCCTCACTTTTCTAACAGCATATACAGCGGAGCTCAGTCTGCCCGCAAGAGAAGACAGATGGAGGCCCCATTGCAGTTTCGAATCTAGGGTTACACCCAAGAATACAGCGGTATCACAAAAATGGAGAATTTTATTATCCACGCTTAAATTAAGCTTCTCTTTCCTAACAAAATGTATAGAATTTACTATGCCGAATGCGTAGTAAATTCTATACACTTTGTTTTCTGTGCGTTTAATACTAAATTATTAGTAGATAGAGAAGAAATAATAAGTTAGCGTTTACGGCTGATGTCATACTTTGAACACAAACAGTAATCATTATATACTCATAAAAAATAACTTTTGCCACTTCTAAGCAACCACAAACACATACTTAAAGGAAAACACAATAACTACAATAATACAAAGAATACATACGAGTTTAAGCGCAACGGTCCATTTTGGTTCAGTGAACGTTTCGGTTCGGATTTCGGCTGCCAATAGACTAAATATAAGTACTTATTATAAATTCTATTAAAAATGGTATAAGTACAAAAAAATTATAAATATCACATATATATATATATATATATATATATATATATATATATATATATATATATATATTATATATATATATATATATATGTATATATATATATATGTATATATGTATATATATATATATATATATATATATATATATATATATATATATATATATATATATATATATATATATATATATATATATATATATATATATATATATATATATATATATATATATATATTTATATATATATATATATATTGTACCTATTTAATATATAAATTTAATGTACTAAATAAACAATAAAAAACGGAACGCAAATAAAAACGGAAAAAGTACCTCCGGTCGTGCAAGTCTTTCTCGGGAACACGTAGACCCGTACACCGTGCATTGTCACGCGCAAATAAGATAGATGCCACATTTCCGTTCAATCATACAGAGGTGAAATATAGCTTGCAAAATTGGAACTAATCTATGATAATATTTATAGCAAAATTTATTTGTTCAAGATAGTTATTTACGTATACATCAAAAATTCTACGCTTGTTAAAAATATAATCTACGTCCTAAAAGTGATAAAACAATTGAAATTGAAAACAACATAAGTGAATATGTAGCAATTTCCTGTAGGTATATAATTTATGACATATTATTCTAGGAGCAGCGCTCGTAAATATTTGGCGGTAGGCATCGCATAGGTAGTGGTGGGTAGCAGCTTAAGATCAGATGATAAATGATCGCGTAGCTCGAAGAATAGAACTGTTTTTTAGTATATTTTACATTGAGATTATTTCAAGGAGTATTTTTTCTTATACGTGTATGTCGGACTCAAAATACGATACGTTGGTAAGAGTATATTAATTCATTATTATTTTTATTCCTCTTCATCATCTAATAATATCGTTCTTAAAATAAAACCCAAATAGACATAAGTAGCTTGAATCGAGTGATACAATGTGGGTATTGTGTAAGTATTTTTCAGAAACAAATTATTGTATTAGTCAATTTGAAAAAAAAATATTACAAACGATACAAATATTTTAAAATGTTTAATAATTAGCAAATCAATTTGTATAGATTAGTGAAAGAGCTTTTAAATTAATAACTAAGGTACTTTTTCCGTTTTTATTTGCGTTCCGTTTTTTATTGTTTATTAGTACATTAAATTTATATATTAAATAGGTACAATATATATATATAAATATATATATATATATATATATATATATATATATATATATATATATATATATATATATATATATATATGTATATATATATATATATATATATATATATATATATATATATATATATATATATATTGTACCTATTTAATATATAAATTTAATGTACTAAATAAACAATAAAAAACGGAACGCAAATAAAAACGGAAAAAGTACCTCCGGTCGTGCAAGTCTTTCTCGGGAAAACGTAGACCCGTACACCGTGCATTGTCACGCGCAAATAAGATAGATGCCACATTTCAGTTCAATCATACAGAGGTGAAATATAGCTTGCAAAATTGGAACTAATCTATGATAATATTTATAGCAAAATTTATTTGTTCAAGATAGTTATTTACGTATACATCAAAAATTCTACGCTTGTTAAAAATATAATCTACGTCCTAAAAGTGATAAAACAATTGAAATTGAAAACAACATAAGTGAATATGTAGCAATTTCCTGTAGGTATATAATTTATAACATATTATTCTTGGAGCAGCGCTCGTAAATATTTGGCGGTAGGCATCGCATAGGTAGTGGTGGGTAGCAGCTTAAGATCAGATGATAAATGATCGCGTAGCTCGAAGAATAGAACTGTTTTTTAGTATATTTTACATTGAGATTATTTCAAGGAGTATTTTTTCTTATACGTGTATGTCTGACTCAAAATACGATAGGTAGGTAAGAGTATATTAATTCATTATTATTTTTATTCCTCTTCATCATCTAATAATATCGTTCTTAAAATAAAACCCAAATAGACATAAGTAGCTTGAATCGAGTGATACAATGTGGGTCTTGTGTAAGTATTTTTCAGAAACAAATTATTGTATTAGTCAATTTGAAAAAAAAATATTACAAACGATACAAATATTTTAAAATGTTTAATAATTAGCAAATCAATTTGTATAGATTAGTGAAAGAGCTTTTAAATTAATAACTAAGGTACTTTTTCCGTTTTTATTTGCGTTCCGTTTTTTATTGTTTATTTAGTACATTAAATTTATATATTAAATAGGTACAATATATATATATAAATATATATATATATATATATATATATAGTATATATATATATATATATATATATAAATATATATATATATATATATATATATATATTATATATATATATATATATATATATATATATATATATATATATATATATATATATATATATATATATATATATATATATAATATATATATATACATATATATATATATATATATATATATATATATATATTATATATATATATATATATATATATATATATATATATATATATATATATATATATATATATATATATATATATATATATATATATGTATATGTATATATATATATATATATATATATATATATATATATATATATATATATATATATATATATATATATATATATTTATATAATATATATATATATATATATATATATATATATATATTATATATATATATTGTACCTATTTAATATATAAATTTAATGTACTAAATAAACAATAAAAAACGGAACGCAAATAAAAACGGAAAAAGTACCTTAGTTATTAATTTAAAAGCTCTTTCACTAATCTATACAAATTGATTTGCTAATTATTAAACATTTTAAAATATTTGTATCGTTTGTAATATTTTTTTTCAAATTGACTAATACAATAATTTGTTTCTGAAAAATACTTACACAAGACCCACATTGTATCACTCGATTCAAGCTACTTATGTCTATTTGGGTTTTATTTTAAGAACGATATTATTAGATGATGAAGAGGAATAAAAATAATAATGAATTAATATACTCTTACCTACCTATCGTATTTTGAGTCAGACATACACGTATAAGAAAAAATACTCCTTGAAATAATCTCAATGTAAAATATACTAAAAAACAGTTCTATTCTTCGAGCTACGCGATCATTTATCATCTGATCTTAAGCTGCTACCCACCACTACCTATGCGATGCCTACCGCCAAATATTTACGAGCGCTGCTCCTAGAATAATATGTCATAAATTATATACCTACAGGAAATTGCTACATATTCACTTATGTTGTTTTCAATTTCAATTATTTTATCACTTTTAGAACGTAGATTATATTTTTAATAAGCGTAGAATTTTTGATGTATATGTAAATAACTGTCTTGAACAGATAAATTTTGCTATAAATATTATCATAGATTAGTTCCAATTTTGCAAGCTATATTTCACCTCTGTATGATTGAACTGAAATGTGGCATCTATCTTATTTGCGCGTGACAATGCACGGTGTACGGGTCTACGTCTTCCCGAGAAAGACTTGCACGACCGGAGTATACAGCGTCCACAGTGTTATCATCTATATAGTTATATATATGTGTTCTCTAACACGTCATTGATATGTAGAAGACACAATATAGGTGACAGCATGCAGCCACTGCAGCAGAAGTATAGGTCACGTCATCATAGAGGACGGCCGGAGACTGAGGAGGAAACCAAATAAAAATCACGCTATTCTTGAGCATCCACTACCCAGGACTCAAATAGTAATTAAGAGTAGGTATTTGGAGCTAATTGGTTATTATCAGAGCTAAACAAAGGGTTTTGCGTAATGTACAAGGACCTAAACTGTACGTCTGATTAAAAACCATGTAGTATTAGTCTTTGAGCAAGCTGTACAGGCATTTTAAAAATGTAAGCAAATATTCACAAATGCATGTTTACTATAGTTTCCTGAATTTTGAATTTCTTTACCTTGACTACCGATGCTTCTGAGTACGCTCTCGTAGTGGTTGCCCTGTTGCATATGCCTCTGGGAAACTAAGTGCTATGCGAAATCAAGATAAAGGATAGCTGAAAAGCAAGCATTAGCTATAATATTGGCTGTAAAACAATTTCAAATTTATTATCTAGACTTACATTAGAGAGCATGATTTTCATACTGTTTCACTTGATATCCCTATTTTTGTTTTCTAATTAATAAAAATGGCGTAGACAGTAAACAAGGAAGGGAAGTTTGATTCTCTTCTTGATTTGTGGAAATAAAACATTTTATACTTTCATTTCCTCGCTCTAGTAGCGAGGCAAAGCGCTAAGTTGAATTCCGCAATACGTAATGCCTCTAAAATCAGCGGAATGTGGGGAACTGAAGTATTTTAATGAGCACAAACTGTCTAGAGTGTCAGCGATGAGGTGATAAGGTTTTAATTTACTCACCGCTTACTCTGCCATGTGCAAGATACACTATGATGCTGAAATTAAACATTTAATTTTAAACATATGGCGGTGAAGTTTAATGGCATAATTTATAAATAATTTGATTAACACAGTATCTATTTTAAAAAATATTCCTTCGGGTGGAATTAGAACTTACATTTACTATCGTTTGGTTGCTATCAATATTTCCATAGCTAGCTAGATTAATGATTTAACAAGTATCAAATTTCGGCGACAACAAAAAGTGCGGATCTTTAAAGTTACAAAGTGTCGACGTGAGGGGCACATAAAGTGAGTATAACGGGTGTACGCTTTATAAGACCGTTACGTATTGCGACTTAATATGACTACACATACGCATGAGTATACTCGTACATGAATGCTTGCTAAGATAAAGTTGTATGTGAAATTCCAAAGTGTTTAGTTGCTGCTATAAAAACTTTTCAAAAGTCTTCAGACGTTTCGCTTATATGGGCATTATCATTTCAATTGTAGTTTTCAGTTTTAAAATTGATTTATGTTATTCATATTTTAATAAAATTAATACTTGTATAAAATTTTGTTTTATATGTAGGTAGATTCGTGCCAACGTATTCAAAGTACACGATATTGTTTTATTCGGCCGTAGAATCTTTTAAAAATCTTAAGTGGCACTGGAAAGACATAAAAGTGTATCCACTTCAAGTCACTTCTAAAGAGAAATAAATTTATTTTTAGCCACGAATTTCCTCTGTCTCGTGTAAAAGCTCTTAGACACGTCAGCCCTCGAAAACCCGCGAGACATCGCGCTAGTTATTTCTAAGAGGTAAGAGTCCCGTCGCACGCCGCGTGGCCAATCCCCTCGTGCACTAGACGATATAGTGCGCTTGCTCTTTTCCTAAACGGGCTTGGTAGATTTTAGTGTTATATGTAGTGTTACACTTAGTGTAGTACTTTCATAATCAAATATAATGATAAACCACGTTCTGTAATTATTTATTTTAATTTTCAGTAGACCAGTCGAAATGTCCCGCTGAGTTTTTTGTATTGACTCCTTTCAAGTCTAATGCAGTAACTTTAGTGAACCAATGGTAAATTGTTTTCCGATCAAAAAATTGAACCTTTAACTTCTCATTTTGAGTAAAATATTTAAATTACAATTTAAGAAATGTAAAAATTTACTTAAGTACATAATATTACTGGATTGTCAATGCTTACCCAAGAACAACAGAGAAAAACTTATACTTTATTAAAACTTAATTAGTTAATGTAAAATAAATTCATTTAAAGTCAAATTGTCCGTTGGAGTTCATAATTAAATAAAATACATCATCATGTAAAAATGTCATTTTGTAAATTCATTTTAAGTCAAAATATAAAGTTTTATTATAGTATCAACTTTCTAAACATACAATATGATGTTTTAACCAAAGAAATAAAAAAGGTTATAAACAAATTTATTACTTTAGTTGGGCGCCCCTCGTGCCGCAGAGGTACAAAAGAGCGACTGTAAACGTCAGAGGATGTAGATTCGATCCGCACTCGAGGAACTAAATATTTAACTCTCGTTACCAGAGCGAACGTTTCGCTCTGGTAACGCAATGCCTCCACATATCGCCGCAACGTGGTGGTGGTGCTTAGATTTCCTTTGCTTTCCCTGTAAAGTCCCAGCGCGCAGCTGGAATGAAGCATTGAATATTTCATGAAAAAAACAACTTTTTGTACTATTTAAAAATAATTTAATAACTACATGTAGACGCAACACAGCGCTACGCCGTAGCGGAGCAAGGGCGCTACGTGAGGTAAAGGCGGACGTTTATTTATGACACTTATGTTTACTTTACGAGTCATCGTAAAACCTCACTCTGTCTCCGCTTACAAATAATATTGAAGTGACATTTTTATAGTCTATAAATTAATGAGTTTCTTATATTTATACATCATTCCTTTAATACAAGTTAATATCTAATGGAAGGCTAGTCAGTGGTATTGAGGACTTGATGAATGAAATCATAATAGTACCCATATTAAACATCTTTAGACTTACGTGAATTTATTTTATAGTTGATAAACCAACTTGAACGTGTCTATATAAACATTGAAGCATTAAGCATCCGAGCAGCCTATCATAAGATAAAGTAATATATAATATCATTACAAGGTGTATTCTTATCGTCGCTATAATTCAGTGGCGCTACGAGATTGCGTGCTTGTCACTCAGCCTGACATTGTTATTACGCGCTGTTACGAAGCCTGCGAAGAGTCCTTACGAATATTTAATTGCGCAAGTGTCGACCATTTCTCTCTGTAATACACGCCACGCTTGTCTTATTTCTTAAGCCACATAGTATTTTTTCTATTTTTAGTAAACAAATATTCTTTACAGTTTAAGACATTTACTTATTACATATAAATATTATTTAGTACTTCATTTGTTATATCGTAACTTAATTTCTACATATATATATATATATATATATATATATATATATATATATATATATATATATATATATATATATATATATATATATATATATATATATATATATATATATATATATATATATATATATATATATATATATATATATATATATATATATATATATATATACATATATATATATATATATATATATATATATATATATATATATATATATATATATATATATATATATATATATATATATATACATATATATATATATATATATATATATATATATATATATATATATATATATATATATATATATATATATATATATATATATATATATATATATATATATATATATATATATATATATATATACATATATACATATATATATATATATATATATATATATATATATATATATATATATATATATACATATATATATATATATATATATATATATATATATATATATATATATATATATATATATATATATATATATATATATATATATATATATATATATATATATATATATATATATATATATATATATATATATATATATTATTTATTTATTTATTTAATAGAAAACTTACTAACAGAACTGTTTTGTTCCTTCAATCCAAATTAATTATTTTTGCTTGTTTACATTTACATTGTACAAAAAACTCAACAGCTCATGTAAGAAATATACATTTATTTTGTTAGTTTCCAACATAGTACAATTGCAGTACAAATATATCCTTCAAGTGCCCTCCAGCTCGATCGCCGTCAGCGTTGCTTGTAGACAAGTGCTAAGCGTCGGTTATTGGCTGTAATTTTCTAAGTGGTGCAATGAACTTCTCTTCGATGAGAATGAGCGGCAAATTGCTTGTTTATACTTTAACTGCAAAGTTATTTTCGTAAGACATTTACTTATAGCATTATTAAATTATATATATATATATATATATATATATATATATACATATATATAACATCAACATGTGTATTTATAGATAAACATAGGTGATAATATAAAATGTTACATTTAGTTGTGTTTCAAAAATATTTATAAATGTTACAGATAACATAAACAATTGTATCTAAATGTAAACGTTAATATGGGACAGACTTTCACACTATTATTCCGTTTAATATGTGACTCAGTTCATTACACGTCGTACTGTTCTGAGTCTTATTTATCATAATGAAATACGGGTCGCCACATCCCCCACGCGTTGTGCAAACACGCTTCCGGAGATAAAGCAATGTACCTGTACGCACACACACACACAAACTCGCACAGACAGGACAGGAAGTTCACAAGCACTTGCCCCTGACAGTAAATAGACTTCACTTTGTATTGCAATTGTAATTATCATTATCAAGTTAATGTAGTTTTAAGTACTTTTATTTTTAGTTTACAATTTTGTAGTAACATACGATAAAATGATAAATAATTATAATTTTATTATTGTCTTTGTGCATTTCTGTTTCATCTAGATGTTTTTGAGAAATAGAGCCCTATTTCTACAATAAATATGTAGTAGTAGTGAGAAGATAGATGTTTATTACACTTGTACGCTCTTATAATTCGACAAACTCGAAAGGTCGTTTCCCCTCGTGTCGTGGTAATAACGCGATTTGAATCCGAGCTCTAAGCTACTCGTTCATGTGGCTGATTGGATTGCCCCGACGTATGTCCTATTTTCACGTTCATCTAAGTAGATTGGATATTATGATGACAAAACTTTGGAATTAACATGTTGACAAGTTGTCAGCAACAACTAATATTGGGTAATTAAATTAGGTAACACAATGTATTAATTACAAATTTTCTATTCGTTATTTATGTACGTAAATGGAACTATTTGAAGTAATAATTATTATAATAATATTTCTTAAATCCAATTAGTATATAACATTCCTAAATTAAAAACCTCGCAACGATCTCTCTAAAAAGTGAACAAATAAGAGGGATTATCAAAATAGATTTCACAAAGAAAGGTAATGATTCGTTTTCCCCCTGATTAGTTCCTCGGTCGCGTCACCCACATACGCGTTGTGTAACGTGTCGTATCGCGCCCTCACCGCCGCCGCCGCCGCCGCTCAGCGAACATGTTAATCACGAGATCCACTTCTAAACTCTAACATTCCACAATCAATCCGAGCGTCGCACGCGTCTTCATTTGCTTTGATGACTCTTGGAACGAAAGCAATTAACTGAACTTGAACACAATTTCGATTGACGATAAGAAAATTCCGAAATAAGCTATTCGAAGCCTCAACATACATTAAAACCTACAGATATATCTAAAGTATATTAGATTATTTATTCAGAATACCGTATCCGTTTTCGATGGAAACTGGCCACTTTTTCCCTATTCAAGATGTAATGCCTTCTTGCAACCTTTTTTGCAAAATATTATGAAGCAGATGCAGAAATACCGTTGCAAAAAATACCGTTGCAACCCGTTTTAAATAATGTATATTATTCTTCGAATAAAAATAATGCATTTTAATGATGCAGAAAACTACAGAAATATTATAATATATTGTGTATTATAATTTAATAGATTTATATGAAAAAATGAATATCTGTCTAGAGACCACAAAAATCAACGGACAGTATTTTTAAAGGGTTTCAATAATTCCTAAGCAAAAATAGATTTCCTCGTTGTAAAATATAATGCATAATAATAATCATCTAAGCCAGAACGTCACAACGACGCGCGCCGAATGTTAAACAGTTTTGGTCGGAGTCCGTTATTCACGTGCGTGCGTGAAGGACGCAATGTAGGGCGGCGGCGTGACGATATTGTACACGTTCTTAGTAGAATTAACTTGTCACAGTGATATTATAGTGGTAGAAGTTGTTGCGGTACTAAGCGACAATATTATATTTTTTCCTTATTGTTCACCTCAGTTCATTTGTTTATTGGTAAATTATTACAGAATCGGGACCTGTCGTCAGTATTTGATTAATATTTAGAAAATTAATTATTTTCAATATAAAGGCACTTCTTCCAAATATAGTATCAACGAAAATGATGATTATTTTTAATAATATCAACATTTCACAATCTACACGTCTGACATCATTTTTTACAGCAATATAAATATTTGCGATTTATTGAATTAAGTAGTTAATAATAAAGCCATTCAACACAATTACTCTATAGATTAATGTTATTAAAGATGAAAAGTTTCCATCGTATAAAGCTCTCAGTCTCCACCCGTCACCCGTCACCCGTCATCGCCACGACTCAAACGTAAGATTGAAGCTCCCGTCGCATCTCATCGCGGCGGCTGTCAGCGACCTCGCGGTCCTTTGTTGTAAACCTTCGTCGAATTATCTCTGACTGAGAAACATAATGTTGCAGCATATTCGAAACATTGTATTTTATGGTTATTATTGGGTGTCCCAAGCAATCATGTACATATTTATTTATTTATATTATACACATACATAAACTTTACTCTTGTGTGAAAAAGCCATAAAAAGTTTTAAATTTTTAAAAGGTTTTTTATAAGGTAGTTTACGCGACAAGATATTGCACCGGATCCTGAACGTCTCGCAGTAATCTATCACGTTCTAAGCTCTTTACATTTAAAACTCGTTTACGCTAAGTCAGAAATCAGAATACCTAGAAATTTGGGTATGAGGCGCTTACGACATTCATTTCTTTAATGTCATATTACTGTTTTCGGTAAAGTTTAATAAAGAACTTTCTTCAATAACTATTTTACTCCCACGTCCATGATCTTGTGTGAATGTCTTCTCATGACGGTAGTTGTTAACGAAACTAGTCGCGCGAACTAAGTCCCGGCAGAATGAAACCAAAGCGCTAGTACCACTTGAATTAATATTTAGTTCGACATGCAAGCATGAGACAGGGTGGCACAGACGCAGATAGACAGCACAGTGTTGTGTCGACGGTGATTCCGAGACGAATGCTCGCATTAAGCATTAATTGCACTCGACTCGCGCCGAGCGTCTAAAGCGGGTTTAACTAGTTGAGTGGCGTCTATTAAAGGCTTTAGCTTTGCGAGTGAACTATATTATGATTTTTAAATGAATGAGGAATAATTCAATTTGTATGAAAGAATCTTCCATATTGATATTAGTTTTAATTATTAACAGATGGTTATTGGTTTGATTCTTTTCCCGCTTTATCCTGCATAGAGGGCACCTAGTGTTAAAACACTCTGCTTGCCCACTTTGTGCTGAATCTTCAAGATGCCGTGTGTCATGCATTGACGCAGTGCTTTGCTTTATAGCTGTGCTACGTAGAAAATGAAAACAAAAATTTATAATTTCCAAATCATTTGTATTTTTAACTAGCGACCCGCCCGCAGCTTCGCCCGCTTGGATTATAATAATGGGTGGGCCAATAAGTTATGTAATTCTAAAAAAACATTGATAATAAACTACAAGCGTTAGGAAAGATAGTCTTTATTTGTGATAAGTTAAACACATGTAAATTTTATTTTTTAAAAATAACATCACTGAGATGTGTACCATCCGAAAGAAACTCCTCGAATCGGGACCTCAAATTTGTAAAATCTCGCTGGCACATCGCTTGTGGGATAGTGGATTTTTGTTCCTCAGCTGGGCAATTGTCGTCTGTTTATTGGCATTAACGTGGCTCATTGCGTGTATGAGATGTCGCGCCGTTTTTTTTAACCAGATCCTGCTGTTGTTGGCTTTAAAATTATGCAGTTGTGGGACGAAAAAATTACGTAATATGTCTGTATAACTATCAAACTTAATGGCAATAGTCTTTTCTGAGACCCGGTACTGACAAGTTTGCTTATTCACTTAAATATATAGGTACACTTAAATGAAAATAACTATTAAGGCCTGTCGTGGCGCAGAGGCACAAGCGTGTGACTGTAAGCGACAGGTTATGGGTTCAATCTCCAGTCGAGGAAATAAAATATTTAATATTTTTCAATTTAAATATTTAGTGTTTCATTTCTTCGCTCTGGTAATGAGGCAATAAGCGCGGCGTTGAGTTCTGCCACTCAACACGCAATGCCTCAAATTCGGCGTAAAGTGGGGAATGAAAGAGAAACGGAGTGTCTTAACACTAGATACAACGTGTAGCTGAAAAAAAAATGAAAATGAACTTTTTCTTTGAATAGAATATTATTCAAATTTCAAAAACGCTTTAACATTCTTTCGCTGTTTAGTGAGCTCAGTTAATCTCTTTCGGGATGACAACTAGGGATCGCGCTGTACGGACGTGGCAATCCCATCAGATTCTTCCAACCAAGCACCAACCAGGTGCACTTACCTTAAGGGCCAGGAGCCCATCCAAAAGACTCATATTAATGGGTGCCGCATGAGACCACGTACAAGGGGCTAACGCTGAGAAAAAGGCAAAAAAGAGGACGTCGCAACTTCGCTTACAGTTTCTTCCGTTCTTATTGACCTTGGACGCCCCGCAAGTTTCTGATTCAGTGTCGAACCCGTACACTCAAACTTTATATCACGCAAATTAAATAAAATTGATGCTTAATTTAAAAGGAACTTTTCAAACTATAATAGTGAAAACTACATTTCAATCTGATTGAAATGTAAGAGCGAGACGTTCAGGATCCGGTGCAATGTATTGTGTGTGTAAGATTAACGCATACAGACGTACAGACAAACTGACAAAAATTAAAAAAAAAAAAAACAAAAAACACTGTTTCAATAAACAGGACGCATGAACAGAGAGCGATCAGTTTAGATTTAGATTTATTATAAGTATAAATATAGATTATTGTTATATTTTCCTACATCATTTATATGACACGCATCATAAGGAAGTACGTTATCATCTTTTTTTGTTATATTTATGTAAATCATTTTGTCCTTTTATTTGTTTTTGTAAGTTACGTTAATAAAAGTATATTTTTACTTAAAAGTATTTTGTTGTCGTAACCACTCGTAGTCGTGAATCCGGACACAGTATACGCATGCAATCTTTGCTTTCAAACGGCAACACATTACTGAAATTATGTTGAGCTTGATATATTATTTTATTTTTATATTTGTAAGAGCCTACCAGGAAAATAAAGACACCAGAAACTAAGTTTAACAGTATTAACTTTAAAAAAAGCCTTTTGTTATATGTGTCGTAAAAATGGGTTCAAATAGAGCCTTATAAGACTAATATTTAATATCACTTGAAGGATAATTCGATCAGTTGACTCCGAGAAGGAATTTCCGGCGCGGCTTATCTCTGTCACGGAATGTAATAACCGTCGCGCTTGTCACATCGCGCGTGTGTCGGTAGAGCACTACTACGCTTTAATATAGTACTTAAGTTTTCCATCACGCTAAATATAAAGAATTATTTGCATGAAACAAATTTCTTATTAAGTTGAAATATCTTTAAAAACAGTGTGGTCGTAATAATCGCGGTGAGTCCAGTCATAATAACCGATCACGCTACGTTTCGCACAACCACTCCGATTAAATAACATGGTTTTGACTACATTATTATAATTGTTATAAGTTTTAACATATCTAATTTTACTTTACAGTAATTGTAATATTTTATAATGTAAGGTTTTTTTACGAATAATCACATGATTTAGAAATCAGACAAAATATTTTTGAAACTAAATAATATTATGTACTGAAAATAAAGCTAAAGAAATTTTATTTGGTTCAAAATGAATGATGTGCAATTCAAGCTATTATGAAGAGATTACTATCGTGACTGAAAATGTTATTGCCATTGCCACAGGCTTTAGAGCTTTTTAAAATGCCGTACAAAGCCCACGAGGAACGTCAACATTGACTCTCTCAACCTGCACTTACGGAGCGTTTAACTGGTACTTAACTGGTACTACTTTAGGACTAGCTGTAACATGGGAGAGTCAAGCGACAACTTTAAAATTTCATTTTTAAATGAATGTATAATGCTGATTTTTCGTCCGTACATCTGTCTGGGACGGTTTTCAAGAAGTCGGTTTATAATAAGTCTTAATTCGTTCAAATTTTTAATTTTGACAGGTACTTATCTATGTAATGTAATATATCTCTAATTAATATATAAAAATAATATAGATGAGAATACCACCTGAACGAGCAATTCCTAACTAAGTCTGAGATAACGCATGGTGCATACTGGTGCATGCAGGTGCATCGATGCACTCCGGAGCATCGATTTCTATTTTAATAGAAAAGTGGGTCGCACTGTTGACCGAGTTTCGTTTGAGCCCGCCGCCACCGCGTGCCGGGCGCTCCAGGCCCGTTGTGGCGGGGTATGCCACATATGACTGTTGTAGTTACCAGGCCAGTACTTTATTAATCTTGCATTATTATCATTCAATATAAACATTTGTACTAAGTACACGATCATTTTTTTAAAGATAATTTAACTAAGGCCAACGAAAGCTAAGTGGAGATCCACTTAGCTTTCGTTGGCCGTGCTGGCGTTCATACAAACCTTTGTGAGCAAATATTTAATAATACATTCCCCTTATATTACAATGACCGGGCGGCGTCGGCTTCGAATTCAATTAGCCAGGCTCGACGGTGCGGAGGGTGCCAGTGCGCGGAGAGTAAAGAACCGACCTCATCTGCCGGATAGCGGGAATTAAATTATCCGTTATTGCATTATTATGAAAAGCTCAGGCTGTTTCTTACGGAAATTTACACCGGCACGCCGCGAGGTGTTACACTGATACTTGACAGTTTACATAGAAATATTTCACTTTATTTAATGAATAACTTACAGTAATTGGATTATTAGAATGCTTACTTAATTTGAATTTAAGGAGTAAATTTATTTCTGAACTAAAACAGATTATGAACCATAAAATTATTTTAAAGGCACAGCGCTAAGAACATTTCAGAGTTTCTTATATATGAGTCTATTTGTATAAAACATTTCCCACTCTTGTAAGAAGCTATGGTTTGATATTTATGTAAAATAATTTCCATAACAACACCACACGAGGGAAAAATAATGCTCAATCAATCATTACGTAATATGCAAGAAATTACACGTGAATAAAACATTGAGTGAGAGTCAGTAAATATTACCTGCGGTAGTAACCTGAGCCTTGCCCATTCTTACCGCTGTATATAATATTTCGAATATATTTCATACTTAACAAAACTAGTTTCTGTCTTTCTTCCCTACTTTTGGCTTTCGGCACACACTCGCCAAAAAAGAAACTCCCATAAAAGAATTACGGGCTCGACGCAATCGAGTTGCAGGTGGACTACATTAAAACTTATTTCTTGGGATTAATACCATGTACCGGCGACCCTCTTCCGGTCTCGGATTTTTTTTGCGTAAAGAACCTTTACGTCCTAAGTTATTAAGTATTCAATGATGATTAGAAAATACCGTAATATTAACAGGACCCACGACTTTTCCATTCAAAAGTACATCGGCTTTCACAATTTCATATTATGAAAATTATGAAACATGTAGTTTTTTTGCTATAAAATAATTATTAGCACTAAATCAATGTACCCACTTAAAAAGAGGATTGCTTACATCCTAATTTAATTTTTAACTCCTTTTCATTTTAAACATAAGTGAAATATCATCAGCAAACAATACTATCTCATGGCTCTTTCAAATTTAATATGGTGAATCATTTATATATAACGCGCGACGACAACTTTACTAAAGAATTTGTGATTTCTAGTTTATAATTTATGAATTAATAATTTTACAAATGTTTTCGTATGTTATCAGTGATAAATCTAAAATTAATTAGAGCTAAATTACAATAATTCGCTATTGTTAAAATATTATCAGATAAACGATTGACGACAACTAGTATTTTGTAAAATTTATTGTGGGAGTAAGTAGTATAAATATGAGTGATCATTTTTACTATGTTTTAAAGTGTTATTCCACACTTAGGACAGAAAATACTAAACTTAAATTTAAAAAGCGTATAAAAAATTTTTTTCCTGCTTCGTTCAAAAATTTTTATACGCTTTTTAAATTTAAGTTTAGTATGAGTGATCATTGTTACTTGTGGCATTCTCACACACACTAGCACCAGCAAAGACTAAGAATTTTTTATTGTTATAAATAAAAGTATTTGAAGTAATCTTCAGTTTTATTGTCATGGAAAGTTGAGACAATGTTGAAGAAAAAGACGTCAGCATGGCTGATGTCAATATTTTTAAAAACTTCTCTGCTCCACCTGCTTTGACATATATATTTAAAAGAGAACTTTGAAAAACATTAAAGATTATCCAAATACTTACTAGTTTCCCAAATTCCTTCTGCGTACTTTGCCATGTGCGGGATACCATGTGAAGCTGAAAGGATCAAGAAGAGTACCCTGTAAGACCCCCATACTTATTAATGATGAAACCTTCTCGGTTTCTTCCTATTATATTATGATTTCATTAGGTCAGGTAACACATCATACTCTATACAACATTTTTAAATAAGTATGTAAATTATTAAATACTTATATAGAAAACGTATAAAAATTATTAACGTAACGGAAATTGAAGTCGCGAAACCTTAGAAACAGTCCAGGCGCTGCCACTACGCCACATTCATATGATATATCATCAAGCTACGTTTATATTCTTATACGCTTTCTACAACTTATTTATGTTTTTAGAGATTCTCTCTGAAAAACAATTTCAGAATAATCATTTGGCAAGAGTCTAATTATAACTAATTTTAAAGTGTTAAGAAAGAAATTTGTTCTCATTGAGTCACAATGAAATTTTTCTACTGTTCTTACTCACGTAGAATTTGGACTTTGTGATTCCTAAAGGCACGGATTAAAGTCCCTCTATGTCCAAATTTTTATACGTTCTCTAAATGTGTATTTATACGAGCGTGGCATTTATGCAAACGTGGCGCAGGAGCACAAGCTTGTGCAGTCACAACAGGTCGCGACAGGTTGTTAGTTACAACTCGAAGGAATTAAATATTTAATATTTTTATATTAAATATTCTCTCAGCTTCACGCTGTATCCCGCACTAGGCAGGGTAGGCAGAGGGAACGGAAGTGATACCTAGTGTTATGACACTCCGTTCCACTTCCGTTTCCCACTTTTCCCGCCGAGTTTGAGGCATTGCGTGTTGAGTGGCGGAACTTAACGTCGCGCTTTGCCTTATTACCAGAGCGAAGAAATGAAACATTAAATATTTAAATTGAAAATATTAAATATTTCATTTCCTCGACTGGGGATCGAACCCAGAACCTGTCGGTTACAGTCACACTCTTGTGTCGCTGTGCCACGACAGGCCTCTCTATTAAATATTCAATGTTTTAATTCCTTTACTCTGGTAACAAGGCAAAGCGTGCCGGTTGGTTCCGCCAATCAACACGTAACACCTTAAATTTGGCAGAAAATGGGGATCGGAACGGAGTGTTTTATTAACACCAGGTTCCCAACTTCCCTCTGAATACCCTGCTGAGTGAAGCTAAAACAATAAGTACTTTTTCTTTCTTAAGCGTCGATTAACATTATAAAATTAGTAACAATGTATCTGCGAGATGAGGAACAACGGTGTTTATTGTATAAATACTAGTGATTTCTGGATATCTTAATATCCTTAGGTGCTTCGCGTTTTTGTTCCTATTGATAAAGTTATATCATTCTTTGTTCTTGCTCCTCCTTGATTTGTCTAAAAATGTAATGTAAAATTATAAGATGACAAATAAATATTATATTTATTTTTCATCAATATGTAATGGAGAATTACATTAATTAATATTATAGACGTATTAAGAGAGCTACGAGTACAATTTAATTAGAAAATATTCATTTACTGAACTCAATATTTTTCTATACTTTACATTAATATTAAAATAAAGCACTTAATTTTGTATGAAAATAGCGCCTTTGTCAACGACGTAATAAAGTCGCGTATAAACTTTAAGTACGAACCAAATGTACTGTTGTCAGGTAGGATTACCGGCTGCGGTGGCGTCTCCGTGTACAGTTATAACAATTAGCCGAAGTCGAGTAAATCTCTACTTAGCTAGAGAAAACAATGCTTTAGTTCAAGTGTAATTAAAGAACGTCAGACGTTTATGACCTCGACTCCTCAGCCGGGGACAAGGAACGTGATGCTATTAATAATGCAGTTTGCCCCGTTCCTGCAGTGCGTCCCGTCCCGTCCCGTCCCGCCTCATCACGTCGCGTCATTCTCAAGAGACGGATTAATTGCAGCAAGTGTAGCGACTCAGCTGTACCTACACGCCTAAGCAAAAAACGACTTAAACTCGTAAATTGTAATGTAGTAAATTGTAATGTATTTATTACGTAAACGTGACAACTGTCATATTTTAATTCATTATTTTGTACTCTTTTAAAAGAATAATCAGTTATCAACCTTATAATTATATACAAGTTATTTTTTATAATATAAAGCCGCCGCCGTCGTACAGAGACTTTACAAGGATCGAAATATAACATACAGTAACAAAATATACATTATAAGGAGATGTAAAGCTGTGTAAAAAAACGGCAGGGTTCAGATGTATTTGTGGATTCTCTTTTAAAATTAAATGTGAATACTTCGATTGGTTTTTACAATAATAAAACTGTAAGTTAAATAAACGTTAAAAGAAAATAACACCACTCTAAAGTCCTAACGGGACAACCACGACGATGGCAAATGAAGCATGCGATGAGTAAAATGAATAGTAAGAACTATAAACATTGCATGACGTGAATAAAATATGACAAATGTATTCCAGCAGAAGTTATAGAACTCAGTTATTGTTGTTTACAGGTTAAAAAGCTTTGATAAAACATATATTTTCGGCTTCGTAATTTAATACTAAAATTCATTGTCTGCCCCTTTCGTCAGCTGCGACTTTATTCGTTTAGGTTTATGAATGATTCTTTCTCTACATATGTTTAAACAATTATTTTAAATTTATTACTTACTACTGACCATTCTATACAGTAAAACATACAAATATATTCTATACTATTAACAAGACTTGATGTATCCCTATGGCTAGCTAGAGACCTAGGAAACCTTGTACTAAAATAATCTGTTCCCCATGCTTTACCTAATTTTCAAAACATTGTCAAATGTTTTAAATGAAACACTTTTAACCAGATTAATCGCGTATATTTAATGGTAAACATTTTTGGGAAACCCGACGTTTCGAATACTTTACAGTAGTCCGTGGTCACGGACCTTTCCACCACCTGAAACCCACTCTTAAAAAATTTAAAGTCCCCAGCACACCACACTAGAGGACCAGATACAGTTAGCTCATTCTGCAAGAATCCAGGGCAGTACGCGAGGCAATTAAGGAATCGTTGGCGGTAGTTTGATATAATAATTATATCAACTGACAGACAAATGCCACCTCAGTCTACCCGTGACCACGGACTACTGTAAAGTGTTCGAAACGTCACGTTTCCCAAATATGTTTACCTTTGAATATACGTGATTAATCCGGTTAAAAGTGTTTCATTTAAAATGTGTAACACACGCGCAAAATCAAAGACATTTTCATTGTCAAATGGTTGAACTCAACGTCGTGCTTTTTCTTTTCACCAGAGTAAAGAATTGAAAATAAGTCATTTCTGCAAATAATAGTGCCACTGCGTTGCGACAGACTCAAAAAAAACAGATAGTTATGAATCATTATAAAATATTATAATTTGTATTAGATTTTCTCTTATATCTTTCATAAAATTATCAAAAGCAATCTAGTTAGATATAAGAATTTAATGATGTCATAACAGCTTGAAATGTAATTTAGTTTTCAATGTACATTCGTTATTAAAAATATAAAAAAAGAATTTTTAAAATATATTTCATTAAAATTGTTATAATATTTTTTACAAAATATTTTGTAAAAAATATTATATTATTTTCTGATTTATAAATTCAGTACCTTAAAGAGCAGAAAGAGAAATAATTTATAACTAAAAACATTTAAGGAGTAAAAAACAATATTTTCTTATTAATAACAAGAAATAATTCATATTAACGTTTTTTAGGAATATCGAATAGTCATTATCAAATATGTGGTTCATTTCTGTTATGAATTATTACGGACACAATACATATAGAAAAGGAAACTTAAACACACATCTTCAATGAATAAGAACAATGCGATATTATATAATTAAGGTACTTATTAATGTTGAATCGTCACAGGTTTGTAATACGTGTTTATTTTATAACATTTAAATCCTTACGAGACACCGCAGTATCGCCCGAGCAGCATCGCTCAGATACTCATCCACTTCAATGATAATAACTAAAAATATTGGCATAGTAAATTTAATTTCTCTTAAGAAATACCTGCACCAACGACGTCCAACGCCGTCGACGTCACTCTTATGTACACAACCGCCCGCAGACAGCCAATGAACGCTGTGCCAAGATATACGACACGCGATGCGCATTTACAGAGCTCGCGATGTATTGCATTTTAATTTAAAATATTAAATTTATAAAGGTTTCTTAAAATAACAATACACGTCTGCAGTGTTGAGCACTTTCACATTTATTTATTTATATGCAATGTGAATGTGGATTTAATAACACAAGACAAGACTTAACTTGTAATCGTTAAATGTCACATTAAGACATTGATTTTTAAATTAGTTGCTCCATATATTAACATAGTGAAATACACCGAATTTTTAATATTGTAGAGCACAAGAAGATTTGTAAAACATAATATGAGTGTCATTATTGTATGCTGCTAATGAATGCACCTCCGGGCTGCGACTTGCTCTGGCTCACGGAATAGCATTAAGCATGTCGAAAATAATATCTTATAACGACATGACCTTCACAGCATCTTATTCGAGACGAAGTCGTGAAAAAGTATCTGAAAAACGAACACCTCTGTGACCTACTTTCTTTATTTAAAATAGAAATCGATTGCAATATTTTATACAACACCACATTGACAATGTTTTATTTTCTCAATTCCGCAATTTTTAATAATTATGTAATGAATGAAAAATGTAATAATGTGTATGAAATACTCAGCTTCACGCTGTCCTTCACGCATCCCGCACAAGGCAGGGATAGCAGAGGGAACTTGAGTACCTAGTGTTATGACACTCCGTTCCACTTCCGTTCCCTACTTTTCGCCGAGTTTGAGGCATTGCGTGTTGAGTGGCGGAAATCAACGCCGCGTTTTGCCTTGTACCAGAGTGAAGAAATGAAAACATTAAATATTTAAATTGATAATATAAAATATTTCATTTCCTCGAGTGGGGATCGAACCCACAACCTGTCGGTTACAGTCACACGCTTGTGCCGCTGCGCCACGACAGGCCTCATGTGTATGAAATACATAAATAATATCGATCGAGAAGGGTGTGCAAATAATGCCCAATCCTGAATACGCGAATAAGACGAAGATTCTAATACTTGAAAGAAATGAAGAAAGGACAGAATGCAAGATCAGTGTAAATGATAAGTTATAACATAATATATTAATTTGTTAACAAGTGAATGAGGTAGTATATCTGGGAAGTATGTTTATCAGAGACGGAAGATACGAAATGGATGTGGAAAGGTGTATTGCTGCCGGTAACCAAGTTAACGGTGCCTTAGCTGCATTGTTGAGACGGCGAAACGTCAGCATATGTGCGCGTTTGGCCGACCACAATGCAGTGTTGGTATCGACACTGTTATACGGCAGCAAAACGTGGATATTACAGAAGAAAGATGAATACTGTAGAGATGCGATCTCTTCGTCGTCGTCATATGCTGAGTCAGTTTAGCTGATCGCATACACAATGAAGAGATACACAGAATGGTAGGTACTAGCGTGAATGAAACAGTGAGAATGAAAAAGAACATGCTCAGGTGGCTTGGGCACATCGAGCAAAAGAGTGAACTTTCTTCAATGGCAAAAATAAAATAAAAAAGTATGAAATGCAGGGGGAGACCTCGGTTGACCTTCGAAAACAGAGTATCTACGATACTAGAGGGAGGTCATGTAAAAAGCACGAGGACCCATGGAAGGAAGAAATTGATGACAGGGGACGAGGCGAAAGAAGTATACCGAGACCGTAGCTTTTGGCGCTCCGTTCCCTCTGCCTACCCCGCTTGGTACTCGTATGTAGCGTGACGATAAGTTAAGTTAAATACATATGTACTAATTTTGTTATTTAAAACTGTCTCTGTAATACAAATGTTATTTACGTGTAACGTTCAGAAATTGTCCCTAAATTTAAGATTAATAATAAAATTTGTTTACGTTACGATGGAAGAAGTAAATACAAATTACTTTATTTTAATATTTTTATATATTATATAAAAGTGTCAAGACACTCCGTTCCACATCCGTTCCCCACTTCCACCGAATTCGAGGCATTGCGTGTTGAGTGGTGGCACTCAACGACGCGCTTTATATTTAATTTGAAAATATTAAATATTTCATTTCCTCGGGTGGGGATCGAATCCACAACCTGTCGTTTACAGTCACACGCTTGTGACGCTGCGCCACGACAGGCCTCAATTTTTATTTTTTAATTGATAATTATTGCAGTCAATATTTAATTACTAGCGTTTAAACCTATTTGAAGTGTCAGAATATTATATTTTTACTTTCAATTTAACATTTAATGAAAGTTTTATTTAAATAAATATTATAATAACACTTGCCAATAGTTAAGTAAATAATACATACAAAAGAGCAAATCAAAAAAGAGTAACTGTGAGCCCTTAATATAATTTTGTTCCCGAGATGTTGTGTCAATAAGGACATCAATATTTTATTAACATTTCGCCTCTTATGCTAACGTAACACTCGTTAGCCGTAATGACAGGTGAAATATGAAATATTTGCTATATACAAGTTAACTCACAACAGGACGAACGACTGCTTCTCGCTTTTCTATCTTTATGTTTAGCGTATAAACTATACTCTGCACTATGTACTGGTATTAATTATACCTGTAACTTGGTATGTACACCAAATTATATTACGAATACAGTAAAAAAATGGACAGATTCTAACTGAATAGGACCAATACTTGACGTTTTAACAATATTTTTAATGTCGTGATAGATATATTCTGTTTTCATTGTTGTAACATGCATTTATATTTTTTATTGTATTTATATTATTTTTCTCTAAGTATTACTGTTTCTCTTATCTATACAATTTTGATATTAAATATGCTGCCGTCTTCTTTTAAGCAGAATCTTAATTTTATAAGAAATTAAATGTTGAAAATATATGTTTCTAATAGTCATTATTTATTATATTTTTTTTTTATACTTTTTTCCCCTTCTTTTCCTATTTATTTTCGATCGATAACTTCACGTGTAAAGTGTAAATTGATTCCATTCTTCTACATCTTCTATAAGGATTCCGTTTTATTCTTTTGAGATATGTTACCCGAAAAAAAAGTTGCAGTTGTGGCGAGTGATATTTCGATTTCACTCGGGGGAATATTTCCTTCGACTATCGTGCAATGTGCGGCATAGAATGTGAAGAGTCTACCTTTATACAATGATATTTATCACATCTACTTACGCTTATACTTTAACCCTATGATATTATAACTTTTTGTGATAAAATATGTAACACTACTATAACACTTCGTTAATAATTATAAAAAAAACATTTTGACTTGATAATAATTATAATTATTATCAAGTCAAAATGTTTTTTTTTTAATTTATTTATATACAAAAATACAAATACACCTTCATTATAAATCTAATATCTTATTCACTGGATTTGTTCATTTTAAAGAAAATAATTCTCTGCGTAGAGGGAAATAATGAATCTTTCCCAAGGCGTACTTAATGAGAATCAGGGTGATTTGATTAACACTGTTCAGACGAGATACCAAGGTAAGATTACTTTAGCCGCCCATTAACCCCTCCAATTCTACAGTAAAATCATATTTTACTCAATTACAACTACAAAACATATTTATAATATTTAGAATATAAAATAAAACGGTAAACATACTTATTGTATACTTACACTTTAAAATACAACAAAATATTCACTAAATATATAACGACGTATCGTAGATAAAGCCTTTCGTTATATGAGACATTATCCAACGCTACTTCACAAACACTTAGCAGTCAAGGGACTTAAATTCTGCGAAAAAACTTTTAATCGTCACAGAGGAATAACAGTGGGGTCGTGTGGATGCATGAATATGTATAGGTGAGTGACGAGGGCACCAGTTTATATGCTAATCTGTGTATCGCGCCGCGAATGTATCCCTGCAACCTACCCCCTCCTCCCCGTCGGCCAGACTGCAATGACATTATACAGTAGACTAAAAAGAAAATGTGACCTGAATTTAAATGCTTTTTAAACAATATTTTCGCGAAATGTATAAACTAATTTATCCTGTGTTTTACTAATTTCATTTTCTCTCTCTGGCAACAAGGCAAAAGCACAGCACTGGGTTCTGCCACTCACGGAATGTGTTCAGAATTCGGCGTTAAATGGGGTCTGAGAGTTTAATGGTAATGAAGTATCTTAACACTAGGTTTCCAGATATCTACCTGTTCAACTCTTGGACACATAGTGTGAGAATGCGTAAAATAAATTATATTATATATATATATATATATATATATATATATATATATATATATATATTATATATATAGATTAGTATATATATATAGATATATATATATATATTATATATATATAGTATATAGATATATATATTATATAGATCTATAGATATATATATTATATTTATATGATATATGTATATATATATATATATATAATATATATAGATACTAACATAGATATATGTAAGGAAAATAACTTTCCTTACGTTTTGAATACCCCGCTCATCGGTGCATGCAACATAGAGTGAGTGATGTATGATTGATAGACAAACCTTATAGCTGTCAATGTCAATAACTGCTGTCAAAGGAATGGTATTTCTCCCTCGTGTTATCCACGTGCACTTATAAATGTAAAATTAAGAATAGTATTAATTGTGTGATTGTGATTACTGAATCGGCGTTAAATACTTTAAATGTCGTTTCTTATTATTTTCAGGTAATAACCATACAATAAGAACTAGTATTATGTTAATTGTCTAAGATTTCGAATATGTTAATTTTATAACAATAAACTTATTATTTTCAGAAACTCAATTACTGTGTTTAACTCCACAAACTGATAAAACATTATAAAACGACATTTTTTGTTAAATAAAAATGGAGAAATTAAGATTCACATTCCAAATCAAGGCTACAGAAGACGGAAAGTCAAATTTCATGGCTATAACCTCAATATGCACCCAAGATGAAAAAGGCTACATGGTCCCAGAGGAACTTCAAAACGTGTCTATACACAAATCTATTCAGTCTTCAAGCATATTTTCTACTTTAAAAAATACGTTAAAAAAAGACACCAGACAAGAAATGTATTGATTAAAGTTACTGGAGATATGTTAAATACTTATTTTGATGAAGCGGGTAATATTGTTTTTCAAAACCAATTTCTCGAGGAAATTTCCCATGAAGAATTGTCTAGAAAACAGAGTGTAGAAGATCCTATTGTAAAAATATTAGAAAGGTTAATCGAAGACCATCAACATAAAGAAAAACAAAGTTTCAAAACGTTGTCAGAAAAATTTGTTATTGAAAGATTTGAAGGAAAAAGTAGTGCCTCTCAATAGATGAAAATATTTGAAAAAGAATGTGCAAGGTTTGATATTGTTAAAGAAGATGAGAAAATTCAAATATTAAGATTATTTCTTGACAAATCATGTGGTGATTGGTACTCTTCAATGATGATGAAACATGGCTTAAAATCTGAATGGTTGGAGTGGAAATCAACTTTTTACATACATTTTAAATGAAACACTTTTAAACGGATTAATCGCGTATATTGAATGGTAAACATTTTTGGGAAACCCGACGTTTCGAACACTTTACAGTAGTCCGTGGCCACGGGTAGACTGAGGTGGCATTTGTCTGTCAGTTGATATAATTATTATATCAAACTACCGCCAACGATTCCTTAATTGCCTCGCGTACTGCCCTGGATTCTTGCAGAATGAGCTAACTGTATCTGGTCCTCTAGTGTGGTGTGCTGGGGATTTTAAATTTTTTAATAGTGGGTCCCAGGTGGTGGAAAGTTTCCAACCATCTTCTCTATTGAAATTAGGATGTTTTTGTATTTCAATAGCCTCGCGGATCATTCTCGGGATATATCTATTCTCCCTAGCGAGTATGTGGGTTTATCAAACCTGATGTAATGGTTGGATTTGTTCGATGTATGCTCACACACAGCTGACTTTGATACATGCCCATTCTTGACATCGGAGATGTGTTCCTTCACCCTAACACCGATGCTTCTCTTTGTTTGACCTATATATGATAAGC